>CM036938.1:1090337-1656259 GCA_020800305.1 Porphyrio hochstetteri | reverse complement strand
TAGAAAATTACACAGTGTAGAAAAACACGGTGGCATTTGAGGCAAAAAAGAACAGCACCTAGAAAAACACCCATGCAAATGCTTCAGGGGGTAGAGAGGGCAAGTGACCCAAGAATTCTAGGTTCCATTTGGAGAAAATCTGAGGAAAGGCTCCACTCCTAATTTTCTCCATATGCTTACTGCACTGAAAAAAAAGAAAAAAAATAAAGGAAAAAAGATTAAAGAAAAAAAAAAAGAGTCCCTCTGTTTGTTATGAAGTCCTGGAAATTTTGGGAAAAGATTTAAACTCAGGCATCCAGCGAAGATGAGGCTGGTCCTTGAATATGTAACATCACAACGAAGGGTAATTTGTGACAATGTTATTTTTACTGTCTAACCACCACAGTAGCCTGTTCTACATGCATTTCATATTTGCTTTAACACGATAATGTCTCTGAAGGAAAAAAAAAGCACACATTTATGCTGGACCACATTAAATGATAATCTCACTGATATTTCTGTGAGAGGTGCTCACATTCTGGTGCTGTACTGCAGCCTACAATACTGGAAAGAGAAGTTCAAAGGCCAGTATTTACAGAAATATCTATTTGCTTTTTCAGAAAAAAACACTGTATACATCTGTTCCTTTACAATGAAAGACCTTGTAGGAAAAGCTACCAGCTTCAGTCACCTTATATGAATTTACCTCTGAGAAATGAATAATGAAACTTGATTAATTGAACTGATAATGAATGGAAGAAAAAGGAAAGCAAAGTGTTGATAACAATCCATACTATTAATGCAATGTTGTGTGACTGCCAAAACAACAGGAAGCAAAAACTTTGCCATTCCTCAGGGAATATTAACTTGACTACTGACCACTCATGACACAGAAATATACTGGATCAGTGATGATACTGTTTATGATAAATCCTGCAACCAAAGAACAAAAAATCTGAGATATCTAATGTAAAGAAGATAACAAACTCATAAAGTCATTCATAGAATCCCAGCCTGGTCTGGGTTGGAAGGGACCCCAAGTGATTAATAGTAAGCTATCATAAAATGTGGTACTAGAGCTGATGTTGTTTAATATGTTCATTAACCTACATCAAAAAGAAGAAAGGTTGAGCTGCCACGTTCACAGGTTGCAGAGTTACTCACAGAGGTGATGTTAAACTTCTAAGGAATTTAACAAGGTTAGATGAATGACTGACACTAGTGGTTTGACTTTACCTAGCAACATTATAAACCTGATCAGATAATTTCAGCTGAAGTTCTGAGCTGAAGTTGAAAAATAAAAAAGCAGGTCCAGAAAAAGTGCAGACAAGCTACTAAAATAAAGAATATTGTGTGTGTGTGGGAAAAATACAGACAATAAGCATCAGAAAGTACTAGGACATTTTAATTTACACAGAAGATGAATGAACATAATCAAGATATTCAAAATAATGAATGGTTTAGAGAAAGTAAACCAGGACTCTTAATTAATCTCATAAGGTGGCAAAGATGAACTTGAAAGGCAGCAGAGGTAAAACTGATAAAAGTAAATTCTTTTTTCCATACAGTGCAAAACTCACTGGTGGAACTCGCTGCTGAAATTGCATTAATCTGAAGAGCTTAAAAACCAGCAGAATTTAGTATGTACACCATCATCGTTCTGTGAAGCTATCAAAAACAGTGGGCAGAACAACTATGCAACAAAAATATGACACTTAAACTCTCTGTGGAACCCAAACAGGAGTTGTGAGCCAGAATGGAGAGCAGAATTTAAGGATATACAATACATACATGAGCTGAAACCTTTCCACTTATTATCTGAGATACTTGTGTCTTGTTAAAATGTGTCAGAGGAGCAAATACATCAATCAGAAATCATGGCACCACTGGTATTGTAGCCCTGAAAAGAAGTACTGATGTCCACAGACACATCCACTGAGCACAGCCCAGTGCTTGCTAAAAGTGATTGCAGAGGTATGGACATGGAAATAAAAAGTTTCCTCTTTTTTCATCTCATTGCTGGTGAACCATTCACATCCCAGATGAGTAAAGGGTGAATTTGACTCTCTTTTTTTTCTGCTTATGGAGACTGGAGTTAAGAGAATGCATGGGATGCCCATGGTTGTAACGTTAGTCCCTTACACCAAGAAGTCTTGACAGCTATTTTATGTTCCCCTCTCTTGAAGTCTGCCAACCTGTGCTTTGAAACAGATTCATTTTTATTACACGGTGGTACAATAGCAAATACAATCTGGTAAGAAGGTTTCCAGCATTCTCAGAGAGGTGGGGAAACCTGGAAACTGTCCATCTGACCCCAAACCTGAGAACTTCCACTTTACATACAAAACCACAACAGCATAGAATCATAGAATCATAGGCTGGTCTGGGTTGGAAGGGACCCCAAGGGTCACAGAGCTCCAACCCCCTGCCACAGGCAGGGACACCAACCTCCAGGCCTGGAGCTACACAAGGCTGCCCAGGGCCCCCATCCAACCTGGCCTTGAACACCCCCAGGGATGGGGCACCCATCCCCTCTCTGGGCAGCCCCTTCCAGCCCCTCACCACTCTCTCTGCACAGAACTTCCCCCAGTCTCTCCTCTCCCCCTTCCCTCCTCCAGCTTCACTTCCAGCCCCCCTTGTCCTGCCAGTCTCTGCCCTTTCACAAGCCCATTCCCCTCCTGTTCCTCTGCTCCCTTCAGGGACGGGGAGGCTGCAGTGAGGTCCCCCCACAGCCTTCTCTGCTCCAGGCTGACCCAGCCCAGCTCCCTCAGCCTCTCTCCGTAGGGGAGGTGGGTTTGCTTAATTTCTATTTATACATTAGAAGATCTTAGGAACCATCTCCTACCAGTCAGAGGATGGAAACGTTGCAGGAGTTTCTTCCTTCTCCTGAGGTATGGAGATTCACCCTGACATGAGCCCTGAGCTTTGGAGAAAGCTGGTGCTCTGGAGCTCACAGCTCCTGTGTGGCACAGAAATCTCATTCCCTTTGTATTGACTTTGGTGCTTTTGATTCCTGTGCAGTGAAAACATTAATGTGCACAGTGGAAAATATAATGTAGTGCTACAGGGGAGAGAAAGGGAAGGAATTCACTAACGAGGCTGACTCAAAGACAGGACCATTCTCTGCAAGCACCTGGGAGATTCCCCCAGTGTGTTATGCTGCTGCAAAGGGAATATCAGGAAGATCCCGTAGCAACTGGAGATGATGGCACAGTGTGATGGGGTGCCCATCCAGGGCTGTGTTTGAGACTGATCCCTACTGGAATGAGATGGAACAAGCTCCTTATTAGGAGCTGTATTGATGTTAATAAGTTATATTATTGAGAACATTAAGTATTTAATAATAATGACTATCACTATTGAAATATTTTGTTGTTTTTCCCTAGGAAGGGGAACCTGTCAGAGCAGAGCCTGGTGGGTCCCAGCATCCCCAGAAGTTGGGTTTGCCTTAAAGCAGGGTCAGAAAAACAATTAACTGCATCAGAGATGGTGGGTGAGGAAGGTAAGAGAGCATTAAATACAAAGCTACCGAGGGTAAGCAAGCAAGCCTGGTTAAACCAAAATAAAATGGGCACCCCTTCTCAGAAAATTCATATGAAGAAATAGCCACCTTCCTCACGGCTGGTAATCATCATTATTTTTTGTATTTCATGCACAGGGTCTATTTTACCCTCCTCAGCTGTTGCCATGTTGCATCCTTAGTTGTATCTAATGAGTGCCTCAGAGCCTCTTTCAGTATGAGGGCACAATTATGCAGAGCACCATGTCATTACACGCAGTCCCAGTGTCAGAAGGGTTGAGATCTGCTCAACAGCAAGAGGTTATTATTTATTACCCCCCTTCCACGTGGTCATTTGTTTCCAACTTTTTTATATTCTGTTTATCTGGCATAAATCCTCTTGGCTGATTCCAGTCACAGAGCTTCACTGAGCTCTCCCCTCCCCACCTTCCCTAATATTACAGAGCAAACCAGAAGTATCTTAATTAGAAAGGATATGTATTATTAAAAGATCGAAATTATTTACCTGAAACAGTATTAAGAAGCGGTATGTCTTAGTCTCATCCAGACCATATTATATTTTTCCTTACTGTTATTACAAATACTTTCAATAAACACTTCAGAAAACATCAGCCACTGCTGAAGAGGTTTAAATAGACACCCAAACCTGTAAAGTAACTAAATGCTATGAATTACATGTAGTTTATGGCAGAGGCAATACAGCATATCCAATCACAGCTCCAGCTTTCTCCTAGAGTGTAAGAGCAGGAAGAATTATCCATGGAAAAGAGGAGGGAGAAGGAAGGAAGCAAAGATTCCCAACAGCAGGTAACCTGTCTGGTATATTGTACTTTATAAGCTTGTTCACAGACTGTGGCTGTGCTTCTGCCCTTAGATGCTTTGTTAGGATAAAACTCTGAATAAAGATATTGATAGTAGCCAGAAAAAAAGGTGTAGTGTCTGGATGGTATCACATCTCCAAGGAGAAAGAACACAACTACTTGTGTCGAGGCAGGGAAGGAGTGCTGGAGAGCTCCCTGTCCCTGACTAACCCCACTCTACCTAAATGATGCAGGAAGCAAACCAGAACGTTACTAGAGCATAATTGTAACAACCTTTCCACTGAATAGTTTCATCCCTTAAGGAAAAATATCCTTTTCGACTCCCCAGAAGCCACTGCAGACTTCATCCTTGTAAATGACCTCATTAAAAATAATTTTAAAAAGAAGGAATATTGAAATAAGACCATGGGGTAGGATCCCACTGACTGCAGACAGTTTTGGTTTATTTTTTAGTGTCTTTTGAAAAGGCAATATGCTTCCTGCATGTTTCTCCTGTTCAGATTCCCAGGAAGCTGACAGGAGGTGCAGAAGCCAACTTGGGTACCCAAGTCCTGACACTGATTTTGGGGACCATTTGAATCAAAAAATAATCACCTCAGGCTTTGAAATGGAAGGATAGATTTATATCCTAGTTCTAACAGTAGTGATGGATTGTAGATGTGTGTGGTAAATCTCATGATCTGCAAACAATGTAAGGCTTTTAGGTACTGAAGGGCACTTTGTGATGGGCAGTGCCCACAGAAGGAGTGTTGCTCACTGACATCAGTGTTCCCAAGGGTTTGTCATGAAGTCCACTGAGTTGCTCAGTCTGAATGTGGGAATAAACCCATGTGTTTATGGATGGGGCTCTGAACAACCTGATCTAGTGAAGATGTCCCTGCTGACTGCAGGGGTTGGACTAGATGGCCTTTGAAGGTCCCTTCCAGCCCAACGCAGTCTGGGATTCGATGATCCTGTGGTGTCTGGCCACCTCTGTCTTAATCCGGTTCTATCGTTCACTGAGAACAACAGATCAAAAACAAATAGTAATTGTCAGGATTGATACCCTCTTTGGTGTTAAAAATGGAAGAATAAAATGCTTCTGCATTTCAGCATTTTTGTATTTTGCCATGAATTTTGGACAATAAATGTCAGTAAGTTCGTTAGAGAATTCCTTTAATAGTCTAAGCATCACTTAAGTATTCTCCCAGATCAGGCTTTAGAAATGTAGCATGTTCTCTTTTCAAAATGTACTTTTGCTTGTTTTTTGTTTATAAAGGATGTCCCAAATCAGGTAGTTTTTGACAGAGCCCTGCGACAGGCTGCCCAGGGGGGTGTGGAGTCTCCTTCCAGCCCTGTTTGGATGCTGACCTGTGTGCCCTGTCCTAGGGACCCTGTTTTGGCTGGGCGTTGGACCCCATGGGCTCTGGAGGCCCCTTCCAACCCCTACAGCTCTGTGAGTCTGTAAATGATTATTCCAGATGCAGTAGGGATATGTCATTTCCTTGGCATTTCTTTTTTTCACCGCTGAAGCAGAAATCCCTTCCTTTTCCCTTATGCCTTCCAGCTCATGTATGTGTTCCCCCCTTACTGCTTTCCCTAAAAATTCCTAATTGACTTTGTAGTCCAGTTTGGTTGAATTATTTTTATCTATTTTCAATACTATTTTGACTTAACCTTGGATGTCCAAGAAATCTGCTGTGAAGCTACAGAGACTGGGTGCTTCTGGCTGTGACCCAAAGGATTTGTGAACACAGATCACTTCAGTTTTTCTGAACTTCAGTGTACTTTGTAGGGCAAAAACCCCAAACCCCTTCTGTACTGATGTGTGTAAACTTGGCCACAAATTCAAAGTCGCTGTGAGCTTATCATCTTGGACACTTAATTCACACAAATTGTATCTACACATTAGAAATGCTCCACAGAAACAGAGCTCTGCAGGCTGTGTCCTTGTGAAACTTGAGTGCTTCATAATCTGAGATCACACGTTAAAATGTTCCAATATTAAAATATGAATAATGAAGAAAAGTCTGTAAAACTTTCCTGTGCACTTCAAGTACTTCTGTAGCTTTCAGTAACTTTCACCAGCAGCTATGAATGACCTGGAAGTAGAATGTCAAAACCATTCCTTTTCCCCAACAAACTTTGAAGAAAATAGGCATTCCAGCACCCTAGTGAAGGACCTCAGTAGCTGGCATCAAGACTTGAATTGCAGGGGAAAAAAAAATTGAGGATTTGGGGATGGGTGGGAAATCAGAGATTTGATCCCCAAGCCACAGGAAAGGAAAAAAATCCCAGCATCAGCAAAGGAAGTTTCCTCCACTCTTCTGTCAGTAAATATAAACAGTGTGTTGGCAGGAAAAATAACTTAAAACCCCAATATATTTAATTTGGAAAACACTCCAGGGTTCAATGATTGCTTTTTACCCTTCATAACTGCTCTGATTTGGTCATCTGGAAATAAAACAACCAACCTTCCATCTCTGTTCTACATACCTCATCGTATCTTGTCAACTGTTGTACTTTTCCTTTTAATGCCGACCTGTTCTTAAAAGCAAATGGTATTTCTCCAAGCTCCCTAGTTTTTGTCTGTCTACCTGTGGTGACACCTGTGCTCCTTATCAAAACAGAAATATGAAGGTACAAAAGATGTTGAAGTTTCCCCATATCACTCTTCCAAGAAGGGGTTGTGCTGGTCTTTGACTAGATTAATTCTGTGAAGTGTAAAAGTGCTGAATACATTGATGTAGATGTAGGTTCAGACAATTAATATAACTTTAATTGTGTTTTTAAGAATAGGTTAGTTTTGGATTTTAGCAG
Source organism: Porphyrio hochstetteri (assembly GCA_020800305.1). Taxonomy (NCBI): domain Eukaryota; kingdom Metazoa; phylum Chordata; class Aves; order Gruiformes; family Rallidae; genus Porphyrio; species Porphyrio hochstetteri. The sequence continues at coordinate 1,649,140 of CM036938.1, read as the reverse complement.
AATATGGCTGTGACTGTGTGAGCTGCTTTGTGAGAGCAGCTACAAACCTCAGCCAGAACAGGGCAGCAGCCTTGAAGATAAAGAAGTGAAGATGGGGAGTCATCAATAATGAGACCAATGACCAATTGAGAGACAGAGATTATCCTGTTTTCAGCTCAAAGGGGTTCCTGACTGGTTTGTGCAGGGATGTGGTTTTGAGCTCAGGTAACTCTGGAGAAAACCCTAAAGAGCATGTGCTGAGGGAGAGGAGACGTGCAGCCTTCATCCCTGCAGACCCCCGGCAGACCCCCTGAGTGTCCCTGAGCATGCTCTCTCTGGGAGGAGTCAATGGGAATGGCTTCCTGGAAACACTGTGCATAACCCTGGCTTTTCTTAGGAATGATAATGAAGATGTAGAGTTGATCTGTATCAATAGGAGAGATTTGGCTTTAATGGGGGCACACACTGGGAGGAGCGATCGATCCCCTGTGTGCCCAGCGCTGCCATGAAGGATCCCTGCTCCAGAGGCACCAAGGACAGGGAGTTTGGATCCCAGCTTTCCAAGGCATCAGTCCAAGGGGCTGTGTTTTCCTGTCAAAGGCAGCTGGTCTGAAGAAGGACCCTCCAGAGGCCTTTGTGCACAGGGGCAAGTTCCAGGGTATCCCCAGAAGAATGGCCTTTCACACCTTAAAGGCTGCCTCTCTTTGCTTGGTGGGCTGTGCTGAGCACAACGTTAATTACAGTCTTGATTAGATTGCTTTGAAAAGCATCTCTAGTGCTACTTCAAAATAAATTCCAGTGGTTCCTCTCCTCAGTCTGCAGGCATCACTTTGCAGAAGCAAGCCAAGAGAGGGACCACATGCCTCTGTCACTTCAACACTTTTAATTCATTACCAAATAAACAGACAACATCCCACGAGGGGGAGGGAAAGGAAAAAAAAACCCTTCAGTGCTTTCAGGAAATGGCATTTCCACATTCATGCATCAAGACTTCACAAGTCAGCCCAAAACTTTTTGTTTTAAATATCACAGAGTTTGAACACATTTTTTCTTCTGAATCACAGCACCCTGAGGAAGATGGGTGGAAAGGATTACACAACCCAAGAGCTGTTTGAGAAAAATCACTTAGTGACAAACTGACTGGTGGCTTATAACATTATATAATTGCTCCTGCAGCTCAAAAGGGCGATGGGATCCTGGGCTCCATCAGCAGAGGGGTGGCAGCAGGGACAGGGAGGGGATTGTCCCTCTCTGCTCTGCCCTGGGGAGGCCCCAGCTGGAGTCCTGTGTCCAGAGCTGGGGCTCCAGTACAAGGAAGATGTGGGACTGGTGGGGAGGGGTCAGAGGAGCCACGGAGATGCTCAGAGGGCTGGAGCAGCTCCCCTATGGAGAGAGGCTGAGGGAGCTGGGCTGGGTCAGCCTGGAGCAGAGAAGGCTGTGGGGGGACCTCACTGCAGCCTTCCCGTCCCTGAAGGGAGCAGAGGAACAGGAGGGGAATGGGCTTGTGAAAGGGCAGAGACTGGCAGGACAAGGGGATGGAGTGAAGCTGGAGGAGGGAAGGGGGAGAGGAGACGTTGGGGGAAGTTCTGTGCAGAGAGAGTGGTGAGGGGCTGGAAGGGGCTGCCCAGAGAGGGGGTGGGTGCCCCATCCCTGGGGGTGTTCAAGGCCAGGTTGGATGGGGCCCTGGTCAACCTTGTGTAGCTCCAGGCCTGGAGGTTGGTGTCCCTGCCTGTGGCAGGGGGTTGGAGCTCTGTGACCCTTGGGGTCCCTTCCAACCCAGACCAGGCTGGGATTCTATGATTCTATGATAATATAATTCCTGATGATGCAGCTTCAAACCTTCCCTGAACAGACTATAAAATATTAATGTTTAATAGACTGTCCAGAAACCGCAACTATTATTATGCAAACCATTCCTCTATCAAAATGCACGGGCATGGATTATACACCAGGAAAAACAGCTGAGTAAACTTTCTTCATCCCGACAACCCACTATTTATTGATCTGAAGGGAAGGAATGCAGCCCTGGGCCTCCACACGACAGGCAGGAGAGATGCTGTTGAGGCACACAAATGTACATACAAACTTCAAATCCCCTTCCCAAAGTTTTAAATCCACCCCCAAATGCTGGGCAGGAAGAAACAAAATGGGGTTTGGGAAGGAATAACTGCTGGAATCAGTACAGTCTGGGGATGACCTGCTGGAGAGGAGCTCTGCGGAGAAGGACCTGGGGGTGCTGGTGGGTGACAGGGTGGCCATGAGCCAGCAGTGTGCCCTGGGGACTGAGAGAGCCAATGGGATCCTGGGGGCATCAAGAGGAGTGTGGGCAGCAGGTCACAGAAGGGGATCCCCACCCTCTGCTGTGCCCTGGTCAGGCCCCACCTGGAGTGTTGTGTCCAGTGCTGGGCTCCCTGGGATCAAACAGCCAGGGATCTCCTGGAGAGAGTCCAGAGGAGGCTGCGAAGGGGATGAAGGGCCTGGAGCATCTCCCCTGTGAGGAAAGGCTGAGTGAGCTGGGGCTGTTCAGCCTGGAGAGAAGAGACTGAGAGGGGATCTGATCAATGGGGATCAATAGCTGAAGGGTGGGACACAGGGGACATGGGCAGCCTCTGCTCAGTGTCTGTGGGGACAGGACAAGGGGCGATGGGCTCAAGTTGGAGAACAGGGAGTTCCCCCCCAGTGTGGGGCAGAACTTCTTCCCAGTGAGGGTGAGGGAGCCCTGGGACAGGCTGCCCAGGGGGTGTGGAGTCTCCTTCTCTGGAGAGATTCCAGCCCCGTCTGGACGCCGCCCTGTGCGCCCTGTCCCAGGGACCCTGCTTTGGCAGGGGGTTGGACCCCAGGGGCTCTGGAGGCCTCTTCTGATCCTGACAGCTCTGTGATTCTGTGATTCTGAGTTAGCCTCCTGCACAGCAGCAGAGAAGGTGTGCCAAAAGATTTCTCTCTACTCTTCCCCTATTGTAATTTTACTCAAGGAGTAATTAAAGGCCAACAAACTGCTTTTACATGCTTAATTTTACATTGTGGCTGATAGGAGACACATCAAAGGGATCACAACACCCTGATGTGTATGCTGAAGGGGCTTTATGTAAAATACTAAAAACACACGTCCATCAGTCTCACATGACTCTTCCTGACTGTAAGAAAGCTCTGGATTAGCAATGGTGTTTTAGCATTTTCACACTGTTAAAATAAACCAACCCCAAACCAACAAAGCAACAGTTTTTCAGTGGGAAGTTTTCTTCTGGGAGCCTTGCATTAGCTGAGAGCCATCAGGGATCTGTTACCCTGCATCAATGTCTCTGTTTTTTTTTCCCAAACTTGCTGCCCTTCAGAATGAAACCAATTTCCTAACATAAAATCAGGGTGGGGTTTTTTTTCCATCCTGCACTTTGCTACTTTTGCACTGGAGCAGGCCAGGAAAAGATAAATAAGGGAAACGAAATAGGAGAAAGAGGAAGAGCAAAGAAACAGTACTTAAATATTTATTAGCCCTTTCTCTTAGGTGTTTTTTTGAGAGGTATGAAAATAATCCACATGCATTCCTCAGCTCAATTACTGACAAATAACTTATCTGTAGAATCAAGTAAATCTGTCAGTTGTGCAAGTTTATTTTTCCATGTGCTATCTGGAGATAAGCAGGTCTGTAATATTAGATTTCCACTGACATAATTGTGCATGAATCCTGATCTGATTTAGTACTGCGTGGTGCAAAAGGTGACACATTCTCTTTAATAAAGCCCATTAGAGAAGGAAAGGCATTGCCGGTGTATGAAATCTGAGGAGTTTGATTGAAAGACACCGGGACTCCGGGGTCAACTCAGTGGAAAAGTAACTTGCTCAACTACCCCAGGCACTAAGCGCTGTGACAAGAAAACCTAATACCCAGTGTAGTTACTCAGTTAGACAATCAATAAAAACACTGCATTATCAGACTGCTACAGCTGTATGTTAACCTATCCTATTACCTTGTCTGTTCCCAAACCAGTCAAACATGCATTTGCTGATCATGCAGATAACACAGAAACCACCCCGCTCCTCAAGTCACATTTAATACTAAGCCACAGTGCTAAAATGACCCTTTATTGCTTTTCCACATGCCATAAATTCTAATTTTTGAGCCTATCTAAATTGAACACCACAGACTACAGGCAAGGCACTACTGAGATGGGGATGCCAACAGCTCCAGAATTAACGTCTCAAGCCAAGCTCTGCACTTCCCTTCATGGATGCTCAATGTGATGCCCCAGTCTGGGGCTTCCCAGCCTCTCTGTCTTCTCCTGCTGTAGATCTCAGCATCCTTCCCTGCATCCCTGCCCAACTCCCGGCCACCCCTGCTCCCTAATCTGTCCCTGAGTTTTCTTGACTCACAGTTGCTCTCCCAAGGCTCCTGGGTGGGCATCTGTACCCCTGGCATGAGACCCAACAGAAAATCCCCAGAAAACCCATTACCCTGGGCCAGCACTCAGTTCCAGTGCTTGACCTCTCAGGAGTGGGAACCAGGGAGGAGCAGCTGCGGCAGGTCCTGCCCCTGCTAGAAGGATGCTTAGTGAGGATACAGATGGGGAACCCACAAATCAGCTACTTGGTTTCAGCAGATTCCTGCTGGAGGTTGGCAGACTGCTGCCTCTGTCTCCTGGACAGACCTCCCACCAAGCTGCATAAACTGTCCAAATGGAGACAGAGTTTCACAGGCATTAGGAAGGCCTCACCTTTCATACAGCAGTCACCTCTCCCTGGTTCCTTTCTAGTCTCTCCTACCAGGAGGGTGGGTACCAACAAAACTACATACTTTTTCCACACTGAAAACCTATATATTCTTCCCTGCAATTTTAAATCTACAGAACTGTTTCCATGGAAAGTTTCTGTGATTAAAGAATTGTCTCCAAGGCTGGGTTGTGAGCACTGGAAAATAAGGACATTTGATATGTGAGGCACAAGACACCAAACATTTGATGCCAGTAGACACCAAAAATAAGCAGGTACAAAAGTGAAGCAGCAAAGGGCTGCTTTAACCTCCAACAGAAAGTGGGAAGACTTAGTGCAGGGTGGAGGAGGACTGGGAAAAGCGTTTTTTTCATCGGAGATGACATCATCTGATCCCCAGAAGGTATGTATATTTGGGGCAGTGGAGGGGAAGATGTCTGTTGTATGGTCTTTAGGCTTCTAGAGATACCTGCTGGCTAGGAGATGTACGTCCACAAACTCCTCTTGGGATGAAGGAACCAGTCACCTGGTCTGGATGGAGGTGTATTTAGAGCTTTCTGAAGCAGACGATCACGGTAATTCATTTAGGAAACCACCACACCTTTGTAGCTTTCCTAGTAGTTATCAGTGAGCACATAAAACTAATATTTAAGAAACAAAAAGGAAGTAGAATGAAGTTAATCACATGCACTATTTGTCCACCAGCTCTATTTATGCCAAATTTAACCTTTTTACCTGCCAGCAGATGAAACCTGAGCAGTGCCAGACTCTGCTCACTGCCACACCACATTGTGTCCCTGTAGATGCTGCTCCACAACACCAACTTTGGTAATTCCACACCATGCTCCTTTTGGAGGGGTGCTCCTGGACTCACATCGCTTGGGAACGGGACTGCCTCTTTCCTTTTGCCTGGATGCTGTCCAGGAACTTCATCACTGATCCACACGTGAAGCAAACGATATAACATCTTCTACCAACACACAGATACTTGAAGCTGAACACAAAATACATGCACACTGTTCTCAAAAACCTGTGATTTGTTTTCCCCATATTCCTGCATCTCCCTCCACAATGCACAGCGATGCCTGGTCAGCTGTCCTGGAACAGTTTTGTAGCTGAAACTGCATTTTTTTCTTACAAGCATTTTAGAGAAGTGAAAGGCACACACACCTAGCTCAGAAGGTAGATCTTTCAGTCTGGCTGTGCTACAAGCCTCAGCATCAAACCTCATCTGAAAGCCCAGAGCATGACATCCCATTCATTTGGCAGAAAGCCATGTTGCTGGAGATCATCTTCCTCCACAGCATCATCTCTGCTGGTCCTCCATTCTCCCTCACCTACACTGCATCAGCCACACAAGGGACATAGAATCACAGAATCATGGAATGTGTAAGGTTGGAAGGGACCTTTAGAGCCCATCTAGTCCAACCCCCTGCAGTAAGCAGGGACATCTTCACTAGATCAGGTCACTCAGAGCCTCATCAAGCCTGACCTTGGATGTCTCCAGGGATGGGGCCTCCACCACCTGTCTGGGCAACCTGTGCCAGTGTTTCACCACCCTAGTACTGAAGAACTTGTTCCTAATATCCAACCTAACTCTCCCCTTCTTGAGTTTAAAACCATTACCCCTTGTTCTATTGTTACATGCTACATCTCAACCATTGCATTGCTTCTACCAGGCTTCTGACGCTGTGTCTTACCCATCATCATCTCTGCTTTCTGCAGGACTTGGATGAAGACTCATCCTGTACTATGGGCTCTACACTTTGCTACAGAACAATTTCAAAAGGCATCTCTCAAAAACAGGTGTTGGGGGCTGTTCTTCAGAAGAGCCATGGATAAATTTGAAGAAATATTCTGTCAAACACTCATGTATCAGTGACTGCACAGCCTGCTTAGAGTTGCATGCAGCTCATGGCAGTGACTTAAACAGAACCCCTATCTCATGATTTTTGTACAACTACATCAAAAATTCTGGAGGAATGGTCCATTCTCACCAGTTCTGAACCCACGTAACAGACAGATGCCTTTGGAGCTAAGGAGTAAGCTAACCTGCACATGTAGGTGGGTTTCAAAGAGAAAAACATCAGTAAAACCTTTTGGTCTCTTCCTTCAACACTCTTCACTTCTCCTCCCTGAGTCACAGACAAGAGCATGCCCATGTTTTCACTGTGCACCCTTCACAAAGTTACTTTTTCAGGAGATGGAGGAAAACAAACCTTTGTTTGCTCTCCAAGAATTTCAGTCTGCTTAGTTATATTAAGGAATAATATTAAGAGTAGAGGAAAGATGTAGGGCAAAGTTGTATCACATTCTGAAACAGCTAACACAATTACAGTGCATACTTTAACTTAATAATTTATTTAAATATACTTGGATTACTCAATAAATGACAAACACAAGGGGATGAGGTTTAACAATGCCAAGGGCAGAGCCCTGCCCATGGGACAGAACAACCCCACGCAGAGCTACAGGCTGGGGGAGACTGTCTGGAGAGCTGTCAGGAAAAGAAGGACCTGGGGGTGTTGGGTGACTGTGACTGAACACGAGCCAGCAGTGTGCCCGGGGGGCCAGGAAGGCCAAGGGCATCCTGGCTTGTGCCAGAGCCAGCGTGGCCAGCAGGTCTGGGGAGGGGATTGTGCCCCTGCACTGGGCACTGGGGAGGCTGCACCTCGAGTGCTGGGCCCAGTTCTGGGCCCCTCACTGCCAGAAGGACATGGAGGGCCTGGAGTGTGTCCAGAGAAGGGCAGCCAGGCTGGGGAAGGGGCTGGAGGGCAAATCCTCTGAGGAGCGGCTGAGGGAGCTGGGGCTGTTGAGCCTGGAGAAGAGGAGGCTGAGGGGAGACCTTCTCCCCGCCTCCCCTGCCCTGCCAGAAGGGTGCAGAGAGGTGGGCGAGGGTCTCTTCAGCCAGGGGACAGGAGATGGGACGAGGGGCAATGGGCTCAAGCTGCCCCAGGGCAGGGTCAGCTCAGCTGGGAGGGCAAAGTTCTTCCCTGGCAGAGCTGTCAGGGCCTGGCCCAGGCTGCCCAGGGAGGGGCTGAGTCCCCGGCCCTGGGTGTGTTTAACAGGCGGGGAGATGAGGGGCTCAGGGATCTGGTTTAGCACAGGACAGGGACGGTTGGACTCCATGAGCTTAAAGAGCTTTTCCAACCCAGTGATGCTGTGACTCTGTGATTACCCTTTCACCCAGGTGAAAATACATGCATACATGGATGAGCGCAATTCACTTAACAGTTTACAGACCTGTGGTCTGGCAGACACACACCTCCTTGAGCGCCAAGCTTCAGGTGTAAAGCTCAGATTCTGATCTCACAAACACTCTCTGTACTCCAGCAATTCTGACAGGGTTTCAGGACTGCACAGGGACCAAGAAGCCCAAACTCACTAAAACTAAATCTCAGAAGGCTGTCCAAGTTACCTGCTTCCAATTTGATCCTGAAGCCCATATAATGCCCAGCACAGGGCAGGATGAAAACTGCTCTTGGTGGCAGCACCTTTGCAAAGGCTCCAAGTGATCCAAGGCACGTCCAGCCAGAAGTAACTGGCTGGGATGCTGGGGTGATCCAATGATCAGAAACAGCATCAGCTGGTAATGCACCGCTTGGGTTGACACCAACATCCCTCCCATTAGGTACTACTACTGATAAAACATATGTGCCTCTTATCACCACCTCTGTGTGGGTGACTGGACGGAGTGGAAACCAAACTGCACTGAGAAGTTTGACTTCTGTAGCTATGTCCTCTAAGCTGCCCTGTTGCAGGTTGGTATGATGAACACACAGAGTTTAGCTAAGCTTTCAGGGGACAACAGTTTCATGTCCAGCCAGTTTTCACTGGAAGGTGTCGCTAGTTTGGTTTTTTTTTTGATTTACTCTTGGTATTTAGGTGCAATATTCATGTAGAATTTAATGGTGGAATCAAGCTGCATGCGAACCTATGGATTTATTAATTCTAGAATTTTCTCTTCAATCCGCTCACTCCCTCTTTCCTTATTGTTTTTCCACCATTTATTTTATAGGAAATAACTGCCACTAGAACAGATTACAATCTCCTCTTTCATAGAATATAAAAATATAGGCTACATCAGAGTTATCTTTCCTCCTCCTCGCGATCTACTCTGGGTAAAAACGCAGGGCATGCTTCTGAGACAGGTTACAAATGTGACTTGGCTTGAAAACAAAGTTGGTGGCTCTCAGGAGGGATGATTAAAAGCTTTTAAACATATTTTAATTTGACTCAACTATCTTTCATTACTAAAGCTTCTAGTTATCTTGAAACACAATAACATTGACTGAGAACAGCAAAGACTTCTTCAAAGAACGAGAGCCTAGAGAGTGTAGCCAAAGGTGCAAATGTTTGAGCATTTTGTATTAATCCAATATTGTTGCTGTTAATAAAAAGCCAAAATAAAATAGTGCCCATACACTGCATCCTCCTCTGCTTAAGCCCAGAATGGCAGCCTTGCTCACTGGCTTGATTCCATGGTGTGCTGAGGGCTTCCTGCGAAACGCCGAGCTGAAATTCTTTGTGATTATCTGAAACCTTATCTGGAGCTTGTTCAAAAGAACAAAGCTGTGTGAAAAGCATACCTGGACTTTTTTAAACGACAAATTAAAAATCTTTTATACACAGATGATGCATGTTGACCAGCTACGTTATTATAACGTAACTGTGTAAAAATCCTTTTGATAGCTTGCTGAAAACTTGACTTTGTGTAATTTAACTGACCCTTATTTGCTAAGATACTGTGTAAGCCAGTGTTTGGTAGGGAGCCAGAAGAAAATAAAAAGAGAAGGGAGAGAGAAATCAGATTAAACTGTAAATCTGTGGTTGGCATAGGTTTAGCAAGCGGGACAGAACATATGGAACGCAGAATCCAGTGTTATTTCTTGGAAAAAATGGTATTAAACTAAGAATGACTGCCTGAGCCAAACAATCTACAACATCTTTTTTTCAGTTCCTAAATACATAGTGCAGCAAAGGAACAAAATTAGGAAAAAAGTGTCCACTCCTAATCACCACTTTGTAATGGATATATCAAGGAGTATACTTACTATTTTAGTTTATTAGTCATATTGCAACTGAAGATGGAATTCAATATTCTCCAGTAAGAAAACCTATCCAATAAACTTAAATTGACAGTCCTGCCTTCCTTAGTTGCAGCAGAAGGTGCAAACAACAAGTTACTGAAATCCAGAACATTGGAATGAGACTAAGTCATAGGGTAAGTGCAAAGCTACCTTGTCAAACTCCTCTCAGTATTACACACCACTGTTAATAAAATGCATTCCTTTAACCAATTACATACATCTGACCATTCATCATCCTCAGTTTATGGCTCCTGTAGCTCTGCAATCCCAGGGATGCTGAGCAACGTCCCTCCATCACGAGTCCCAAAACCTACATCAGTGCCTGCCCACACGGACCTCATCAACTAGCTGAAGAGTTGCCCTTTCACTGTGAGCAAGCGACTAATATCCAAGCTGGCTCTAAAGAAAGACACTTTTCATAATCGCCCAACAATCTGCTAAGTGAAAACATATGGATGGGCTTAGGTGAAGCCTGCCAGGGGTCTTTACTGAATGGAAAACAGGTGCTCGGGTTCTGTGCCATGTAATACCCCATTTACCGTTAAGTCCAAAGGTTACAGGACTAATAGCTGCCTCGTGGTAATCAGGGAAAGCAAAGACACTGGCCATGGTTAAACATCTGGGACATATCTTACATACTTGCAACATATGCTTCAGTTTCAATTAAAGTGAGGCTTTGGCACATTTATTAATCTTTTTTACTTTTATTGCATAAGAAGACCCATTTACCTGACTCTTCTGTTATACTGTGTGAAAAGAAACAGAGAAATAATAGAAGCCAGAGGCTGCTACCAGCTGGAGTTACAAAAGGTGTGTTTGCTGCCTCACAAAAACTTCATTCTGGGCATCGCTCGAAGAAAACACATGGGTTAAAACACAGCAAAACTGCACGTTTTGACAAGAAGATGTAAGAGGAACGGCAAGAGTTAAGGTCTGGTTAACGTTGGAGAGTACATCTAGCGCACCGCAGAGGAGCAAACACGCCACCAGCTTCTAAGACACACAACCCAGCACTAACTACAGGCTCACGTTCAGCAGCTTCACCCGGTGCAAAGTAACGCCCACCCCGATGCGTGCAGGATACACACAGCAGTCCATACAGGCTTGTTTTAAAGAGCCTAATTTCTCTTTTCCACTCAAACAGCATACACAATCACAAGAACTCAAAACGCTCGCAATAATGAAGACAGCTTTGAATTTATAAAAAATCAAACTAAACACCCTCTGTATAGAGAGACAGCTCTTAAATATTCAATAAAAGGGCTCACTGAAGGTAATGTCAGCGCTCACTTTTATTCAACCTTGGTAACTAGACCTAGAAAAGATGCTTGAACTCTGGTGTCAATTTGAGGAAGCTGAATATTAGATCACAACGTTCAAACCTAGAGTGGTATTTCTAATTGGGTGTGTTTTGCCCGACATCTCCTAATCGACAGAGAATTGGGGGGTGTGGGGGGGACCTGACCTCCACCTTCATTCTCCCCTTTAAAGGGGTTTGTTTAGTGATTTCTAAAAAAAGAAACAAACCCAAAACCCCACTAAGAGGTAACTACCCAGGCTGGCTTAAACTACAAGAACTCAAGCACTATTCTTTGCGAACTAATCACAGTTATTAAAATATCTGGGAATACACACTCTACTGGGATGGTACTCTAATAATAAAGCAGGAAGAAACAGGAGAAAATAGCCTCAAATGGATGACAGATCAGTGTTTATCAGAAGAGAAATGATGATTCCAAGCCAGCATGTTGAGTTAAAATACAAGCTCTCCACAGCTACATGACTGACCTTTGCAATAAATCATATATTTTATTGCCAAAAGTGTATGCTCATATCATTTAGTGTTAAAAACCATCACGTACATGTTTTGTGAAAAAAAGGTTTTGTTACTACAGTGTTTGCCGATCCTGAAGCGATGTAGCTAACGACTTAAGTGATGTATAGAAGAATTTCACATAATAACTTTCTGTCAATTGTAAAATGTTTGAGCTGGCAATGGAATGAGGAAAATACTCTCTCTCTCTTTTTTTTTTTTATCATCTCTCAGATCTGAGGTGTTAGCTAACAGAAAAATAATCATTCGGGGGATTAACTAATCACGGCGAATTTTCTGACATTTCAAACGCTGCTGCCAGCGTATGAATTCTTACACTGGTATATAACTGTACATCTCAACTAGAAACAAAGGTCAAGGGTATAAATTAAGATACACTGTTTTTCTCCTCGCGGAGAGGGGAAAAAAAAAGAAATAATAAAAATTTCGCTGCTTTGCTACAACAGAAGTGGGGAGAAAACATCTGTGAAGGTCAAAACCATCTGTACTTTAATTCAGGGCTCTTGTAAAATTATCTATTTTGTTTCCCTTTTCTTTTCTTCCGCAAATATCACCCTTCTGGTATGAAAATACCAGCAGCAACGGTGCTGTCTTCACTGCACTCATCTCAGAGGAAAGCTGTCCTGCCAGCGCTAGCCATCGCTTCAGCGGTGCCAAGGTCATTCTCATTTCTTTCCTCTGGTTTTTTCCCTCTCCCTGGGGGACTACCAATCCGCCCAGCCCCATAGCTTGGCTCAATAAGATGTGGAAATGAGCTGTTATTTACTGTGGTCACAATCCTCCACCCAACCAGCAGCTTCCCAAACCGAAGTGTGTTCACTCAAATAGCCCCGACGCTCTGCGGCCTGTTCCCGGCTCGCTAGGCCGCGATGTCAACTCCAGCTCAAGTGGGTTGTGATTATTTAAATGTCATACAGAGAGCAGAACATTTCAGCCAGCCTTCCACCAAGTAATTCTTTGAAAATTACCAATGTCAATATCCCATCTTTAACCAGTGTGGAGTTGCTATTTTTACACTATTTTCCCCCTAAAGTGCAGCCCTATTTGTAATACTCGAGACAGGACAAATCTTTGTCCTTCAAAAACAGTTGTCACCGCAGTTATCTTTGCAAGAGCTATCAAGTTCCAGACAGGCTGAATTATTTTTGTTCCTGGCAGAAAAAAATATTTGACCCAGCTCTGGACCAAGGAAAAAAAAAAAAAAAAAAAAGAAGAAAAAAGAAGAAGAAGGAAAAAAAAAAAGGAAAAAAAGGAACAGGATTTATAGTCCTCTATCCTTTCCAGCAACACACTGTAGCATTGTTAGGATGATAAACAGCTCTGTCCAATTTTCTGGACTAAAACACTTCAACTCCTTTTTTAACTGTCTGTAAAAACAGTGTCATGTCTAAATTCTCCCATCCCCAGATACCCAAGTGCTAGGAAAGATAATTACCTTGTCATCTCTGTCATCCTCTTCTTCCTCGTCCTCTAGCATGTCCTCCACTACCTGCAGACAGAAACAGTAGTAGTTGTCATGATATAAAAAGGAAGAGTTTTGTTCTGTCAATTCCAAACCTTTTGTAGATGAAAACTTTATTAACATTTGAAATAAATGCACAGAAGGAAAATGTACAACTAGGACAAAAAACCCCACTTGATCTAGAGATTCAAATTTAGGAAAGTGTTATAGCTTTAATTGACTTACATTAGGGAATTATATACTGAAAACCCTTCCTGTACAAAATGCTTGCTTGACAATTTAAGTATTTAAAAGGTAGTTCAAAATTCAGTGTATGATTGTTTTAACTAAAGGAATCCTTTGTCAGCTGCACTGGTGCCTATGCAGCGCACACAAATGCTTGCTTAAAATTTACTGTTACCTACAGAGGCGTGCAACATTTTTAATAGAATTTACAGCATTCACCAGGAGATTTTTGAGGAATAAATTCATGCCAGTTTATCTCCTTATGATCTACAACAGCTATATATACCACATGCTCTATCAGCATTAGCACCGTGAAACACACACATACGCACAATTACTACATTCTAGTAATTATTAATCACACCATGAGCATGATGCAAACCGCTGCTAAATATAGTTTGTGGAGAGATTAAAGGACTTTCCAGAGGTGGTCAGCGACAGACTCAGACTTAAAACTCACAAATCCCTCCCTCACAACACTGAGATCAAGTCTTCAGCCCAGCCCACGTGGCAAACTCTCTGTTGGCAGAACTGAAATAAAGTTGTACCTCCTCGTAGCCAGAAAATAATGTGGCTCTTTGTATCATTATTTATAGAGAAGTACTTATTATAAGGACAGCCATATGAAGGGCAGCAAAGATCCACCTAGCCCAGTGTCATATTATAGATGCAAAAAGGCACACGATGTATTATAAAATATGCATAAAGAAAGGGTAGGAGAAGGAAAACCTCATGGCCATGGAACATTCTGTGATTAATACTTTGGCCTGTTTTACAGGCTTGCCACCAACTAAAAGAGTAGTTTATTGTGTTATATAGGTGAAGCTACAAATGGGCTTGGTGCACTTGCCATTTCAGACCACACGTTAGGATTACAACTTCATCATCACCCCCACAAACACAGCTGAGAGGACGTATGCAGTCCAAATCCACGTCCTAGACCTAAAGGGACTTTAACACTCTCCAAGGGCCAAATTCATTGGAAAGGGAAGAACTTAAGAATGAGAAGCATGTGGATCAGGTGCCTTTCTCTGAGTTAGCTCAGCCATCAAGAGGAGAACCGTGTCTGAGTGAACTAGCAACAAGGCAGATGTATTTGTGAATCAAGGATGGCCTTTAGCTCCTGTTAATGAGGTAGAAGGCTTCCTCACCATTTTCTCCTCTCTTTCCCTTTTAGGCCAGCTATATCCCATTTCTTACAGAAAGGGGATCAGATGCAGTCCCTGGAGAGGTGGGACCCTCACACCTCCCAGCATCGAGACGCTTGTCAGCTTGGCTGAGCCCAGCACACCATTTTACACATCCCATTTGGAGGTGTCTGAGAGGTCCTGTCTTCATGGACCTCTCTGTGGAAACAAAGGCATTTTGAGTCTCCCATGCACCTGCATCTCCTCCTCCTTGTTCCTGTCCCCTCCTGTAGCTCATTGTCATCTTCCCTGGGCTGTTCCAGGTGTTTGGGGTGCTGAGCAGTAAACTGCATCACAGGGCTGACTGAGTTCTTAAAAAAAACCACCCTAAAACTCCAGAAACGCTCCCATCAGCTCTACAAAGTGAACTGAGGAGAGAGGATGAAAACAAGCTGTTAAGGGCTGCAGGGAGATGGAAACCCTCTTAAATCAGTTCTGCCACGTGCCAGAAAGTCTGTAATTACATCATTAGGTGACTAAAGCCCAAGTTACAAACCTGAATCTGTTGACTCAGATACCACCTACACCTGGAGCTGACTAAACTCACTAGGTCTCTTACTTTTCAGCATTAATATTCCCCAGGCACTTAGAGATCTCCTCTATGTACACCCAGAAATTCCTTGTCTTGACAGGATTGAACAGCAGAATGCCTACCTCACATTAGCACTTAAGTTAGCACGGAGACAATTAGCTGAATTGGAAACCTCTAAAACTGTTGCAAATGATGGCACCTCACCGAAATCACTTGCATGACAATACCCATTCTAAATTATCCAGATAATAATACTTCAAATTCACTTTTTATTTTTTTCCCCTCTCCTCTTCGCCATCTAATGATCTCAAACTACTTTACAAGCTCCTGTAGAGTGGCAAAAATGTTAACCTCTTCAAAGGACATAAAAAGTCCTTTGAAATCGCTTGAAGCCCAGGACAGAGCCCAGATTTTCAACTCTTCCATTCCATTATTTAACTCAACAGCCACTACCAGTCTACGCTCTTGTTCTAGGTTAGTCATATCATCAGTTGCACTGAGCTTCGGAGTACTGAACTGTCTGGGTAGGAAAACAGAATTAAATTACTGCAGCAAAATAAAACGTAGTAAAAATGTCCCTGTGCCCAAGGCACAAGAATGGCTTTAAACAGTACATGAGTGTTGCACTTGTCTTGAAATTCCAAAGGAAGAATTGAAAGGGAAACCAAACAAGACCATTCAGACAATGCAGACAAAATAAAAGAGTTTACTAAACCACAGAAACAAGTGTTTCCTGAACTTTGGCACAAATCAAAACAAGGGAAGTAGGTTTTTCCTGCTCCTATGATACATGAAGGATCGGTGTGCTGAAGCCCCCCAAAGTTATATACTGAAGTACAATCTCTTTCAGCAGGGTAAAGCAAGGTTGCACAGCAGATTGGAGCAAGAGATTTCAGTTCAGCATTGTAGTAAGAATAAAAAAATAATACACAGTGGAATTTTTTCTCCTTTGATTTTGCCTCCTTGCTATTCAAATACAGTGCACATGTGCTGCTCTGGTTTGGAGGAAGGCAGCAGATATTCAGGTCTCTGTGCCAAGCATTGTACCCAGGGTGGAGGGTTATGATGGGAAGAGGGAGGAGAGAGAGAAAGGAGGGAGCAGAGAGAGGGAGGACAGGAAAAAGCGTATGAAGATAGAAAGAAACATTGTTTTATTAAAAGTTCTACAGCAAAAATCTTAGATTGCCCCTAGTATACTCACCTCTAAATTATGCCTTCCAATACCTTGCTTGAAATCAAGTAGTATTAATCAAACAAAGGAAGGGCACTGGGGAAATCAGAAAGATCTAATGCAAGCAGTTAAAAGTGACATGACCTTCTGTAATGTCACTTGTCACCGACTTATATGCCGCACACTGGTAGAAGGTCTTGAAAGAACCTGTTTCTTGGTACTGTCCCTCGAATGTAATACTAATACAGATGACATTTTGAAAAACACACGTAGACGGCCTCAAACATGGCATGTCAGCTACTCTGTGGCCACACAGCAAGCAGACGGTACATGAAGATCCTTCCTGCACAGAACAGCCCTAGCAGTGGCTTGTTAGCTAGAAGGAGTGTGCAGCCAAATTCCTACATACTGCTGTTGTCCCACATCCGTCGCCTCCTCCTCTGAGGAAGCCTGTGTATCAATATTGCAGGATTGATAACCCACTAAATCACAGAATCATAGGGGTTGGAAGGGACCTCCAGAGCCCATGGGGTCCAACCCCCTGCCAAAGCAGGGTCCCTGAGCAGCCTGTCCCAGGGCTCCCTCACCCTCACCAGGAAGAAGTTCTTCCCCACATTGGGGGGGAACTCCCTGTGCTCCAACTTGAGCCCATTGCCCCTTGTCCTGTCCCCACAGTCTCCTTCTCTGGAGAGATTCCAGCCCCGTCTGGACGCCGCCCTGTGCGCCCTGTCCCAGGGACCCTGCTTTGGCTGGGGGTTGGACCCCATGGGCTCTGGAGGCCCTTACAACCCCAACAGCTCTGTGATTCTGTGATTCTTTAACGTGAAGCAATGCTCCCCCGCCCCAGCCCCCCATTAGCACTTCTCTAGATCTGCTTGCATCCTATTTGTTGTAGTCCTTCAAACAAAGGGGTTTTCAAATTAAAACAACAACAAAAAAACCCTTTTTATGCTGTATTACATCTGCAGACTCTTGTATTTTCACATAAAGGTACTGACCATCCTAAGACAAGAGAAAAAAAGAGAACAAGATCTGGTTCTGAATTGAACAAACTTTAGTTGCAGTCAGAACTGTGCTGTTCCCTTGGGTTTCACCTGCATCCTTACCACATGGACACAAACTGTACCACACACTTGCACATCACTCAGTGCCATGTTTATGTATGGATATCACATGAAGTTGTGGCTGTGTATGGATTAAGGATGCTGAAAAACCTCTCAGGCCCTCCCAGGTCAGTCCCAGGTACTTGATGCTGAAGCAAAGGCTGTGACACTGTCAATACACCCACCACAGTGGTGGTTTTGCACTTGTTTTCACTACATGATGCCCACTTCCTTCATGGAGTTGTGGAGGAGAAAAACTTTACAGGAGATACAGCTTAATTAAAATAGCCACCTTTTTTTTTAATACCACATTTATAAGGAAAATAAAAATCAAATTAACAGATTCTGATTTAATAGTGTAGTATATCTGGAATACAACCGGCCCTGATTTATGCTATTAATGTTTTGACCTTGGGGTATTTTATCTGCAGCAATCATCAAGATAACTGAGCCACTAGATGCAATAATAATTAGTGTGATAAGCTTGCCAGTAAGGTTTGCATGTGCTGCAGTACAGGAGACAGCAGACTAAAAAGAAAAACATTAGTACTTTACTGCTAAAATACTTCCTGATTTTTACAGAGACACTCAAATACAATTATTTCTTCTTACGGCACGCATTTTGCTAGCTTATTCTGGGAAGTGCTCATGTTGTAATTTAGCCTGATTCTTAATAGGAAATGAGACTTTAATATGGCTATCAGATGCCTTTTGATGCATGCTGCTGATTACGTGTAGCCCTGTAATGTCAACAACAGAATTTTTATTCGCAGAATAATAAATTTCTTGGCAACATGCGTGGGCAGTAAAGACAGTTTATTATATGAGAACATGCAACCTTTTTCCTGTTGTCAGCTTTATAAGCCCTCAATATTCAGTTGCCAGCGTAGTTAAGACCAAGCCATTTTTAACACAAAAATGGCACAAGCAGCAAGCCTTTTTTCTCTGTATTTCTCTCAATATTCGGTTCTCATTTATTTTAGCTCTTTCTTGCATTTACACAATGCACCCTGAACTGCACATAAGGTGTTTATTTGAAGTATGTCTCCATCTAAAGGCCCCAACATGTACTGTACACTTGAAACATCAGGTCTCTCTTAAAACACTTCATTTTTAGTTCAGCAGGAGGATTAAAGCCGTCCTTTGCTTGGTGAAATACCTGCGGCCAGTTTACCGTGCGGGACTATTAAAAAATAACACCTTCACAAAGCTTTGTGAGCTAGAATTCCTGGGCAAGCACCTCAAGATAAGCTGTCCTATTAACAACACAATGGCCCAGAATTGGTTTTCACTGGTATTATTACTTTTTTCTCCAAACACTTCTCAGGTTCTGGTAGGACCAGACACGCTTCCCTTATGGAGCGGTGCGTACCCAAATAGTTTTCAGGTTGTGGGTGTGACAGAGTGTGTCACATTCAACTTCAGAGCTGACAAACTTTTCAGTAGAGAAGAAAACAATCTCTATTAGGTATTTTAGGTGCCAATGTAAGCAATAAAAATATTAATTTCAGTTAATTTCGCCCCCCTGCCCCAGGTGTTGATACGTTTTGCAAGATGCGTTGAACCTGCAGTAGAAACTCCTTGGAGTCTCAGCTCAATTAAAATGTACTAAAGTAAAAAGGAAACCAAACCAAAGAAGAATAAAAATATCATATAACTACAAGATTTTTTTGCCAGAAAAGAAACTTATGTTATTTTATATAATATTGATTATTTGTGGTAGCTGCTAGAACTGCCACGTGAATCTTGTTGCCATGTAAATCTTGATGCAAATGCAAAAAATCAAAAATTTTTACAAAAAAAAATCATTAAAACAGTCTCAAAGAAGAAAAGCATCAGTGTGCAATGAACTTACTTAAAGTTTATTTTAGATGCACACATACTGGAAGACTATATTTGAAAAAATGTGGTAAAAAAGTTAAAAACCCAATTGTCTTACAATGGGAAAACCTCAAGTTTTCTAAATGCTGGACATACTTGGGGTGGGGGCTTGGTTTTGGTGCTTTGTCTTCAGGTGCCCAAAAACCAGCCAAAATATCCCAATTCTGTATTGAATTTGTTGGGTTTTTTTCAACTACTACTGCGATGAGAACAGCCTGGTGAAGTTTCAGCAAGGGGTTACTACACACTCTGATACGGTAGGTAACCTTCAGCCACAGCCCAGGTAGCCCCTCACATGCTGTTCACACTGCCAGGGAGAGAAACGCTTTCTGCCCAACTTAAATCTTTATGTAGCGTGGTCTGTGATGGTTAAATTACTGCATAATGCCTTTAAAATATTTATAGTACCAACATTTAGTTAAATAACCTTTATGTAAGATTTATGTTGATTTGTTCATTTCTCATTTAATGGCAAATTATGAAGAGCATGTTTCATAAAGATAATTCTCCATTTAAATTCAGCAGGCCATTAAATATTAAAATTATGTTTCTGATGCAATCTAGAGCAAATTTGTCCAGCTTCAGCGATTATTTGCATTCATAAAAATTAGACTTGATTAATAAAATTTAAATGCTTGATTAAGCTGACATTTTCATGTTTCTTTTCTCATTTATTTAAAAAAAAATATATATATAAAAAATAACCACAAACTGTCCCGCAGTGGGACACCAGAGAGTATTTTTCCTCCCTGACTGTCCAGATTGTTGCTGAATGAAGACAGCACTGGTTCTCAGCAGACATCTCAACATCCAGGCACACGATGCTGGTGTGCTCTGACAGCAGGGACAGGCGATGACCTAGTTGCAAAAGCCTTTCTAACCTGTGTTATTGAGGAAAAGAAACAGAGAGCAAGTTTGGGGTTGTGATTATTTTGGCAGAAGGCTGCACGCTGGAAGAAAAGCTCGTGGGCTTTGCTGTGCCATCAGGCTCATGCAGAAACAGAACCAGGGTCACCTTCTCTTTCGAGGCGCAGAGGAGAGTGTTCGCTGGGGGTTAGTGAACAGGAGGCAAAAGCCTTTCTGCATCACGTTGAAGTAATTCTGCTCACCTAATCCTCACCTTGAGAGGCGTCACAGATCAGACCAGTTTTAGACTGGTCCTGCCCTATCTCACTCAACCTCCTGCCACCAGCCTGGTGTGATTGAGGTTTTCAGGCTGCTGCTGTCACTATCACAGAATCACAGACTCACAGGGGTGGGAAGGGACCTCCAGAGCCCCTGGGGTCCAACCCCCTGCCAAAGCAGGGTCCCTGGGACAGGGCGCACAGGTCAGCATCCAGACAGGGCTGGAATCTCTCCAGAGAATGAGACTCCACACCCCCTGGGCAGCCTGTCCCAGGGCTCCCTCACCCTCAAATCATAGATGATCGATAGTACAGTAAAGTGGCAACTCTCTGCCCCAAGAAGGAGCAGCAACAAATTCACCTACATCTCTGACAGACGCTGTTCCCTTTCCCCCAGAAGAATGTGATTCAGACTCAATCAGAACAGCTCTTTTAGCTGCAGCTGAGCTGGGGCCACATCACCAACTCCAGCCCATCATCCTTAGCACCCCTTCTTGAAGAAAGAAGGAATCCAATGAGATGGATATATTCGTAAGCATCCTTCTTCCCATTCCTGCTTCTGCTTCTCTTAATTTCCAGAGGACACATAAAGACAAATAAAGAATCTGAGTATACTTATGATACTGGAGGACTAGGTAAAAAGTACCCACAGAAACTCACTAAAAACTGAAAATGAAAAGATGTCTTTAATGAAAGTTGTTTTTCTTCTCAAAACTCCATCCTCAACGTGTGCAGCTCTAACTTTTAATAGAAATATATACTCTAGAATCGTAAGTCATCAAAGCCCATTTCACAAAGAATCTCCAGTGAAATTAAAAGATGCACTGTGGCATTTTATATCACTCTTGCAAGATTAATAATATGTGTATATACTCTATTATACAGATTCATAAGAATTTGTGTATGGCACATTAACTCCCAGCTGCTCACCATCATTTTCTATGCAATGACATGTGCAACTTGAAACTTCAAGAGGAAATTAGCTATTTAATATTTCCTTAAATGCTCTAAGTATTAACTATAAATGCAGGATGTGAACTGAAGTGATTAAACCTCTTCTCCATAGGGGTGTATATGGCAGAGGAACATTCATAGGTAACTCCAGGCATGTGCACTGTTCTCCTATTAAATTTTGAATTGCTCAGAAAAAAAACCCTAACAAAAACCAGACCAAAAGCAGAGAAGGGTTAGTGCCTTCAGTCAGAGAATCACAGAGGGGCAGAGGCTGGCAGGGACATCTTGAGATTGATCTCCATGCTGAAGCAGAGGCCATCAAGTCCTACACCCCCAATTAAGCAGGCTCACCTCTGAGCAGGTGGCCCAGGACCATGTCCAGTGAGGTTTTGAGTATGTCCATGGATAGAGGCTCTGTATTCTCTTTGGGTATCTTGGTCTTTGCTCACTGGAAAAGTGCTTCCTTGTGTTCAGATGGAATCTCAGTTTGTGCCTGCTGATCCTGTCCTGTCACTGGGCACCACTGGGAAGAGCCCCTCTCTTCTTCTGCTCCCTTCAGGTATTTACCACACATGGTCATCGCCCCCCTGAGCTTCATCATCTGGCTCCTATGCTGTGCACACCAATGCACAGGCACTGCAGGGAGAGACCCCCTGGCACTCTGGACCTCAGAAAGGGTGTAAGAGCTTCTTCACAGAATCACAAGGTTGGAAAAGACCTCTAAGATCATCAAGTCCAACCATTCACATCCTAAACTAAACCAGATCCCTAAGTACCTCATCTACCCTTTTTTTGAACACACCCAGGGAAGGTGACTCAGCCCCTCCCTGGGCAGCCTGTTCCAGCCCTGACAGCTCTGCCAGTAAAACATTTTTTTCTAACATCCAATCTGACCTTGCCCTGGCACAGCTTGAGCCCATTGCCCCTTGTCCCATCTCCTGTCCCCTGGCTGAAGAGACCATCGCCCACCTCTCTATAACCTCCCTTCAGATAGTTGTAGGTGGGGAGAAGGTCTCCCCTCAGCCTCCTCTTCTCCAGGCTGAACACCCCCAGCTCCCTCAGCTGCTCCTCAGAGGATTTGCCCTCCAGCCCCTTCCCCAGCCTGGCTGCCCTTCTCTGGACACGCTCCAGGCCCTCCATGTCCTTCTGGCAGTGAGGGGCCCAGAACTGGGCCCAGCACTTGAGGTGCGGCCTCCCCAGTGCCCAGTGCAGGGGCACAATCCCCTCCCCAGACCTGCTGGCCACGCTGGCTCTGGCACAAGCCAGGATGCCCTTGGCCTTCCTGGCCCCCCGGGCACACTGCTGGCTCGTGTTCAGTCACAGTCACCCAGCACCCCCAGGTCTTTCTCTGCCTGACAGCTCTCCAGACAGTCTCCCCCAGCCTGTAGCTCTGCCTGGGGTTATTATGTCCCATGTGCAGCACTCTACACTTGGCCTTGTTAAACTTCATCCCATTGGCCTCAGCCCATGGGCCCAGCCTGTTCAGATCCCTCTGAAGAGCCTCCCTACTCTCAGGCAGATCAACACTTCCTCCTAGTTTAGTGTCATCTGCAAACTTAGTGAGGGAGCATTCAATCCCTTCGTCAAGATCATTGATAAAGATGCTGAACAGAACTGGACCCAGCACTGAGCCCTGGGGACGCCACTCGTGCGTTCCAGACACGTTCTTGTGTTCTTGCAGACAGACATTTCCTTATCTGTGTCCCTGTGCCTGGGGTGGGGCCCCTTAGCCCTGCTTTTTGAGGTCTCTCCTGTCCACTTCATTCTGCACCTTTTGCTTGCCAACTCAGACCACTGCTTCCTCACCTGACTGTGGGTCTTCCCCACATCCCTCTCCCATCACTTCCAGTTTAAAGCTTTCTTCATCGGGTTAGCCAGTTTTTTGGGACAGGTGAGGTGGATCTTGTCTCTTCCTAGCAGTCCTCAACCCTCAAGTTGGGTCCCATGGTTGTAAAAACCAAGTCCTTGTTGCCAACGCATCTGCACAACTGGTTGTTGACCTGCCAGATCTGCCCACTCCTCTTCCAGCCTTCCCTCTCAAGGGCAGTATCAAAGAGAAGACCTTCCAGGCACCATGTCTGCTACCCATTTAGTGGAGGAAGAACAAGAACCTGCAGAGATCCAGCAGGCCTGTTAAAGCACTTAAGAGCCATGGCCCAACAGAGGAGACACTGCCACAGTTTGTCCTACTCGTGGAACTCAGGATTACATTCATTGCGGGGAAAGAATAATAATCAGTAACTATGCAAACCAGGTTCCACCAGCAATGCAGCATGTTCCAACCACACAATCAACTGTTTCATCTCAGGGAAGGGGACCAGAACAGCTGGAGAGTGGGAACATTTTTAATCACTTTGAGGGATTATCTGACCGCTCCTTAAGTTAGGCAGTTCCAGCAGGCAGGCAGAATGGTCTGGAGCAGAAAAGGGAAAAAAAAAAAAAAATATATATATAAAAAATTTTTTCTCCCCAGTAACTTCATGCAGTTTTAATAACTGTGACTTTTGCTTAGAAACAAAAGTGAAAAGAAGACCCACAGAGCATTAGGAGTTGGAAGGGACCTTGAAAGATCATCTAGTCCAACCACCCTGCCAGAGCAGGATTACCCAGACTAAATCACACAGGAATGCATCCAGGTGGGGTTTGAATGTCTCCAGAGAAAGAGACTCCACAACCTCTCTGGGCAGCCTGTCCCAGTATTCCATCACCCAGGTACTGTATTCAGCCAGGACATCTGCATGCAATGCAGACTGCTTGGCTGATAGCAGTTAGCAGCAGCAGAGAAACTCTCCCAAGGGTTAGGCTGAAAGGGGTCTTGCTATTCAGGTCAACAGATGATGGCAAATCTCTCTCCATGTGAAGTGTGGCTGAGCCCCTAAGGACTTTCTGCAAGTCTGGTCTCACAGAGGGTTTGGGCTTTTTTTATTTCCCCTCTTCATGGCTGCTGTTTATGAACACTGCAGCTTAAAAAACAAAGTAACTTGCTCTTTTTCATTTTGAAAGCAAAGAAGAGCAACCAGGTCTGGGTTGGTTGTCTCAGCTCATTATTTGCTCATCCCATTCCAGCTGCAATCAGATATTCCTTCAGAAGCAGGAGAGTAATTTAGGGGTGGCAGTTGAACAACTTGTGTTTGGATGGAATGAGCAGCCCTGGAAGTGATGCCACTGTACAGGAAACACAGCATCATCTGCAGAGTGGTAGGAATGTCAGGCAACAGAACCCAGACAGCAGTGCTGCTGTTTTCTCCCAGCTATAAAGGTGAGGGGTTCATTTTGTACAATGCATTTGAAAACATCAAAATACTAAGTAGATTCTTAGAAAGCCTGCAAAGAAGATTTCAGCCCCAGCACACTTCCTGTTAGTTTCTCTATATCTAAAAGTCTTTCAATTACATCTGTGTGGGACAAACGTTTCTGTTCATCCATCTGTTTTAAGATGTGATTTGTGGTTCCCAGAGAGTGTCAAGGCTGCTATGAAAGAAGCTGGTCCTTTGCTCTTCCTCTGTCCTTGTTGTTCCCAAGCATCTGAGTGGACTGTCACCATGCCATGCTCCACTCCTGGTGCCTGCCACAGGTCTGGGGCTGGTGATGTGCAGGGGCAGGGGGCAAAATAATAACAAAAGCAGTAATATAGAATCATAGAATCCCAGCCTGGTCTGGGTTGGAAGGGACCCCAAGGGTCACAGAGCTCCAACCCCCTGCCACAGGCAGGGACACCAACCTCCAGGCCTGGAGCTACACAAGGCTGCCCAGGGCCCCAGCCAACTTGGCCTTGAACACTTCCAGGGATGGGGCACCCACCCCCTCTCTGGGCAGCCCCTTCCAGCCCCTCACCACTCTCTCTGCACAGAACTTCCCCCCAATCTCTCCTCTCCCCCTTCCCTCCTCCAGCTTCACTCCATCCCCCTTGTCCTGCCAGTCTCTGCCCTTTCACAAGCCCATTCCCCTCCTGTTCCTCTGCTCCCTTCAGGGACTGGAAGGCTGCAGTGAGGTCCCCCCACAGCCTTCTCTGCTCCAGGCTGACCCAGCCCAGCTCCCTCAGCCTCTCTCCATGGGGAGCTGCTCCAGCCCCCTGAGCATCTCCGTGGCTCCTCTGACCCCTCTCCACCAGTCCCACATCTTCCTTGTACTGGGGCCCCAGCTCTGGACACAGGACTCCAGCTGGGGCCTCTACTCAATTCTA
Organism: Porphyrio hochstetteri; assembly: GCA_020800305.1. Classification (NCBI taxonomy): domain Eukaryota; kingdom Metazoa; phylum Chordata; class Aves; order Gruiformes; family Rallidae; genus Porphyrio; species Porphyrio hochstetteri. Next base: position 1,623,711 of record CM036938.1, on the reverse strand, counting down.
GCCTGTGTTGTGGTGGTGATGGTTTAGGATGAGAACATCAGCTGTGCTGAACATGAATTACTTTGTGAGGTCGGGTATTTAGGAGTATGCTTATCATGAAGTGCAAGAATCCTTGGAGAAAGCAGCTAGGTAACCTTCAGGCAAAAATGTTACTGCAAACTTCAGATGAAAGCATTGACAATGCCATTTTAGTGACTTTTTTCCTCGCTTCATACTGGAAGGAAATATTTATTCTGTGATTTTTTTCTTCACTTGCCACATGACTCAATGCTAGAAGTTCACTCATTTCTGAATTCTCACAGATTAATTTAGGGAACTGTCCACTAAATCTACATCTCTCTACCCCTGCTTACACCCACATTCAAGAGTTTGTATTTTGTGCAAGCCTGTCTTTCAGAAACACAACTAAACTTGATCTAAATGCATAAGAGGTAGGGCATCCAATCACAGAATCACAGGGGTTAAGGGCCCTCCAAAGCCCATGGGGTCCAACCCCCTGCCGAAGCAGGGTCCCTGGGACAGGGCGCACAGGGCGGCGTCCAGACGGGGCTGGAATCTCTCCAGAGAAGGAGACTCCACACCCCCTGGGCAGCCTGTCCCAGGGCTCCCTCACCCTCACTGGGAAGAAGTTCTGCCCCACATTGGGGGGGAACTCCCTGTGCTCCAACTTGAGCCCATCGCCCCTTGTCCTGTCCCCACAGACACTGAGCAGAGGCTGCCCATGTCCCCTGTGTCCCACCCTTCAGCTATTGATCCCCATTGATCAGATCCCCTCTCAGTCTCTTCTCTCCAGGCTGAACAGCCCCAGCTCACTCAGCCTTTCCTCACAGGGGAGATGCTCCAGGCCCTTCATCCCCTTCGCAGCCTCCTCTGGACTCTCTCCAGGAGATCCCTGGCTGTTTGATCCCAGGGAGCCCAGCACTGGACACAACACTCCAGGTGGGGCCTGAGCAGGGCAGAGCAGAGGGGGAGGATCCCCTCCTGTGACCTGCTGCCCACACTCCTCTTGATGCCCCCAGGATCCCACTGGCCTTCTTGGCCCCCAGGGCACACTGCTGGCTCATGGCCACCCTGTCACCCACCAGCACCCCCAGGTCCTTCTCCACAGAGCTCCTCTCCAGCAGGTCACCCCCAGCCTGTCCTGATTCCAGCAGTTATTCCTCCCCAGGTGCCAGACTCTCCACTTGCTTTTGTTGAATTTCATCTGGTTTCTCCCTGCCCAGCTCTCCAGCCTGTCCAGGTCTCTCTGGATGGCAGCGCAGTGTTCCTGCCTGTCAGCCACCCCTCCCAGCTCTGGATCATCAGGTACTTGCTGAGGGTGGATGCTGTTCCCTCATCAAGGTCATTGATATTAAACAGGACTGGACCCAGGACTGGACCCAACACCGATCCCTGGGGAACACACAATGCTTCTCTTTCAAGTTTGTTCCTGTTTTCAACTAAAACCACGATGATAATCAATCCTACAAGGGCAGCCCAGCTGAATCCATGGGAGCTTTCACACCCAACACGCCGCTCCACCTCTTTGTCGGACTTCCCAGTAGAGTTGTCTCCTGTTAATAAACACACTGAGGTCTCCTCACCTCATTGCACTCTTAGTTCAAGGAAGAACTTGCACTTATAAGTTACTAGGAGTCAGAGTAAAGGCACAAACATCACACTCACACTCAAACGAGCAGCGCAGGCTCCTGTGATGGCAGAGCAGCCCAGACCTTTTGGCAGCTGAATTGTTCCACAAGAAAGGAAGTTCCAAACTCCTTCCAAGAGACTGATGCCAAGAGGACACAGCAAATAACGCCTTGTCTGTAGAGACAGTCAAACAAGGATGATCTGAGGCTCATCTGCCATATCCGGGCAGAAACTTAGTGATTGCTATTTCATTGACCTGCAGAAGAATCAGGTCTCTAACACCTGAACTGATATTCATTGATAATTATTGTCCTGTAGGGATAGTACAAAGGCAAAGCAACTCTTCTGAACTACTTCTGAGGGTCCCAAACTTAAGTATTTTCCACAGACATGAAAGTAGCATAGAGTGCACAGAGTTTTTAAGCACGCCTGTTTAGTGTTAATTGAGTAAGGAAAGTTAACAAATGTATTTATCTTTTTGTCTTATAATTAGCTTGAGAATTTCAAAGTAACTTCTAAAGACAGATGATATTCCTAAGATAAGTAGTCAAAGATTTCACTGAGGCACACAAGGAATCTCCAGAGACCTGGGAACAGAAGCCAGATCACGTGAATCTTGAAGCATTCTCTAGCCACTAGGAAGCACTGCTTAATTAATTTAGTTAATATTTACACTCTGCATAGGAAAACAGAAATATTTAAATGACTCCTAATCTAATGATACTGTGCTAATGACCTGAGCTAAGGACTTGTGATATTACTGAAGATTTGTGAGTTAATTAGAAAGGCATCCAAGAAGTCTGCAGATCACTTCATAGGAGACAGATGCTCACCGTAATGGTAACCAAGCTGAAATCATTAAAAATAAGGTCCCAACTTACTTGTGATAAACCTAAACAAAAACCAGTAATTAACAGTAGTTATCACATATCTGGGATGAACATGGTTGGCTGTATAGCATGGTCTGAAGCAATCACAACAAGAGGAACATTTTTAGAGCATCATTTGGTGTCCTCAACAGAGAGCCCATCAAGAGCTTCATTATTTTGCTAGGAAAGTTACATGACCCAATTAATCTTCACAGGCAGGTGACATTTCAGAGAGGAATTAAGCATATTGCAGCTCACAAGTGAAATCTCTCCTTCAACAAGGGATTTTGGTTACTCATGGCATCTTCAGGTTCAGAAGCTTTCAGCATTTCAGGCAGCAGCAGACTAAGGGCTGTGATTTAAGTAACACATCTGTTAAATCTTGATCTTAGGCTTCTTCCATACATGTAACAGCTCTGAGATTAGGAAATACCTCTGTCATTCCCACCCTTAATTTTAGATGACCCTTGGAAGGTCATCCCCTACAGAGAGAGGCTGAGGGAGCTGGGCTGGGTCAGCCTGGAGCAGAGAAGGCTGTGGGGGGACCTCACTGCAGCCTTCCCGTCCCTGAAGGGAGCAGAGGAACAGGAGGGGAATGGGCTTGTGAAAGGGCAGAGACTGGCAGGACAAGGGGGCTGGAGTGAAGCTGGAGGAGGGAAGGGGGAGAGGAGAGACTGGGGGAAGTTCTGTGCAGAGAGTGTGGTGAGGGGCTGGAAGGGGCTGCCCAGAGAGGGGGTGGGTGCCCCATCCCTGGGGGTGTTCAAGGCCAGGTTGGCTGGGGCCCTGGGCAGCCTTGTGTAGCTCCAGGCCTGGAGGTTGGTGTCCCTGCCTGTGGCAGGGGGCTGGAGCTCTGTGACCCTTGGGGTCCCTCCCAACCCAGACCAGGCTGGGATTCTATGAAGCATAACAGTGTTAGTGATGCAGACAGGTAATATCAGTGGGAGGATCAGGGCTTTATCAGTTCTTTAGCCAGTAACAGTTGCAGTGGTTGGACATTAGGGTCATGGGATCATTCAGGCTGGAAGGAACCTCCAACCTCCTGCCCAACGCAGGGTCATCTGTGAGGTCAGATCAGGTTGCTCTGAGCTTTATCAAGTGGGGTCCTGAAAACTTCGAACAGCAGCTGCACAAGTTTCCTCAGCAGTATCTCCCAATGCTTAACAATTCTCATGGCAAAAAAAAGGGTTCTCTAGTCTGAAGCCCTTTTGTTTTAAATTATACCTGTTGCCTCTTCCACCCCTCATCACTGCAAAGAACCTACCTCCATTTTCTTGACAACCTCCTTACAGGTAGCTGAGGGCTGCTGTTCAGGCCACTGAGCCACCACCTCTCCAGACTCTTTCAAGCCCACTTTCCTCAGCTTCCCCTTGCCTGGCAAGTGCTCAAGCCCCTCTCCATCTTGGCAGCCCTCCACTGAACTCGCTCAAGTTAATCAATGTCTTTCCTGAACTGGGGGTGTCCCAAAATGGACACTATTCTAGATGCAGTATAACAAGTGCTGAGCAGAGGGGTAATTGCTCCCTTTGACCTACTGGCTCCTCTCAATGCAGCTCAGGGTGCTGGAGTTCCTCTTTCCTGCTGAGGCACACTTCTGGCTCATGTTTACCTTGCATTCTTCCAAGATTCCCAGACCCAATTCACAGACAGCTTCTTCCCAGACACCCAGCCTGTGTCACTGCAAGGGCTTATTCCTCCCCAAGAGAAAGACTCACCATTTTTCCTTGAATTCCATGAGATTCCTATTGGCTCATTTCTCCAGCCTCCCTACGTGTCTTTGATTGGCAGACCCAGGCTATCAACTGGCCCCACACAAGTGGTGTCACCCAAAAACTTGATGGGAGTGCACTGTCACCTGCTCCAGGTCATGGATAGAAATGTGATAGCTCCTCATGCATTGCTGTACTCCACTTGTTGCCAACCTCCACGGAACAATACCCTCTGAGACCCTCTGTCTAACCTGTGTTGGTTAGATAACCCACACACCCATGCAGTTAACCACGCAGATCACAATGCCCCAGGCAGCACCCTGCTCTTGGGATGTGAACACTGATACCAACACCAAGTTCTAAATTCGTAAGGCTCAGCAGTAGAACACATGCCAAGCCCTTAAACTGCCTGGATCCTAGAAAATTTGCAGAGAATAAAACACAACTTCAACTTTTGGTATGTAATTCTGAACATCTGAACCACACTTTTGTTGTTAAAAACTGCCAGATATTAGTAAATGTTTATTTGTTAGATCTCAACTACTGCATTTAATTAAAAGATGGCATTAGATGAGAAGAAAATAAGAAAAGGCTTATATGAAGCTCAATGAATAGTAACATATTAATGATAAACCGTGAAATACCATAAAAATGAGATAGATTCAGAAACTGTTAACAAATTGGAATAATTTTAACCTTTCAATTCCATATGTGAAGTAAAAAAAATGCAACATAAGGACTCAGCCACACAGAGCCACTTTCAAAGAATTCACCTGACCAATGAGCCTCTCATCCCTCTCCCACAGAAACCAGATTCTGGAGGACAGTACATGTTCTACTGCATTTTTACACAACATTTCCAACAAAACCAGACACGTTTATTGGACAGCTGGAGAAAAATTAAATTGCAGATGGGGAAAACTGTCCACCGAGCGTTGTGAGCTGAGGCACTTTCAGAAGGATGTCATGTTTAAACTCAGTTACAAAATTTTATCTGGTTAAAGAAGGAAAAGGACATGTAAGTGCTTGAAGTAGAGAAAACTTACGGTATCATGCTGCCTGTTATCTTTCCCTGATACGATCAAGAAGTAGTTCCATGCCAGCAGCAGCAACAAAGCCAGTGGTATCATGTAGAGCTCAAAGTTCCAGACCACAAAAAGATAAAGCTAGAAGACAGAGAAGGGAAAAAAGAAAAGTGATTAAAATCAGCACTACATTAAACTCTTGTGCACAGTTAAGACCAATAAATTAAAACAATTATGAAGAAAACCACCTCTCCTTGGGCAGAGAAGTTGCTTGAGTGCTTTGCTGACCAGCCACTTACCCACCTGAAACAACTGCTACACCTCCCATTGCTTCATGCCTTGATTCTTGCAAAAGGAAAACCTATGTAGTGTAGTCTAAGAGGAATATTAATTATTCCCTCTTAAAATAATGCTTATGTAGACAAAAGTATGCAAAATGGCATAGGAAAAAGATCACAATTTGAGAAAGATAATGGATAAAAAAATTAATTAGCTGTTCCATGGATAAAAATTAATTAGCTGTTTAGAAGAAAGAACTTGGTTGTTGTAATGTCACACAAATAAGCAGGAGCAGCAAGCATCACAACTCAATCTGAGAAAACCTTTTGGATGGAAAACTATCAAGAAAACCACATTGAAAGGGAAAAGCCTGCATCTGTTGTAATGAAATCTATCTGTTTTATATATAGGATGTACCTATTTCAATGAAAGCCAAGAAAAACACTGACTACAGACTCGTGGAAAATGGGATTTAAAGGAGTGCTGAGGAACCACCTAAGTCCATCCCTTCAAAAGCTTCATTTTGCTGCAGTTTCCCCAAAATATGGTGACTTTTTGGAGCCTGGAAGTCCTGAGCATTTGTCAGAGCCCATAAATGTCTGGTAGAGACACATCCAGCCAATTATTGGTTTGCAGGAAAGAAATGAAAGTATTTGGGCTTAGATGGAGTCTGACTAAACCATTTTTACCTCCAGTTCTGCCTGTGAACAAAACACCCTTTGCCTTTAGCCAGCTCTAGCCATAACTTGGGCTTGTTCTCTTCTAACTCAACAAAACCCAAACATCAAAGTATTACAGCAAAGCTCATTACACAACACAGGTGGATGGACACTCAGAAACCTCATTAAGCCTTCCTCATCCAAATACTTAAGCATTTGAGCATCTTTATTTTTAATACCTACTAAATGCATGGAGATGGAGTGCCACAGAACTAGCAAACCTAAAGCTGTGCCAATCAATGCCTAGGTAAACTAAAAGAGGGTCTGGTTTTCCCAAATCAGTCACCAAGATGTACATAAAGTCCAGCAGGAATGAAATGGGGATTTTAATAGTCTTCTGCTGGATTTTTGTTTGGAGTTAATACCAAATACAAGCGCTCACATAAAAGTAAAAACAAAAAAAAAACAACAAACCCAAACAAGCAAAAAAGAAGCTGTATTTTTAAGTAATCTCCTCTCTCAAGATCATCTAACTTACCTCTCCCCTGTGCTTTCTAACACTGAGTGCCCTGTGGAAGCCCTGTGAGACTGCAAGACAAACAGGGTATGTACTGTAACAACTGAAAAAGCAGCATGTGTGACACATGTAAGAGGATATTGCCACTTCTACCACTTAATATTTAATTTTCAAGAAAACTACTTTTTTTTTTTAGGTTGTTTAGTTTAAAAGGAAATCAGTTAGAAATGGCAATGAATAGGAAGCAGGCAGCAGCTCATGGAATTTGAAAGTTTGTCTATCAGCTTGCTAACTACCCTTCTGAGAGCAGGATTTGATGTCATAAATATGATGCAGCCAGTTTACAATATTATTTGCATCTCAAAAGAAAAGGAAAAAAAACCCAATCCTTGGGCCCTTTAGGCCCTGGAATGCCCTGGAGTCATGGGACACACTCTGGAAGTCCACAAACAGCACCCAAGTATCAGCACAGCAGTCTAGAGGTTTCCTGTTGAGTAACAGCAATGCACACGGTGTTCCTTATGGTCCCTTCTGAGCTTTGGTTGAGAAAGATGGAAAGCAAGCCAAGTAATGCCCAAACAATCCCTGTCTCCAGAGAAAATCCACCTAGAAAGTGTCAGGAGATGTGGACCTGACCAGAGAGTGAGGAACACAGTCACTGTGTACGCTGTACTCCAGAACATCAGTGCGTTGCCATCCAAACATCCACCCTGGAGCATCTCCCCTGTGAGGAAAGGCTGAGTGAGCTGGGGCTGTTCAGCCTGGAGAGAAGAGACTGAGAGGGGATCTGATCAATGGGGATCAATAGCTGAAGGGTGGGACACAGGGGACATGGGCAGCCTCTGCTCAGTGTCTGTGGGGACAGGACAAGGGGCGATGGGCTCAAGTTGGAGCACAGGGAGTTCCCCCCAATGTGGGGCAGAACTTCTTCCCAGTGAGGGTGAGGGAGCCCTGGGACAGGCTGCCCAGGGGGTGTGGAGTCTCCTTCTCTGGAGAGATTCCAGCCCCGTCTGGATGCCGCTCTGTGCACCCTGTCCCAGGGACCCTGCTTTGGCAGGGGGTTGGACCCCAGGGGCTCTGGGGGTCCCTTCCAACCCCTACAATTCTTTGATTCTGTGATCCTCATTTGAGTATGAGCCTGAGGAGCATTAATTCCTTACAGCACTGCACTCTGCAGGTCAAATACTGTATTAAGATACTACCTCTTTACAGCTTGCATGGTCATCTTTCAAAACTGTGGATATTACACCCATCCACCTCCTGTGGATGATTTTGTGGGCCTGCAGGCTTCACATCTAGCTAATCTGGTTGAGTTTTAACCATTTCCTCTTCCCAGGCACTGGTCTCAGCCAGGCAGCAGGAAGCAGGGACACTATGTTTGCAACAGAAATGAGACGTGGCCAGTCTGCCCAAGTGAAATGGCTCCACTGCCTCCCCCAGAGGAGAAATCCAGCCCTGAAATGGCCATGGGAGAAAACAAGCAGGTCCCCCTAGACCAAAACTTTTATGGTAGCTCATGTTTATTCATGAGCAAACCCAAAATGTGGTGGAAGTAAATGCACTCACCTCTAAAACATAAAGCCCCGATGGCTGGGGGAGAGGGAAGAGCTGAAGTGGTAAGTGGAAACCTGCTCTTCCTGCATGAAGAGGAAGACAACCTATCTACCCATCCATTAAACAAGTCTAGGGAGGATAAAAACATCCCCCAAAGCTAAGGAACAAGTGTAAAAGGGCAGTTCTGGGACTTGACCATGGCTATGGAGCATCCAGTGGAACATGGGCTGTATCCATTACCGCCTCTTCCAAGGAAATAATGGCTTTAACTCCCTAAAAAAAGGATCCTCATCACTATTGAAACAAGCCAACTATTTTAAGGGAGGAGTGGGAGTCTCAAAGGTTACAGTTTAATATAGCTGCCATTTCCTACACAGAAGAATATAAGGGAGGGCTTTTTTTTTTCCTTCTCCCCCATGAGATCAAGATTTTCAGAGTCACAGGCATGAACTGGCCATTTACAACATCCTATCAGTTGATGCTCTTAGAGAGAGACACAGGAATTAAACGATCGTTCAGGGAGACACATGACACTATCCCTGGTGTACAACACTTCAAAAAATAATTTAAGTTAGAATATTGAATATCCTATTCTTTTGCAAACTACAGTATATTTTAAAAAGAAATCTCATCCAAAATGATTAACACTTCCTACTGTTCAGAAAAAAAGCCTGCCCTTTCAGACTAGCAGCTGTGGATCATTAGCTTTCCAGTGATGAGATGTGTTTGATGAGTATTTTTCTTTCTAATTAAGAGATGAGACTCTCTATTTGACTCTCTCTTCAGACAGAAGTGAAGAGAAAGATTTCTGCCTATGTGGAAAGGCCATATTCTACAGAACAATTATTTCACAAGTCTTTTTTATCTACCTCCACCCAATTTCATTTCGTTTTTAACAGAACCCTGTTTGCACCCACAGGCTTCACAGCATTGACACCTGCATTTCCTGGCTCTTCCTTTTTTTTTAAAAAAACTTTTGCTTCTGTTTTGACTGCCAACAGAGAAGAGCATGTTAAAAAAAAGGAGCACCCCACGTGGGAGATGCTGAGCTGCATCCTGAGGTGTAGGAGCGAGCAGAAGTCACAGGACGGAGTGCAAAATGCTCCCAGATGGTGCACAGGGAACTTTCCAGAACCTGCAGCCTTGCAGCGACCTTGCCATGCAGATTGCCTCCAGGAAAGAATGAAAAGGGCTCGATGCTGGTCCTTCGCTGCCCTGGGCTTCTGCTGGCAGTGGCAGGGAAGGGGGATTCTCTGTAAGTGAGCCAACAGCCAGCCCCAGGCTGACACAGGAGCCTTCTGGGTTTGTACTGGCAGCACCCGGTGTCACAAGATGTGATGTCACTGGATCACAGAGCTTTCAGGGTTGGAAGGGACCCCCAGAGCCCCTGGGGTCCAGCCCCCTGCCAAAGCAGGGTCCCTGGGACAGGGCGCACAGGGCGGCGTCCAGACGGGGCTGGAATCTCTCCAGAGAAGGAGACTCCACACCCCCTGGGCAGCCTGTCCCAGGGCTCCCTCACCCTCAGCGGGAAGAAGTTCTGCCCCACACTGGGGGGGAACTCCCTGTGCTCCAACTTGAGCCCATCACCCCTTGTCCTGTCCCCACAGACACTGAGCAGAGGCTGCCCATGTCCCCTGTGTCCCACAATTAAGGTATTGATAAATCACAGCCCTGTCTTCAAGCTGTGGATTCTTCTGATCATTTTCAAAGAGGATCTTTACAGCCTCATTGAGATAATACCCATGTCCTTGCATTGCCCAACTCCTGGCCACGCTGGAGATGCAAAGTTTGGCTGTGTGGCATTTTGGCAGAATCACCACCAAGATCCCAGGGGTGCAGCTCCAAACACTGTGCTAGTCAAACATTCACCCTTTGAGTTTGAAAGGAAAATTGTCTTTCCCAAGGCTTTGCCCCTTGGATGATTTATTTCTCAGAAGACTAGAAGAAGTGAGAGATAACCCATGTACCTGCACAGAGCAGCCTGTCTACTAAATCATGATGGCTTCAAGGCTCCAGTAAAATCCTGCATCTGCACTGTGAAACACTTGAAATACTTTTCATTGTACCTTGGGAGAGTCAGTAGCTTGTTCCATTACTAAATGAGTCAGTTACCCCTGGCGATCACAGCTCCTCTCATCTTGTATGACACCTCTATTTAAAAAAAAGGAAATACTGTGTCCAGTGCTGGGCTCCCTGGGATCAAACTGCCAGGGATCTCCTGGAGAGAGTCCAGAGGAGGCTGCGAAGGGGATGAAGGGCCTGGAGCATCTCCCCTGTGAGGAAAGGCTGAGTGAGCTGGGGCTGTTCAGCCTGGAGAGAAGAGACTGAGAGGGGATCTGATCAATGGGGATCAATAGCTGAAGGGTGGGACACAGGGGACATGGGCAGCCTCTGCTCAGTGTCTGTGGGGACAGGACAAGGGGCGATGGGCTCAAGTTGGAGCACAGGGAGTTCCCCCCCAATGTGGGGCAGAACTTCTTCCCGCTGAGGGTGAGGGAGCCCTGGGACAGGCTGCCCAGGGGGTGTGGAGTCTCCTTCTCTGGAGAGATTCCAGCCCCGTCTGGACGCCGCCCTGTGCGCCCTGTCCCAGGGACCCTGCTTTGGCAGGGGGCTGGACCCCAGGGGCTCTGGAGGCCCTTCCCACCCCTACAGCTCTGTGAGTCTGTGATTCTGTCATTAATGTAAACACACGTGGGAACCCATTTCTAACATGCTGCCTCCACTCAGATCAGTGCAGGAGGAATGTGCCTTTTGAACACACCCCAAAGCTTCCCCCAAGTCTTTTCCAGCAGTTTCAGTTCCAATTACCTGAGCGCCAGGAGAAAGTGCTGCCTGAAAGACTTGATTCTGAAGCACATTATCTGTTGCTCTGTTTCTTTAAATAGGCAAAAGTCAACTTGGAAATAGCAAAAACATGGAATGTGTAAAATATATTACAGAGAAAAAGAATCATGTCATCCTTTTCTGTGTTATTTTGACAGATTTCCAACCTTGGATTAGTGTTGGTTCTTTTTCTTAAATGCCTAAGGTCTTGGTAGGCTGAGAAATGCTGAATAATTGGTATTTTTGATCTTCTAAGAACTTTTCGTTCAACCCAGAAACAAACACACAGGTTTTCCTGCATCTTCTGTCTCTTCACTGGATTTAGATCATTTCAGTTCACTACGATTTAGATTTTTACTCTGATTCTTTCTATTTATTTCATGTAGAAAAAGAAAATGGAGATACTTCCACGACAAATAATAACAACACTACTTTAAATCCAGTCTCAATGAGGCTCTTTGTGTATTGAAAGGCCTAAGGTAGCTCCCATTGGGACACTTGGGTCCTGTATCTAGAAGAACAGTCATTTAAAAAAAATTAATAAATTTTTTAAAAATCAATTTCTTCCTAGGTAGGACATTGTTGATGATTTTCTTCTTCCATGTTGATAACCTGTGCAACAAATCCATGGTTCTACTTCAGTCACTCCTTCCATCTAAGCTTGGTTATTAGAGAAACAAGCCTGACAATTAGATGTGACTCACTTGATGCGCTTCAACCCACCCAAGTGGGTCTGAAACATCTCTACAGCTAGAGTTATTTCATCCAAAGAACCTCCAGGATGATACTATCACCACAAGCTGCCTGAGCCTTCACAGGATTAGCAGCACCAATAAAATGTCCCAGCTAAAAGCTTGAAATTTTTGATTTACTCTGTTTACTGTTCCCTTGGAACATTTAACGGGCGGTTCGTGCCGTACTCCAGAGGTGCTGTGGCTTTGCTTTGAGAGTCCTGACAAGAATGGGGCTGCCAGGGCACAAATGTGGCAGCATTTTAAACAGCACATGAATTACTGATACAAAATTCATACTGCTGGTAAGCAGTTTCAGGTAGTAAAAGTCAGGTGGAAATAAAAATTACTCCCCTCACACCACCACCTCCCTGTAAATATTTACAAAATGTGGGATCTCTTGGGACATTTTCTTCCCTGCATTTAAGAGTTTCTGAGCTGCATTATTACAGCTGCGGGGTTGGTCTCCAGGTTAAAATTAGGAGGGTGATGAATATGGTTCGTTGAGGCCATTCCCACACACACAGAGCCTCTCGGCATCGCCAGGGCACTTTGGCACTGATCTGTTCTCTCAGCCTGCTGAAACGCAAAGAGAAACAGACAATATTTTCCCTATGAGCAGGGACACCTGGTATAAAGTAACAGATGCCCAGCTTGGATGCTTTAGATCAAAGGCTTGTCTGAGAATGGGGCTATTGGGCTCACCGAACCTCCATCCCACTTTAATATGGTGTTTTCTGAACAATACCCAACTGTTTACTGAGTGACCCATGCCTTTCTTTCAGCAACACTACCTAGACATTAATTCTACACATTAATTATTTTCCAAGTAAAACAGTGCTTTTACTGCCTGTCCACGAACTGATCTTGGCTTGTATTAATATCAGAGTCATAGAATCACAGACCAGTCTGGGCTGGGAGGGACCCCAAGGGTCACAGAGCTCCAACCCCCTGCCACAGGCAGGGACACCAACCTCCAGGCCTGGAGCTACACAAGGCTGCCCAGGGCCCCAGCCAACCTGGCCTTGAACACCCCCAGGGATGGGGCACCCACCCCCTCTCTGGGCAGCCTGTGCTGACCCCTGAGGAGCAGCACTTGTCACAGACCCCCACATGGACACTGAGCTGTTGACCACAGCTCTTGGAATGTGACCAGCCAGCCAGTTCCTTATCCACCAAGTGACCCATCTGCTGAATCTCTGTCTCTCCAATGTACAGACAAGGATGTCGTGCTGGACAGTGCCAAATGCTCTGCACAAGTCCAGGAAGATGATGTTTGTCATCCTTCCCTTGTTCACCATCTCTGTCACTCCATCATAAAAGGCCACCAGATTTGTCAGGCACAGTTTGCCCTCAGTGAATCTAAGATGGCTGTGACCCATCACCTCTTTATTTTCCATGTGCCTGAGCATAGTCTCCATGACAATCTGCTCCATGATCTCACCAGGAACAGATGTTTTCTTTAAAACCTTTTTTACATAGTAGGAGAGATTCTAGAAGGTGCCACTTGCCATCAACTATCATTGCCAGCAACTTCAGATCAACTCGGTCCAATGTTGGCTTGTTTTTAACTTTTCAAGACCATCATTCAACCTTAGTGGCCTCTCCAGCCTGATTTTCATATTTGTGACTGATGATGTGCTCAATTTTGTTGTTTGATGATGTCTAGAGAATTGGTCTGTTATAAATGTAGAACAATAAATTTAAAAAAGCCTTGGATATTTTTTTGTCTTTCACTGATCAGCCTTTCTTAAGTACCTATGGCTTCACCTCCAAGCAGTTCACACAATCTAAGAAAATGCTTTTTTACCTTTTAATCTACCTATTTGTAAATAAATTTTAATGAATAAGAGCACATTTCAGCTACTTTACCACTTTTTGTCACTTCATCCCCCATTCTGCCTTATAATTTCCCAATTTTCTCCTTCACTGATACCAAGACTTCCCCCCCAAAAAAGACTTCAGTCCTGAAAACTTGCAGAGTTACATGCAGCATCTCTAGCAATGTCTGCCTGCTTCTATTTGCAACTCTAATACTAACCTGGGGCTTATATTACTGACTTCTTGTTTCTTTACAGTGCTTTACTCTTTCCCTATGGGCATCATGTCATATTCCACCCTTCCACCCCAAATGATCTGTTGGAAGTTATTTAGGTGCCAGAGATATCAACATGTTAGCATGCCAGGTACATATAGTTTTCCTCAGTATTTACCAAGCCTCTAAACTTTCTTGTGCAGATTGTAGGCTGTAGAAATGAGAAGTCAGGGGAGAATATAGACAGGAGAGCAAGGCAGCTCCAGGTGTGTGAACAACCTGAATCCTGTAGTTGTAAGACCATCCCTGGGCTGAGGCCACTGAGACAAGCAAGTATTTTTAGTTCCCTCATAGGGTAGCTATAATTATATTCTGCAATGCTTTCTTTAAAGAAAATGCAAAATAATACCCTCCAAGTTCATTTTTAGCTGGCAGTTTTCTCTGGGAGACCAGAGTAGATCCCAGGAAGGCTCAAGTACGTTCACATCCTTCTAGGTAAAAGTTAAAAAGTTGCACTATAACTAAAACAGTGACTTCTGCTATTAGCATAAACAGTACAAACTCAGAATGTTTCAGTGAGATAAACACAGCAGCAGTTAGAATACAGCTCATGACATGTAAAGTGTCCTGTACAGTTTCAGTTTGACTCTAATGTGTAGCACAGCACAAAAGGAGTGGAGAGATGGTGATTAGCAATCTCATTTTGCTGTAATTAGACACGAATAAATAAATAAAAATAATTAAAAACAAAAGCAAGATGGTTACTGCTGTATCACCACTCAGGCTTTGGCTGCATTGACTTCTTCATGCCTTTGCTAACCTCCCCTAGTCTGCAGAGCTCCATTCAAGTGCATCTGAGGAGCGGCACCAGACTCACCCAGCACATCCTCCAGCTGCACCACCCTGACCTGCTGGGAGCTGCACAAGAAGTGGGACAGGCAATGGGTTAAGAAATATGCCAGTGACACCCAGGGGTGGGTGATGTACTTTGAGTCTTGTGAAAGACTTCCCATACCAGGAAAATGCCCTGCTTAGTGAGGGCAAGAGCAGAGGTGACATCTGGGAGGAACCAGCGGTGCCACGTGAAGAAAAAGCGTGTCAGAGACAGACTGGCAAGAGAAAACAGAATTATTTTGGGTAAGAAACTACAGAAAAATACCCCTGGCTAGCATTCTGGCTAGCATTAAGTAACCATTTATACAAGGTTTGTACAAGGTTTGTACAACCACTGGAATCAGGACAGGCTGGGGGTGAGCTGCTGGACCTGGGGGTGCTGGTGGGTGACAGGGTGGCCATGAGCCAGCAGTGTGCCCTGGGGGCCAAGAAGTCCAGTGGGATCCTGGGGGCATCAAGAGGAGTGTGGGCAGCAGGTCACAGGAGGGGATCCTCCCCCTCTGCTCTGCCCTGGTCAGGCCCCACCTGGAGTGTTGTGTCCAGTGCTGGGCTCCCTGGGATCAAACAGCCAGGGATCTCCTGGAGAGAGTCCAGAGGAGGCTGCAAAGGGGATGAAGGGCCTGGAGCATCTCCCCTGTGAGGAAAGGCTGAGTGAGCTGGGGCTGTTCAGCCTGGAGAGAAGAGACTGAGAGGGGATCTGATCAATGGGGATCAATAGCTGAAGGGTGGGACACAGGGGACATGGGCAGCCTCTGCTCAGTGCCTGTGGGGACAGGACAAGGGGCGATGGGCTCAAGTTGGAGCACAGGGAGTTCCCCCCAATGTGGGGCAGAACTTCTTCCCGCTGAGGGTGAGGGAGCCCTGGGACAGGCTGCCCAGGGGGTGTGGAGTCTCCTTCTCTGGAGAGATTCCAGCCCCTGTCCTAGGGACCCTGCTTTGGCAGGGGGTTGGACCCCATGGGCTCTGGAGGCGCCTTCCAACTCCTATGAAGCTGTGATTCTGTGAAGGTGCTGGAAAAACAGGAGCAAGCTGAAATCTGAAGTCTGAAGCAGAAGTAAAGCTGGACAATGTTCAGAAGTCCACAGAAGTTCAGAAGTCCATAGCTGCAGGACCAGGCTCTATGGACAGCAGGGCACAACCCACCCAAAGCAAAGAATAAACACACCATGTAATCAAACCACCTACAAAAATAAATCATTGAGATTTAAAATCTGATCTTTAACATTCACTGTTGCCAGAGGTATTGAGAAATAATAGTTTTTAATCTATAATTGCTAATGCAATTTGTCAAGCCAAAGAAACTCAACAAAACAAGGTTTTGTTTCTTACGATTCAGAGCAGAAGGCTGTTTCCTGCTGCTTTTGTTGAGGTAATGCTTCTGCAGGGAAAAGTGTATTTTCATGCTATTAAAAAACAAACATGCCCTTCCAATTGTCTCCCTGTAATAAATTTAATTATATTTGCATTTCCACCAACTACATGAAATCATATCTAGCACAGAGAGGTGTGCCCTGGCAACTTTCCTGATGTTTTTACAGTTACTTTTTCCAGCCAACAAATGCTGCAGCCCAAGCTGTCCCCCTTTTTACTATCATCTCTCTCTGTGCTGTAGTTGCTTGCAGGAAGTGTGTTTGTGCACACCAAATATATGATATTTCATGGAATCCACCTCACCTTTCAGAGGTTCATTGTTTCAGCAACGTTACGCCTCATTTATCTAGACACCTGCCACTCCAAGATGTTTAGCCACACTTTAACATAGAAATGTTCCTCAGCCTTAAAAAAAAAACATCCATGGATAGAGCTGCATAGAATCATTGAATCATAGACTGGTCTGGGTTGGAAGGGACCCCAAGGGTCACAGAGCTCCAACCCCCTGCCACAGGCAGGGACACCAACCTCCAGGCCTGGAGCTACACAAGGCTGCCCAGGGCCCCAGCCAACTTGGCCTTGAACACCCCCAGGGATGGGGCACCCACCCCCTCTCTGGGCAGCCCCTTCCAGCCCCTCACCACTCTCTCTGCACAGAACTTCCCCCAATCTCTCCTCTCACCCTTCCCTCCTCCAGCTTCACTCCAGCCCCCTTGTCCTGCCAGTCTCTGCCCTTTCACAAGCCCATTCCCCTCCTGTTCCTCTGCTCCCTTCAGGGACGGGAAGGCTGCAGTGAGGTCCCCCCACAGCCTTCTCTGCTCCAGGCTGACCCAGCCCAGCTCCCTCAGCCTCTCTCCGTAGGGGAGCTGCTCCAGCCCCCTGAGCATCTCCGTGGCTCCTCTGACCCCTCCCCACCAGTCCCACATCTTCCTTGTACTGGGGCCCCAGCTCTGGACACAGGACTCCAGCTGGGGCCTCCCCAGGGCAGAGCAGAGAGGGACAATCCCCTCCCTGTCCCTGCTGGACAATAGCATCATCAAAAACGTTTTGCAAACCAAGTGAAGAACAGTACCCTTTAGAGATACTCATTTCAGAGCACGCCCTTAAAAGGTGAAGAGGGGAATGCAGAGAATTCCCTCCTCAAGATCCGTGGTTTCAAATCAGAGACTCACAGCCTGGTCTGGGTTGGAAGGGACTCCAAGGGTCACAGAGCTCCAACCCCCTGCCACAGGCAGGGACACCAACCTCCAGGCCTGGAGCTACCAATGAGGATCCCTAATTCCTTTACTTTTTCTGGAGAGGAAAAAGAAAACACAGGGAAGTTTCTAGCTCTCAGTTCTTGTATGTGTCCTTCCCCTGAGGACCGTTTGCAGCCCTTGGTTCTTCAGGATGGAGCACCAAGGCTGCTAGGAGGGGAAAGCAGTGTGTATGAGGAGATGGAGATGTTTAATGTGTCCCTCAGATGAGGGAGCCTTCAAGAGATGGACAGCATGTGTCAGTGCACAGGCAGACAACACACAAAACACAAATGTTATGTTTTGACCCCTTTTTAGGAAGTCCTAGTGAGTTTAAAGATAGAAAATGGTTGCATATATTTTAAGGAGATAATAAACACACAATTTTCCTAATTCAGGAACAAACACACTACATCACTACGATGGCTGAATGAAAAGTTTCAACCCCAGAATGTGACAAGTGACAAAGTCAAAGCCAACAGAGGAGATTACAGACAGCATGGCTGAAATAACCTATAATAAATACCAGGCAGAAGAAAGGAATTTGGGTGTATAACCAGAACAGGATCTGAGTTATTGGAAAAAGTCTCCACGGAGATCTGAGATAATCACAAAAGCTGTCTTCCTCATTAACGGTTTCACAGCTGCACAATTCATCCAAAATAGAACAAACTATCAAGAGTCCCCTCTTACAGTCTCTCTTCATATCTTAAAAGCATGAAAGTTCTTGGGTCTTTGAAAACCCTTAGTGGAATTCAACTAGTAAAGGCGTATCAGTGTCTGATTCCACAGTTCCCCCCTTTTTTTTTTTGGATACTGGTTGGGAATCACCATAGCTGGAAGGTACCTGTTATGGTACCAGAAATAACCAGAAACAGAAACAAAATGAGCTACTGAAAAAGAGGAAAATACAGATTAACAGTATATATAATTTTCTGTGTATGCACACACAGACACAACCATATATTTACAAAGCCACACGTTTTGTAACTCCATTTTTACACCCTCCATATAGGTCCTTTGAGCCACATAACATCATTTAGTAATACCATTGTTGGGATGAGGTCTCGTTGCTCGGTGCCTCATTTGATCATTTACATCTCTGCACAGATGTAAAAAAGAGAGAAAGCAGAAAATCTGTCTACTACTTTGTACTTGTTCTGCCTGGGTGAAAATGATACATAACATTTACTTACTGAAAGGAAAACAACTCTAATTTTACAGACAGGGCTGGAGAATTTTGGGGTTTGGTCCTATTCCTTTGGCTTTATTACAGTACCCTTTTTTCCTACCTGATGTCGAGCAGATAGGGCAGCAGATATGGGTAAATACAGGTAGAATCTTGATTTTTGTTAGAAATGATCAGTGTTTTACCACTATCTCTGAACATCACAGACATTTTACCATGCTGCAGGCAACAAACCTTGGTGAATATCTGGCTGAATGCCCTTGCATCTTGGAGTGCATAAGTAAAATCATCCATTAACTACCCGAGTTTCTTAAAACTCTATTTAATTACTGTCCAGAACACTTTAACATCAGTTTTTAAATATTCATATATATCATCTAATAGGCTATATCAAGGCCCACTGCAAAGAAGTTCTCCATATTGAGGGAACGTGAATAATCTAGCACTAAAGAGCTGTCAGTAAGGTACAGAAACAATGCAGAAAGTGTTTTTTGGAAAAAAACACAGATCTTGTGGAAGCCTCAGAATTTTTCATACACCTCTAGACTAGCTTCTATCACTTTTCTACCCAAAATTTCCCAGCAGTGCTTCTCCACATACAACCTCAGGGAACAAGCCACAGTGGTGTGTACTCACCACTACACGGGTAGGAAAACCAATTAATTAGCTGGATAGCCTAATTGCCAGGACACAAATCCACTACAGCCCATAACAGCAGAGTGTAACATCGTCCTTAATCTGCAGCAACCATAAGAAAGCACTTGCATGAGATGCATCGTAGGAGTCACTGTGATGTGAGATACGTTGTAGGAGTCACTGCTATGTCCTCCAAAGCCCTCCCCTGCCAAAAAATTTTGGACGACTTCCTTTATTTCCACACTACAGGGATAAAGACGTGTTCTGAGTATGAAGCAGGCTGACTGTGTAAGGATGAGACAGCGTGTTGTGATTGAGTTATTCACCTTGCCTTCAAAACATGGGTGTACCTCCGCGAGTCTGTACTGCCTAGGGCACAGCTGCTCAAGCTTTTGAAATGAGGGGTCATTTTATGTTATCACATTTTCTTCCAGTCTACCACAAGTCCTTATCATCAAACTTTTAAATACATGCTGTTTAATATGGATTTATGGCTGGGAAGCACTCACTATGGAAAGCCACTGCGAATCACCCTCTGAGAGCGAGCGGCCCATCAAGTTATTACACAGCACAACAACAGATAAAGAAAGCAACAGAAGAAATACAACCTGAAACAAAGGAGGGCATAATCACAGAATCACAAAATCACAGAATTACAGGGGTTGGAAGGTACCTCGAGAGCCCATCAGGTCCAACCCCCCTGCCAAAGCAGCTCCCCAGCTCATATTGCACAGGGCAGCGTCCAGACGGGGCTGGAATCTCTCCAGAGAAGGAGACTCCACACCCCCTGGGCAGCCTGTCCCAGGGCTCCCTCACCCTCACTGTGTAAATAATCAAGTACCAAAGAGAGGTAGCACCAGTAAGTATAAAAACACACTGGAGCAATGTGGCATTTTGGAAAGTTCCATGTAGACCAGGTTGGCTGGGGCCCTGGGCAGCCTTGTGTCGCTCCAGGCCTGGAGGTTGGTGTCCCTGCCTGTGGCAGGGGGTTGGAGCTCTGTGACCCTTGGGGTCCCTTCCAACCCAGACCAGTCTATGATTCTATGAAAACCCCACCAGAAAATTATACACCTATCTTCCATTCCTGTTTCATTATTACATACTGTTTGGTGCTGCCACATACTATTCACTCTTTGGCTAATAACATTAATACTGATGAGGTGTAACATCTTCTACTGAACAACCCTCAGTTATGAGCTACCTTCTTTAACTCTCCTTATCATAGCTTCAGAGAGGGCAGCATCAGAAGGCAGAGAAAACCAAGGTTATATACTAGTATTTTGCAATTCTATCTACATATAGGTTTGGCTATATCTCTCTGTGTGAATAACAATTTTGTTTCTAAGAATAAAGACAATTGGTTGAATTACTTCTGCAGTGTATTTTTATACTTGAATATATCACTATTAGTTTTATAGAACTTCCTGAGCTGCGATGGCAATCTTTGAACACTTTAGTAGGTGGGTGTTTTTTTGTTGGGTTTTTTTTTTTCTTCTGCACACCACCACCATGAAATTGTCATTCCCACCTCAAGCAGACAAAAAAAATAACCAGGAGAAAAAGTTTTCTAGTAGTAGACTAAAGTAAAAAATAAAATAATATGGCAATAATGATGTGTTTTTTGAGCCCCAAAATTCAAAGTGAGTGATGACTAATAACAAGAAGAAAAGAGTTACTGAAACACAACTTTGGCATACAGGTAGACCAGAGAAATTCCAGAGAAAAAAGTTCATCCTCAAAAGAAAAGAACAGTATTTACTGTCTGTATAAATCCTCTTTCTTTAAAAAAAACCCTCTAAAACAACCCTCTCTGTGCTTCTGGAAACTTTCAAAACTCTTCTGAAGGGTGACTTTGGCACTACCTAAATTTAAACATACAAGCCTGCACATCTGGATGTTGGTTTCAGAGAGACTGAGGAAGAGGCATGTGTCCTGTCTGCAGTTTGGGATGATGATGATGATAATGTAGTCCCTTTCTCCTGTAACTGCTTTCAGGAAGATGCGTGCAAGCACACACAAAGGGACAGGAAGAGGAAGAGGAAGGGGAAGGGGAAAGGGAAGAGAAAGGGGAAAAGGAAGGGACCATGGGCACGCTGAGCTACACCCTGCCAATCAAGTCAGCTCTAGTTTCAGAGTTGACAATGGCAGGACAAGGGGGATGGAAGTGAAGCTGGAGGAGGGAATGTTTAAATTGGCTATTAGGGGGAAGTTCTTTGCAGAGAGAGTGGTGAGGGGCTGGAAGGGGCTGCCCAGAGAGGGGGTGGGTGCCCCGTCCCTGGGGGTGTTCAAGGCCAGGTTGGCTGGGGCCCTGGGCAACCTTGTGTAGATCCAGGCCTCAGGTTGGTGTCCCTGCCTGTGGCAGGGGGTTGGAGCTCTGTGACCCTTGGGGTCCCTTCCAACCCAGACCAGGCTGGGATTCTGTGATTCAGCACCTATACACTACTGCTGGTGTCCAAGTGCCCATGTTGTGGTTACTGCCTTTAAAATGTGGAAAAAAACAAGTGAGTAGCCCCCCAGCTACTCCCAGAACCCGCAGCACCAGGGAGAATTCATTTCCATCACCAAGATTGTGACATATCTGGAGAAAGCTCTATTTGCAATTGCTGGAATATCATTTGCCTGCTTCAAACACCAGAAAACAAAAGCTTATTTCCTATGCTCTTCCTTCTCAACACCACACGAAGGCGCGAAGCCCCCCAAATGCTGCAGAATCATTATTTCCAGTGTCAATTCCTTGTTTATCACATTTTTCCACCCTATCTATTTTTTAGTACCTGATAAGTCTCCCCGGGATCTAGCTACATCTCTGATAAAGAGCTTTTTGACGACTGCATTCTTGGCACAGCCTTCTTACATACATTTTATCTATATGTAAATACACAGGAAGGGCTTAAAACGTATTTACAAGTATAGGTGTTCCCAACACCACATTCAAACACGTACACAAAGCAAATGCATGTATGCACTCATATACATACAGTAATACAATGGGATTTCCATGGGGAAATGTGGAAGTTATTGTTAAAATGTCTGTCATCCATGTAAGGGAAACAGAAATGAGCTGGGCATTAAATTTGCATACAGCCCCAAGCACAGAGGTTCCCGCATGTGTAGTGTTCTCCTGTTCTTGATGATGGGCATATCTGGCAGGGAGAGTCTGTCAGGATTAGCTCAGGAAAAAAACACCCCCAAGGAGATAATTTGAAGACATACTGAGAATTTGCCTCAGTACATGAAAATAAACACGAAATCCGCTGCAAACTGTGCACGCTAAAAGTTACCACAAACACTACGCCACACACCAGGGGATAATCTATTTCAGCTAATTAACACACAGCCACACACAGCACTCTGAGAAGTGGCTGGCACTTAGGATTGAGTTAGGTCTTGCGTGGCTTAAATAGACTTGCAAAGAAAAGATCTTTTTAAAGGTTGAGAGGCAGAGAAAGGCAAAACTAAAGTAGCTGTGCACTAAACATGCTCAGAGTCACTTGGTGGCCATGCTCTTGAGTGAGTAACAAAGGCAATGGAAAGACCTCACTACCTCTTCAATAGTGAATATCCAAAAGGTACAGTCCCCTTCTTGACTTTAATGCTGCTTTTGAAGAAAAGTCAATACCTACAGCATCCCTTCCAAGTTAATCAAGATTATTTTTCTATGTTAGAGGTAAGTTTGTGCTAACAGAGTGTAGCTTTTACTGAGAACACTGGCTGCTCAGATAGAAATTACTGTGACTTGAAATTCTGGTGAAAAAAAGAGATAGATGTTTCACTGCATGTGATTTTACTTAAAAAAATATAAAGTATAGTCAATAAATGAAAATGACTTGGCCTGAAAACACCTAGCATAAGAAAATGGAGCATGTCTCTTTCCTTTCCTTCTCTTTTTCTACAACCCAACCCTCTTTCCCTTTCAATTTTCCTTGTTGTGAGAGGAAGTGTGATGTCATTTCACAACTTCTACTTCCTTTATACACAGAGACACAAAGAAAACAACTTACCACCTCATAACCAGGACACGAAAACACATCTCCAGGTGTTCATGGCTACACATGTTATTAAGCACCTTGACTATGCTTAAACAGTGACTGCACTATTTGGTTCAGCCACACTGCGCTCAGAATCTAATACTGAGATTATCAACTGGCCAACAGAGTGGACAAGGTGTTTGGGTTCAACTTCAGGCTTGAGACCCCAGAAGATATGAGAGTCCCATCTGAACTGGTGGCAAACAGAGAGGGGACTATGATTCCCTACCACATGAGAATGTGGAAGAAATCTACATAGTGTCCATCCTCCTTAATGAATAAGGATACCTTCCAACATAGACACGCAACTCTGCAGCAGAAAACTAAGTCCCTACAGCCAAAATGTTGAATTTCAGAGTTTAGTAAGATGAAGCATGAAAATGTGCAGCCAGAGCTGTGATTTTTGGAAAGCACTGGATACATTAGAAGATCTCTATCATAATTAACTGGCAAAAGTAGTTAAGCTCTGTCCCCAAGTACTGGAGATGAACAAGGACGCGGGGTCCTAACTACACAGCTTCTGAAAAGGGTCATTTCCAGATGGACATGAACAACTGGCACCCAGCTAAAACCCAACCCAGGTAAGAGAGTTTGTGTCTGGGTAAGACCTGAGCACATGCATTCCCTACTGCACTGGCCCTGCTTTCCATAACCATAAGCCATCAAGCAGGCACCTTGTATGACAGCAAGGTGATTGCTGTTTTCTGTTTGCTAAGCACCTCTGAAGACCCAGCAGCAGGAAACCCCAGCCATCATGCTTTAGTGCACCAAATTTAGTCCATCAGATGTTGAGCCAGAGTTGATGGTCCAAGGCAGGGACCAAACTTTGCTCTTGTATTTGGGATCACTACCAGACAACCTCTCGGTTCCACCCCCAGCCGTCTTTCACTTCTTTATGTAGTTCCTAACAACTACTGGCATTTCCTTGTGTTGGAAAAGCTGCTCCTTCATCATAAATGGTCCAAGAAAAGAGTATGGGCAACAGAATGAATGATGCTTTGCCATTTGGTCAGTTACAGCTCACAGTGTGAGCAGAAAAGGAGAGTCTGTTATGGGTAATGAAGGGGAACCCTGAGTTTTCATCCCAGTAGGAGGAAAAAACTGAATCAAACATTTTACTGGAAGGGCCATTTCCAGTAAAACAGAAGTATGCTGGACATAATATATATAAATGGAAGCAAGATTTAGAACTATAACAAGCAATTTTTGAAAGGCTGTTCTACTAATTACAGTACCATTAACTGTGATTAAGGTACTGAAAGGGTGGGGTTATATCTGTGTCTGCAGGTACATATTTTACTGGTACAAACCAAACAGCTGGGTAGCAAACTCACTGATGGATAGCAGAAGTTATTGCACCTCATTTCAGAGTAGAACAATTGCTCTGGTCTGTGAGCAGAAGGACAGGTTACAACATGGGAGTACTGTTCACTGGTTTGCTCTTGAATTCTTCAGGTTATTAAAAAGTTCAGTAATTGCCCAGAGTTTTTAGAAACATGAAAATGAGTTTTACTGATTTGATCTTGAAGAATTCAATCAGAAAAAAAAGAAGTAAATTTAAGATTTCTTTGGTGGGAAGGCATTTTGGCACCCCTGAGATGGATGGTAACATCTGCACAAACACCATGGACCAAGGAGAAAGCAGAGAGGGGTGGTGTAAGAAAGGTCCTTCATGGATCAACCTGTAGCAGCTTTTAGGAACTGTGAGAGGTTTCCAAACAAGCCTGCTGATTGTTTTTTTAAATAGCTGAATATTTTACAGTGGGGACTCCAGGTTAATAGATTTCTCAGTAGGGACGAATGAAGAAGAATCTGGTGACCTTCCTTTTGTGAAGGCACAAATAACCTGAAAGGGTCCAGCTATTTCAGAGAGCAGGAAGCCAAGAACAGAGCAGCATCTACATCCCACTCTCAAATACCACCACGCTAGGGTCAAAGATATCAGATCACAAAGACCTGGCTGTAAGCCTCTTCAGTTCTCTGCTCTTGGATCTTTATTCCACTACACTACAACCTCAGCCAACAGCATCCCAACACCCCAAAATGGCAAAACCCCTTCCTCAGCCTGGAAAACACCATGCAAATGACAGAAACACAGGTGGTGGTGGAGACCCAGCCCCAGCCCTTCTGATGTCCCACATCCAGAAAGAAGTCACTTCTGGATCCCATCAGCACAGACCTGACTGGAGTGGAAGTTCCACTGCCAACATGTCATCCTTTCTCCCATGAAAGAATGACATCACTGGCAGTCTGCCCCAGAAAGCTGGTCCCTCAGCAACAAAAACACCTGAAACTTGATCATAAAAAAGGGTGTAAGGCAGTGGAGAATCCAATGCAGTCAAAATCCTGATGTAGAAGAGGCCCAATGAGAACAGAACCCCGCCTCGGGTTTTTCATAGCAGGCAGCAAAGTAATACCAGTAATTCCCTAAAACAGGACTTCAATAATGTTTATCCGTGCCAGATTTCAAAAGGAAAAACACATTAAAAGTAGGACCACAATACTCAGAGCCTGCTCTGTGAAAGCCTGTGATTGCATTCCAGGTTTTTTCCTCTGAAAATCTGATCTCGTGCCTTGACAGTGACAAATCACTGGCTCTTCGCTCCGTGGACCTTCCTGATAATAGAAGGCATTTTTCCTCAAGAGAAGGAATATTTCAGGTAAACACATTCACATGGACTGAGCCTGCCCTTTACCCCCCCAAAAAAAAAAAGGAGGAGTTTGATCTAATTGCCTGAACGTCATCACAGGACAGAACATCTTAAAGAGGATTACCAGGTAAATTTTAAAAACCTTCCCACATTAAAAAACCCTCCTTTTCTTAAGATATTTTTCATGATTATCCATGAAATGCAGCTTTTGCACCACCATAATACCCCATGCACAACGACAGCTATGCCATACTAATATGCTGAAAAATTCTTTTAAAAAAATTCATTAGTTTACTTAAAAAAAGCAGAAAGAGAAAACAGGGTAGAAAAACCCCCCAAATTTACAGTTTTAACTTAAGTTTATCATGAGGTATTGCTTTATTCCCACACTTGAGATTTTTCTTTTAAGTCTTGAGGACTCTACTAGAGGCACAGGAGTGTGTTTCTCTGTAATCTCTCTGCCAGCAGATTTCTACCTACTGCTATCAGACTGTGAAAAGTTAAAAAAAGATAACTTACAGCATATCCCCCCCTGGAAAAGCAGTTAAATGCTTTCCTGTCATGTTCTGTGTAGCCTTACTCTTCCCACACGCTGAGAACAGAATTGTAGAGAATGGGATGCACAGGAAGAAACAAGCACTGGCCAAGCCTGCACATGGATAGTTTTCCCTTGCTAGACAGACTGATAACTATGTGCAACTTGCATATGAAATATCTGATGGGCAGATGAGCATCACTGCAAGGACCTAACAGGTAAACTCAAAAATAAAATTATTATTAGAGTGAGATTTCTCCTTTTTTTTTGTTTTTTTTTTAATGTATAGATGGAGAAGCCTCCATCCCTCACATCAGTTTTGGGTTGTTTTTTCTTCCCCCACCTATACAAGTATTTTGACACCAGTCAGTCACGATGGGGTCCTTCTCCTGGGCATCCCTCAGGGACCTCAGACTGGTAAGTGACTCCCTTGTCTGAGGAGTGATGATATGAGCATTTGCTATGAGCAGCAGATGCCTTCCTAACTTGGCCACTGAAACAAATCGAAGGCAGGGGCTTCAAAACAGGTCAGCTTTTCTTGCTCACCCAGGCAAAACAACCAGTAAAAAATACTCTGTCCTCAGCTGGTTTTTTTTAATGCTTGGGTTCCTGTAACAATCTGAAAGATGAGGAGGTTTGCACTCTACAAAATGAAAAAAAAACCCCACCCAAAAAAACCCCTCAACGAATCAAACCATCCCCCACCTCTCCCCCCCTCAGCCAGACAAAGGGTGTCTTGGTGTGTGTGGGAACTCAATCTGTGCCTCTCTCCTCCACCACACAGAATGCCTTCTATTCTAGCAAGAAAGGGAAAGGCTGGAAACTCCCATGCTGATCGTCCTGGTCTTTTTCTGTGGCTGCAGTGAGTCAAAGGTTAGTTCCCTCCCACCTGCATCGCACTTTGCTGCTTCTAACCCACAGCCCAGCAGCCAGACAATACGATTAAACCCCAGTTTGCTCATGGGAGGCTCTCTCAGGGTCCCCTTCTCAAATATCCCTGGCCAGCACCGGGGCAAAGCCATAAACTTGCACGTTGACAAGAGCTTTGTATGATGTTGTTGCTGTTGTTGTTAAACCCTGCTTAGCGACTCTCAGTAAATTAAACACAATTTTAGTAAAACAGAGTGAATGCAATATAGAATATTAAGTGAAATAGAGTGTAAATAGAGTGTGAACAGAGTTTTTATTCAGCGTGCCATGGTCGTGGGTAAAGGTGATAACCAGATCTCCTTTGGTACAACCTCTTAGGAAAAATTAAAGTAACAAACCTAGAGATATTCTGCATTAAGTGACACAAGAGCGACTCTGGAGGAAAATAAACTGTCATTTTCAGGGATGGTGTGCCGTCTCTGGGTTCTGGAAATGGAAGCAGTGATATTAAGAAGCATACACTGAGGCAAAAAAAAATGTTAAACTCTGAAGATAATTTGCAGAACAATTTTCTACCAAACAGCCCTGGATTTAAAAATAATGCCTATGCTCCCTATATTCCTTTTTCTTCTTTTTTTCCTTTTTTTTCTTTTTTTTTTTGCTATTGCCTATTTTACAAGTTGAAAAAGCAAGATAACTCTAAGCTGGATAAGGGGCCATGTCCCTGGTGCTGAGCGTGGGGTTGATATCCCCACCCTGGGGTGGCCTGATCCTGTGTGGCAGAGGTTTTGGTGAAACCTGGTCCACCGCTGTGTGAGCATCCAGCTACTCCAGGGAGAGCAGATGACTTACACAAGCGTTGGATCACTGTGAGGAGGATGAGTAGTGGAGTTTGCCTACGGTCTGAAGAGTTTACCTCACCCAGAGCAGCTACAAGAGGCCAGGAGCATCGTGCACCCTGCGGAACAGAGGAGGAAATGAGAGAGAGAAGAGAGGGTTTATGCCACATTAATACCGATGGGCAGTGTGTTAAAACAGGTAATTACTAGAGAACGTTGCACCTCCGAGTTTCCTCCTGAGAGGGACCTGTGGTGCCTTTTTCCACCCGTCCCACAGGGAGATAAAAAAAGGGGGGGGGGATGTCTTAAAAGAGAAGCGAGTCAGAAGGCCAAACAACTTGATGCGCAATCTTTAGGCTACTGTTTTAAGATCAGAGATTGTCATCAAAGTCTGGAAATTATGCAAATAGTACCAGCTACATTTAGAGGTCTGCACAAGCGGAGGCTTCCCGACCTAAATGGTAATTGTGTCTCCGAACAGGCGGCGGGTTTCTTTGTGTGATGCAAGGATGCTACCTACAGGCTTGAGCGGAGAATGACAACCCAAGGAAAGGGCGGGGGGGGGAAAAAAGACGCTATTTTTATGAGGAAATAGGACAGAACTAGCATTCTGGCTAAACTAAACCCGTCTTAATTTCAGGATACAGAACATACGTCAGGCTGAAAAGTTTTTTAAACCCATAATCCCAAAGATTTGAGATTAACCCAATTTAATCCCAAATTTGACAATGGTGCTTGTATTTTTATGGGGGTTTTTAAAAAATTTTCTTTAGTTATGTAATTTCCAGTATAAAGGAAAATAGGCTAACTTCCTTTTTTGATCAACAAAAACTAAATATCCCTGGTATTTTCATGACCCACATATTTGAGATGTGTTTTTTGCTGACAAATAATTTCAGCCATTAATTATTGAACGACCACACTGGAAGGCCACGATTAGAGCTTGGCCATGTAAATAAATCAAGTTACCAGGCTGGAAGGATTCATACCACATTACATGTATTTCTATCCCACACCTCGTGTATAATCGATGCTCCACTCGTTTATACCTCACTGACAATTACCTACAACAGGCTAAATTCCAGAGTATTTCCAGCATTTCTGAGATAACAAAGAGATGCTGAGGATGCTCCGTTGATCTGAGATTTTTCCTTGCTGAGTCTTTTACACATTCATTTCTTCCCCAGGCTGGTCAGTTATGGTAAATACTTACACATATGTGTAAATTTACTCCTGTGGACAGCACTACTGTCTTGGGTTGAAATGATAGGAATTTAAGAGCCCAGGCTTAGTGACAGGAATTTAAGAGCCTAGTCTGTTAACTTTTTGGAAGAAGGATCCCTACGGTGTGCCCACTACCCTGCAGACAAGGCTGAGGTACAGAACCAGCAGGTAATGGCCACAGTAGTAGCTGCAGTTCTCTTGTGCTTCTCGCCGGCTAAAATTCCTGCAAGCCACACGATGCAAAAGCAACACATTCTGGAATTTAAAAAATAATAAAATTAAAAATCCTCTCTTCTTTTTTATCCCTTTATTTTTCGTTTCTTTTTTCTGTTTTTCCCTTTTTCTTTTTTTTTCTTTTTTTTCCTTTCTTTTTCTTTCTTTTTCTTTTTTTTTTTGAGGAAGAAATAAGTGGTTTAATAATAATAAAAAAAAAAAGTTGAAGACTGTTAAACACATTTTATATTACGTAACAGAGTAAAAATCAAGAACACTTTTACTTCCAGGCACAGAATTCAGCACTTCTGAGTTCTGAATACAGCACTTAAAGGCTGTATTTTCATACCCTCAGTGACAAAAGGACGTCACTCTGTCACAAGTACAATTAGACACATTTTGAAATCGCTGCAGTGCTGTGAAAGGAGGGATTTGAAAAGGGTTTCTTTTTCGTATGTGTCCATTTGTCCGAATCCTGAATACCTTTTAGGGAGTAAGTGTCAAGATGCATCTTTATTTCTACCAAATAATTATGATGTTGGAAATTAATAATCTGTTGAGCTGAAAAAAGGCTTTATTTTACAAGCTCAGTTGAACACAGCTTCTAGATTAAAGCACTTTTCTGAAACGGACAGGATACACTGCTGACTAATCTCAGCTTGGCTGAAACACCTTCAGAAATTAAGGAAAACAACATAAGCTTTGGTTAAATAGAAATAAATCTCAGGGAACAACCAACGGTATTGATATTTGCTGTAGAATTAAACAGAAAGTATTCTGCGATGGCACATAAATTTTGCTTTATTCTTTGTCAACTTAAAGACAAAATATATTGAACCTACCAATGTTGTTACTGATTTGAGATTCAAATAATTTTTGCAAAACATACAGTTATTCATGGTTTTTCAGATGAAATTTCAAGAACAGTTTTACCAAAACCTATGGGGTGCTCTTCTTCTCATAGTTAGAAATTGGGGGGGAAAAATTGTTTACGTTATTTTTATGACATTCTACATATTACGATATAATTACATCACAATTAAATGAGTCCAATTCTTTTTTTTTAATTAAGGAGATAATCCTGAATCATTTTTAATAGAAATGTCTCACTATAATTAAACTGTTCAGAGGACATTTAAATGAATGTTGGAGAGAGAGCCACACAAGCTGCAGCAGTATATTCGTAACAACTTTGCTCTGAAATTAATATTTAATTAATTTAAAAATACTTTATGCCTCCTATATAGTCCTCTGTAAATTACTTTTAAGTTGCCTTTCCCACGGAATTGAACTTACTCATATTTTATTCAGTTCCTCCAATTTTTAATTGCATCAGAAAGCTCTGAGAGCAGAGTTAGTGGGGAGTGTTCGTGGGCTGCTGGGGAAACATTAGCAAAGCGAAAAGTTCTTAAGCTAACCTATCAATTAGGTTAGTTTTTGGTGCCTTACAATATTCCAGGTGCAAAGATAGTTGTTTGTTTCCACTCCCCACACTGTTAAGATTTTTCTTAATCCATAACCAATACTAAACTCTTCAGAAAATTAGGGATGGCACATGACTGCCCTCCCCACCCTCAGCTTTTACAGCAGAAGGAAAACGACTGGCTTATTGTTTACTGTAAAAAGTGTTTCTGATGAGGAAAATAATCTGAATGAATCAGTGACATGCATTTATCCTTCTCACTTTTGCAGATGCTCAAATACATGTGCAACACATGCCCTTCCAACTTTTAAAGCTTCAGCGCTACTACAAAAACGTAACTGACTTCTAATGTAAAATAATTCTGGGTAAACATTTTTCACCCATGTCTAGTGCATCACGTCGATCCTACCACTCATTTCTTCTCTGAATTGCTGCAACATAATCTTGCATGAAGTTCCTACCAGGAAAACTGCTGTAATTTGTTTTTTTTTACTCCTACTTTTCCCTGAAATGATCAGAAAGTTCCTCAGAACACCAATCAAAGCTTAAAAAAAATATAAACCAAAACCATTTCCTTTATGAAAGCTTGATGACCTTTGGCATCATTCACTATTTAGAAACCCATAAAAGAATAGATAACAAATATATGACTCACAAATTATCAATTATGAAAAATAATCTGGGGTAGAATGCTGCACTAATGCAAAAAGATGGATTACTTGTCATAAACCAATAAAGCTTTTGTTTGTGAATCCAATATCTCATTTCTTTCCTTCGTGTTGGGAAACTTCAAATGATTTTTTTAAACTGCATTAACTTAAAAAAACGCAACTATCATGAAGGTGAACACCGAAAAACGCCCCCAGAAATCATCTGTCATTTTTTAACCAATTTCTGTTTTATATTCCGCCATCAGCTCTAAAAATCAGAAGTCAGCAGAGACTAGATCCATCATGGAGCAACAAGATAGTCCTGTACTTCAGAGGCGTGGGGGGGGTGTGGGTTCTACCACCCGGATCTTACAGTGGTGTCAGAGAAGTGCCATATTTGTCACTGCCAGGCAGAGAACAGAATTTAATTAGTCTGTAACTGCATTTTGGAGCACAGACAGCCTCTTCTAAAGCACTCCTGGCTGCATTCGAATTCTTCGGGGTTTGGGGTTTGCTCTGCTATTCCGTGGCCAGGGGGAGGTGAATATTTGGGGGGTTTGTAATAGAAGAAATGTGAGGAAGAGGGGATGTCTGCAGGAAATAAAAGCCAAGCCAGCCTCGGAGCACCGCAGTGCGGTGTCGTCAGATGTCGAGGGGTTACCCACCAAAAAACCACCCCTGGCTGGTGATGCAGCAGAGAATTCATCACACAGGCTGGCTGGCAAACGACAGGACTGCTCAAATCAGGAGATAAACCCAGATGAGCTTCACTTCCACCCAGAAATCACAACCTCCCTGCTCAGCCTCCTCTGCAGACAGTGCTCGCCAAGGGAAATGCACCGTCAGGAAGGCAGCTGATGTTTGTAAAAATAACTGGGGTGACTCTCAGCTCTGGTTGGGTCTGTGACAGTCCCTCCTCATACACCCTTTGCTTTGCCCCCCTACCAGAACCCACGCACCTCTCTGGTGGTCTAACTTTGCTCCCCACCAAGTCGAGACACCTGGTTTAAAACACCACCAGCCACGGCCCTTCGCTACCCTGCACTGCAAGGAACAGTCGAATGATTTAATTAAAATAATTTAATTTAAATTAGGCGTATTAGACATTGTAAGTAGAGGAGCAGAAGGGTGAGCGCAGTGATCCGGAGGCAATGAAGCATACTAACCAGAGATTCCCAGGTTCAGATCCCAGGGTCAGATACACACTCCCAGCTCCTGGAGTGTGCCTGGAGGTGGCTGCCTCTGCTTTGGGGAGAATGGAGGAGCAGGGTTGTGTGTCGGGGGGGGGATTAACTACATTGTCACTCACTAATGACAGCTGCCAGATGATTAGAAACCACATTAGGTTCTTAACTTTAACTTTGCTAATCAGCAAAAGATCAAACTCCTACAACAGGATTGGAATTTTATTTCTTTTTTTCTATTAAAGAAAGAAAAGGAATAAAAGAAGAAAGAGAAAGAATATGAGGAAAGTAGTTTGCACGTTCGCTGCCTAATCAGAATGTGAGGCAGCAAACAAGTGCACAGTCATAAAAATCAACTCTGATGGAATAAAATACTCTGCTGATTTGGACCGGCTTCAACAGCACCATTTGCAAGGGCTAAGCTTTCCTAGGCATACAGGACCACAGTTTTAAACAATTAATATTATGTCTTCCTATCAAACGCCGACAATCAGGACACAACCCACAAAAGGGAAGTTGTTGTGTTTAAGCATTTAGACATTATATTCTTCAGGAAAGTGGAACTTGAGAACAGCAAGGCTCTGCTACATTTACTGTGAGAAAGGGAGAAAAAAAAACAACCCCACAACAAAACCTTGCAGAAGATGTGAGGAGCCTTCACCATCACCCACCTAACTGGGTAGGCTGTTGGTCAAGGCAGAACGTGCACATTCACCCTGGGGAAAGTTGTGATTTGGCCATACTGTCTGTATAGACAGAACCCTCAGCTAATTCTAAAGCAAATTCAAAACAGGTCTGTCTTACCTTGTGGGTGGTGAGGCTGCAATGATTTTATTTTTTTAATTTTATTTATTTTTTTAACCTATGACTCTGAAAAGGCCACTTTTGGAAACACAATGGACACCCAACCCCTTTATGGCTTTAACAACCCCTTACTCCTGCCTCCGGTTCCATACAATGTTGACTCTATTTGCACCCCCTGCAGTACTAAATTACAGATAAAGTTACAGCAAATTTGTTTTCTCAAAAAAGCAGTGAGGCCTAATATCCCCTGAGTAATAACAGCCTTGTCTTTCATTCAGGAGCAGGAGGGGAATAATTTTCTCTCAGAAACAAACGTTTCTTCCCCGTGACAATGGGGCTGTTCTTGGCGGCGCTGAATGGGACGCGGCTCAGCTTGCAGGTGGCTCAGGTGGGGAGGCAGAAGGGCGCCTGGCCCAGGCTGGACAACCCACACACACCTGGGAGGTAACTCCTCCACGCTCCACCATCCCTCAGACCAGCCGGCGGAGGTCTCGACTCCCAATAAGCCAAGAAGTTATTGATACGCTCCAGCGCATCAATAATTTATAGGGATGTATCTGGCTCGTGCTGATGGAATCAAGGTGCCTAATAAAAACCTGAGGCGGCCTTGGAACAAAGCAAAAATGTCTTAAAAAGGGTAAGTGTGAGTCACCTTCCCTGGGTGTGTTTTAAAAAAGGGTAGGTGAGGTACTTAGGGATATGGTTTAGTTTAGGATGGGAATGGTTGGACTTGATGATCTTAAAGGTCTTTTCCAACCTTGTGATTCTGTGATTCTGTGAAAAAACCCACAACCCACACCCAGAGTCCTGTATCTGAAAGGAATACCGACATAATAATGACCTGCCTGCTTACTACACTTATTTTCCACACGCTCTAGCTAATAGACTGTGATGAATAAATAACTTTCTAATGTGTTTCGCTGGAGCTGCACTGGGGAATATTAATATCCGGTATTAAAAACACTATTCAGATTGATGTGGAGCTGTAATGCTCTGAAGATAGTGACACGATACAGAAACAAAGCTCAGACAAGAGATTTCATTAGTTACTCCTCCTCTAAAATAAACCACTCCAAAAAACCTGCCCATGATTACTTGCTGAAAATATTGTGATACTATTCCTAAAAGACAGAAATCAGGCACATTTAGGGAATAAGCATTAAGTGTTGTTAATGCAGCCTCGCGCTGTTAATCATTATC
This sequence comes from Porphyrio hochstetteri, assembly GCA_020800305.1. Lineage (NCBI taxonomy): Eukaryota > Metazoa > Chordata > Aves > Gruiformes > Rallidae > Porphyrio > Porphyrio hochstetteri. The sequence goes on along the minus strand of CM036938.1, from coordinate 1,588,938 downwards.
TTGGGGAAATTATATTGTGTTTTATATACTAATACTATGACATTTTTATTAACTCATAATCCCTCTGCTAACGGTGGTGCTTTAAGCAAGTAATAATTAAGATGGCAGCAAATATTAAAAAAACCTAGTTTTACGCTTTTCAGTCAGGCCAAAGGGACGTGGTGTACGCTGGTAGTACAGGTTCTTTAAAGGAAAACAGCAAAAATTAATGTTGTACACCAGCAGAAATTATTTCTTTATTAAGGAAAACAAGTTTAAATAATTGGCTAACAGTATCCCTGGCAGTACTGGCCACCCACCGTCAAATTAGTTGATTTTAATTAGTAAAACCAGCGTTTTCCTGGCAATGGGGGAAATTGTCGTTGGAAAAAATAAGTTTCATGTATGTACACCTGTGCCTTCTGCTCTGAGGTTAAGGAAGAGATTTTCCCTCTCCCTTACAAATGAGCACCAGGAAGAGACAGAGCGAGACCAGGAAGATCACAAGAGCTGACTTTATTGAGATAAGAATAGTCCAGAAAGGAGCATCACAACCTCAGCAGACAGCAGGCATTCGTATGCTGAGGAACTGAGGAGAAACAGAAGGGAAAAGATGCTAAGAACTGAGGTGGATCAGCAAAGACTCGTGCATTAGTCCTGCCAGGGCTACTATTAAAGTAGAGATTTCCCTTCACATTAATGTGTTTACTCCTCAAGTTACGACTTAGAGGAGACTCACTGAGCACTGAGCATCGCAGATACACATTTAATGTTATTTGATTTCTTCCTTTTTTTCCCTCTCACTGCAGGTTTCCTAAACATCCAGTGCCACGTCCTGCAGTGGCTAATGAAAACATGTATGTAGAATATCCAACCAGATTTAATTCCGTGCATTCCTTCACACCTTTCCTTGCTACCTTTTTATTATTTGATTTTTTTTTTTTTTCAAGGGGGCTAGGAAATGTCTGTCTGTGCTCATTAACGAGCACTGTCTACTTAGGGAGGCCAGTCAATTAGAACTGGGATACAGGCACGTCTAATCACGGCTACTATAGGGCTGCGGAGAGAAAATCATGTCTCCTATTCAGCCGATGCTGCAGGCTAATTGCCCAAGAAGTTCCAATTGCATAATACTGGTTTTAGCAGATAAGTTTGCAGCGCTGACAATAGCTGTGAGAGCAGTGGTCAATCTCAAATGAACAAGTCTAAATTACACCAATTTCGAGGGGTTTTTTTTTTTTGCCTTTGCAAATCAGTGTGTTCTTCTTGGAGCGCTTCTCTCTCCGCAGAGCAGTTGGTACCTCCTAACTTCAGAGCCACGGTAATTGTGCAGATGTTATTCATGGAAATAAATGTACAAACTCCAAAGATCTGCCATGCAGTTGCAGGCCTATTCAGCATCAGCTGCAGCCATTTGGCTCACAGTTATTAGTTTTATTTTCTCCTCTGTTAACCATTCTGCTCACAGCGTTCGTTATTAACACTGGGTAAGTGTTAATACTTACTCTGCAGTAAGTAAAATCCACCATAAATTATACTTTTAAGTTACATCTCCCCCTTTACTGCAAAGCAATAATCAGATTTTGGGGACACACCCCAAATACCTGTTATTTTTCACTTGAAAAATTAATAAAGAAAAAAAACCCCTGTTTCTGTCAAATGAGTGACTATGAGGTTTACAGGATTTTGTTCCAAGCTCAACTGAAATTCTCCTTTCTCACAGAAGACAAATCACTTAAGCACAATACCTGGTAAAAATTTAACATTTGACCCACTCTCTCCACTGTTCCAGGTATTAAAATCTATTGGGGTGATGATGAATCTTGCATTTACACTACAACAACCTCCAAGGCAGGTTTTGCTCCTCTTTATACTGTTGTAACTCATACAACAAGCTACTGCACAAGACTGGCCACTGCAAACACCCAAAACTTTTACCAATAACATGGTTCAGGCTGTATGCAACCATCAGACTGGCCTTTAATCACAGAAATTCAAGCAAACATCCTGCCTAGGTAGTGATCTGCTCAGTGCAGGTTTGTCCCTGGGACATCCAGCCACTGCCTCGGGCCAACATCCAGGTGGGAATGGGGAAAAGCAGGGAATGGTACTCCAGGGAAACATCCTTTTCCTGAAAAAAACCCCAGATTTAATCCTAGTTCTTCAGGTATAGAAAACATCCTGAGTGGAAACAACGTTTAGCCTGGCTAAACTACACAATAAAGATTACGTGGGTAACTTTGCATAATTCCAGTCTGATTTAGAAGAAAAAATCACCAAAAAACCACAACTTGTCAACTTCTTAAGCATTCTTTTGTGACATTGTGCTTCTGCATTTTGTCCCCTTGAAACAGAAGTGGTCTACACAGGCACAAGGAGGCACATCATCCCAAGCAAAGGCCAGCTCCTGCCTTTGCTTGGGATGATGTGCCTCCTTGTGCCTGTGAAAAACAAAGACATTTCCCTAACTGGAAAAAAAACCAAACAAGTAGCTTTCCTAGAGTGTCCAGTCCCTTCACAGGACTTTCCTACATGGATCTGAATGGAGTTCAGGTGAAAAATAAAGGTTCTTGCATGGCAAATCCACCTCACACTGAGGGGGAAGGCAGAGGGGCCACAAGGAGCAGGACAACATGGTAATTTTTCACTTCGATTTCCTGCTGTCCTGAGTGGAACACGTTCATCACCCATCCTCTCTGCCAGTTCTGCTGGTTTTGGGCATCATCATCATCATCACAAGCAGCATCTCCACTTGACAGTTATTTCCAAGAGGAAAGCAAGCTTTCCAACCCCTTTGGTCCAAACCAGCTGGCTTTGGAATGGGAAGCATGCAGCATCTCTCTTTTGTTAAAAGTGTGAGCAAAGCTGTGTGTTGCAGACAGTTCCCTGTTAGGAAAAAGGGACAAAACTTCCTGTGTCACACCTCCACCCTCAGCCACCCTCCCCCAGCTCCTTCCATCAGGTTTGTGGTCCAGCCCCTTCCCCGCTCCGTTGCCCTTCTCTGGACCTGCTCCAGCACCTCAGTGTCCTTCTGGGAGTGAGAGGAGCCCAAACCTGAACCAGCACTCAAAGGGCAGCCTCTTTGGTGCCCAGTATAAGGGACCATCACTGCCCTGGACCTGCTGGCCACACCATTCCACAAGCCAGGATGCCCTTGGCCTTCCTGGCCACCTGGACCCGCTGCTGGCTCATGTTCAGCCAGCTGTCACCCAACACCCCCAGGTCCTTTCCAGCCACCCTGCCCCAGCCTGTAGTGCTGATGGGGGTTGTTGTGACCCAAGTGCAGGACCCGGCTCTGAGCCTTGCTGAACCTCCCACAGTCGGTCTTGGCCCATGATCCAGCCTGTCCAGATCCCTCTGTAAGACCTTCCTGCGCTGAAATGATGTGCACTTTAGCCCAACTTGGTGCCATCTGCCAGCTTAATGAGGGTGCCCTCAATCCCCTCATTCAGATCACTGACAAAGACCAAAACTGAGCCCTGGGGAACACCACCTGTGATCAGCCACCACCTGGATTTAACGTTGGGCCCAGCCATCCAGGTTCTTCACCCAGTGAAGCGTATGCCCATCCAAGCCATGAGCAGCCAGTTTCTCCTGGACAGTGTTGTGGGAAAGGATGTCAAAGGCTTTACTGAAGTCCAGGCAGCCAGCATGCACAGCCCTTCCCTCACACACTGAGCAGGTCACCTTGCCATAGAAGATCAGGTTGGTCACACAGGACCTGCCCCTCAGGAACCCATGCAGAATGGGACTGATCATCCTGTACATGCCATGGGTTGTACACACATCTCAAGCTTATCTGCTCCATAACCTTCCCTGGGACTGAGGTGAGGCTGTCAGGTCTGTAGTGTCCCAGATCCTCCTTCCAGACCTTCTTGTAAACAGGCATCACACTTTCTGACCTCCTTGGTTATCAGCACTGCTGATAAATGATGGAAGGTGGCTTAGTGAGCACTTCTGACAGCTCCCTCAGCACCCCTGGGTGGGTCCCACCCAGCCTCATAGGCCTGTGTGTGTCTAAGGGTGTAGAGGGTCAATAACCATTCCCCCTTGGTTTAATTGGCTTCATCCTGCACCTCATCCCTGTCTTCCAGAGCAGGGGGCTGGGTACCCAGCATGTGTGGCACCAGTAGAAGAAAATGCATTCTCAGCCTTTTTTATATAAACATTCTGGATTTCACATTCTTCAATCAAAACTGAAATTACACAATTGCATGTCAAATGACACAATTGGGACAAATATTTTCACGATGCATGTTTAAAACATCACAGAGTCACTCTAAATGTTTTCACTGCAGTAAAATCCACCATGGTGGAAATTACTTGCTATTTCTTCACTCCTCTGCCCAGGCAGAGATGCTTATAGCATCACCTACCAGCTACGTACCTACTACACAAGCAACTATTCCACAGGGATATGCACATGGAAGATTCATTAAGGAGCATAAGGAAGAAACTCGTACCTTTGTTTCTACTGCTGCCTTTATAAACCTTCTGCACATCTGATCTTCAAATGCTTTGAAATACTGCTTCTCTATTTGATTTTCCTTACTTGGGCATTTCCAACTGGCATATGACACATCTGGTCGATGCCTCTTTCTTTACTACACCAAAACTTCTTACAAAATGTTACATTACATTATTTTAACTACTGGACCATCCAGTAAAGTCAGTGTGGCCCAGTCCTTCCTCTTCATGGCAAACCATTACGGTACCTAACTGCTGCTGAAATAAAAATGAAGTAAAACACTCTTTGTAACATGATTTTATAATGTCTTGGTTCTTGTATGACTCATAACTAAAAGATGATGAAAACGCAAGACATTTTATAATCCACCCATGTGCACTATTTAGGTAATGAAAGCTTAAATGGCCAAGATTTCCTTCAACGACTGTGAAATAGCAATTCGGGGAAGCCAATGATGATAAGGTACACAATTACCTTCTCCTTAGAACACCGGTGCTACATAATTATCCAAACTTAATATCAATGCTATCCCAAGTCTTAAAGTACAAAGATTTTTTTTTTATTCAGCAGAGTTTTGTGTACTCAAGAGGAAAGTGCATGTATGAATGCACGATGGAGTGCAAACCAGAATCACAGAATCCCAAGGTTGGAAAAGCCCTTTGAGCTCATGGAGTCCAACCGTCCCTGTCCTGTGCTAAACCAGATCCCTGAGCCCCTCATCTCCCCGCCTGTTAAACACACCCAGGGCCGGGGACTCAGCCCCTCCCTGGGCAGCCTGGGCCAGGCCCTGACAGCTCTGCCAGGGAAGAACTTTGCCCTCCCAGCTGAGCTGACCCTGCCCTGGGGCAGCTTGAGCCCATTGCCCCTTGTCCCATCTCCTGTCCCCTGGCTGCAGAGACCCTCGCCCACCTCTCTGCACCCTCCTGGCAGGGCAGGGGAGGTGGGGAGAAGGTCTCCCCTCAGCCTCCTCTTCTCCAGGCTGAACACCCCCAGCTCCCTCAGCCGCTCCTCAGAGGATTTGCCCTCCAGCCCCTTCCCCAGCCTGGCTGCCCTTCTCTGGACATGCTCCAGGCCGTCCGTGTCCTTCTGGTAGTGAGGGGCCCAGAACTGGGCCCAGCACTCGAGGTGCGGCCTCCCCAGTGCCCAGTGCAGGGGCACAATCCCCTCCCCAGCCCTGCTGGCCATGCTGGCTCTGGCACAAGCCAGGATGCCCTTGGCCTTCCTGGCCCCCCGGGAGCCAGGAAGAAAGCAACCAATCCTTACTCTGCCCTGTATTTCCTGTCTGAGAAAGTCTCTTTACCTCAGCTGGTCCTGTACAACAAGGAAATTATCTCCTCGCATTGTGTAGGTGTTCTTGAGATTAAACACTTTAAGATTATGAACTTTGAATGGAGTCTAGCTGAGCACCTAAAATAGATACAAAGGTAAAACAAGCACCTAAGGGAGCAATTAAAGTGCCTACAGGTAGAGCTGGTGTCACTTTAGACTGGGCAGCACACAGGATGCTCTAGGTTATTGAAGGTGGCACTGAGGCCATGAATCACACTGCTAAACTGGATTAGTAAGCACATGTTCACTCTGTGAAAGGAGTAAAATGAATGTGATTTAAAAAAAAATACTAGAAGACATTTTGAAGCATATAAGTACTGCCCAGTCTTTCACAGACTCACAGAATGTCAGGAGTTGGAAGGGACCTCAAAAGCTCATCTAGTCCAACCCCCTGCCAGAACAGGATCACCCAGACTGAATCCCACAGGGACACATCCAGGTGGGTTTGAATGTCTCCAGAGAAGGAAATTCCACAGCCTCTCTGGGCAGCCTGTCCCAGGGCTCTGCCACCCTCACAGTGGCAAAGTTCCTCCTGACATTCCCATGGAGCTTCCTCTGCTCCGGCTGCACCCACTGCCCCTTGTATCAGATTTGCCAACAGACAACATGTCAAAGACAAGACATGATGACCCCACCTATTTCCACATTGCCCCTCAATTGCTCCAGTGACATACAGAGGGTTTTCTGTTCAGTTTTTTAATCACTGCTGGTGCTGGTATGCTTTTTAGGCGTGCATGGTTAATGGTGTCAATGGTCACATATACCAGGATCCACCATACACCTGTCTCTTTTCTACCCCACTTTCTGAAAGACAAGGTGTAGCTCAGTGCTGCAGGAAGCTCAAAGCCCTGTTATTTGCAGTTGTCTCACATTGCTTCTGCTGGTCTGTAGAAAATTAGGAAAAAGGAAACGGCATTTAGACCACTTTTCTTTTGGTCTGCTTTATTTCTGGGAAAAAACCCCACCAAACCAACCAAACCAGCAATGCAAAACAACAAAAAACCCCACAGCAGCCTGGTCCACTTCATCCTCCTTCCTGATGGTGAAGATACAGCTGACAAAAAGACTCTTGCACATGTGTGCAACCTGCATCAGAAATGAACCTGGTACCTGGCTTTGCTGCTGCCATGTCACTTTGCCTCTGCAAATCCCTCTTTGGAGAACAGGCAGTTGTGACAGCAGCAGGGATTTTTGGAAAGGCTTTTTAAGGAAGTTTTAACTTTTTTTTGCAGCTGCTTTATCAGCACTTCAGATTCTAGGCAACAGGTGGCAAAGACAATCTGATCACCCACCTCACCCATGTCTAGCAAAAAGCAGTTTGAAGGTATTTAATGTGTTGTATCCTCAAACAACAGGATCAGCAACAGGAAAATCTACGAGCTCGTTAATAGAATCATAGAATCACAGAATCATAGAATGGTCTGAGTTGGAAGGGACCCCAAGGATCACAGAGCTCCAACTCCCCTGCCACAGGCAGGGACACCAACCTCCAGGCCTGGAGCTACACAAGGTTGCCCAGGGCCCCATCCAACCTGGCCTTGAACACCCCAGGGACGGGGCACCCACCCCCTCTCTGGGCAGCCTGTTCCAGCACCTCACCACTCTCTCTGTAAAAAACTTCCCCCTAATATCTAATCTAAACCTTCCTTCCTTTAGTTTTAATCCATTCCCCCTTGTCCTGTCATTGTCTATCCTTCTAAAAAGTTGAATTCCCTCCTGTTCCTCTGCTCCCTTCAGGGACGGGAAGGCTGCAATGAGGTCCCCCCGCAGCCTTCTCTTCTCCAGGCTGAACCAGCCCAGCTCCCTCAGCCTCTCTTTGTAGGGCAGGTGCTCCAGGCCTAATACATCTGCAAAATTCTGGTTCTCCAACAGGTACAGTGTGGGGAAAAAAATAACAAGGAAAATATTTAATAGCCAACACAAGTGCATTGCCCAGTCCTGATGGTACCACATCAAGTCTCCCTCAAAGCACAACCTCCCTCCTTCAGCCTTGAGTGAACGTTGCTTCTGAAATACATAGTATTTCCCTTTTTTAAAAGACAAAAGCCCAGTAACTCGACAAAATTACTTGACCACCTCATTCCCTGCTAGAGACCAGCTCTTTCTGCTCCTGTTTCTTTCCTGGCTTCCATTAATTAGCATGACACCGCCACAATTAAATGGTGCACGTGCAAGAGAACTAACACTTAATCAAAGGCCAGGGACACTATTATGTCATTTTCACACCATGGATTGTTAGAAGACAAAGTGAAGGTGAGTTAGACCTGACAAATGACCTGGATGCTGGGTGAGTCGTTTCATCAGTTGTTTCAAAGCTGAAGAAATAAATGTATTTTCCACGTGTGTGCATACACAGGACTCAAAGGAACAAGAACAAGAACAGAACATCTTCATAGGAAGCTTTAATTTGAGGACGTACTGAAAAGCATGCATGTGATGGGGTGAGGGTGCTCCGCTTCCCAATGAGAAAGGAAACAAGTTTATTTTATGAGTAACAGTTAAATGCTCAAGCAGGCAATTAAAGTGCTTTACTGAGGCCATTTTTGGGACACCAAACACTTTGAAGATTACATATTCCCTCCTATTTCATGTTCAATGTTCCTCTAAGTAAAATATGTGGTTCCCTTTAGTTTCTCAGACATGAATTGTACTTTCAGGGTGAGGGGACGTTTTTTTTTTTGATAATGCACATCTTAAACTTTTCATTAAACTACCAAATTTAAATTCTACCTTTTTGTGCACTCTGACATTTTTGTCTGGCATTTTCATTAATTTTTGCGACATACATAAATGTAGCTGAAATGTTAACTGATCAATACTTTGTCTCTCTCATGTAGCACTAGAGCGAAGCTCCCCGAGGACCACGCAGCAGTACAGAAATTAAATGTGTAAAATATCAAATGTTAATGTTAAACACAGCAGCACTTACTGTATAACGACTGAAAAGGCTAAAAGAATTCCAAATGGACAGATGGTAGCACAAATTATCTACAATCACATTTAAAGATTAAATTTTGTCCCGTAAAATAATTCATTGACTCACATTGAAGTGTGTCCTTTTACTGATAGCTCAGTTGTCCAATTATTTTTGTGCTCATTACAGTGAGAAATGACAGTACTGGACAAAAAGAGTGTACACTTCTTTTTTTCCCCCTACGTTGCACCCACTGACATCTGCAAGAACACAAATGTCTGGTCAAGGAGCTGATGGAAATTAGGCCCAATTTAGTAGACATTTCTGTGTGCAGGGTAGATTATTCTGAAGAAAAACCATCCAATTCTGCATATTCTAATAAAGTTCTCCTGCCTGAAACATACTGTATTAATTACTGAATTTAAAAATATCCAAAACCAAAAAAAAACCCCACTGCCAAGTAATCCAAAGGTCTGTTTTAAATACAGAAAATCAGGCAAATTTACAGCAAAGGCACTCTCTATGTATTCTATTTTTTTCCCATTGCATTTAGGTGCTTAAGAAGTATAAACACAAACATAATACATTCTTGATTTGTTTCAAGACACAACAGGCCTATATGCTATGTAACAAACCTATTCTAGAACTGAAAGATTCATTTAATGTTGTAGATATATACTTCCCTTATTTATTTACCACGAAATAAATAGGAAAAAGGAGGAGAAAATATAAAATCTCCCAACGGTTCAAATCCAAATCTCATATTATAGTGACACCAACCTATGTTTCATGAGGTATTTACAAATGTCTCTGAATGGCTGAAAAAATAACAGCTAATAATACTGTTATGTTGGTATGAACTTATTAAAAATTCTGTCTGGGCTGCAATTATTATTCTGCTGTTAATTACTGAAGCACAGTGAAAAAAAAGGAGTTAAAACCTTAGGTCATTCAGTCAAAATCCACAGTGAAGGCATTGAGTTCAACAGGAACAGGTAAAACACTGTTTAGTTGAGGAAATGAGTGATCTAGAACATCAAAAGCCTAATTTCTAGGTTTCTGTATGTCAAGATAGGTCTTCAAATCCAAGGGAAAGGAAGGAATGGTCACTTTGCAAGTTTATTTCTGGTATATTATTTATGAGTCAGCCTACAGAGATGGAAACCTCAAGAAGAGCCTATTTCTCATCTCCTTTCTGGCACTGACATTTCACTGTGACATTCTTCAATCTCTGGGAGACAACTTCAGGAGGAGATACAGCTTGTATAATAGCAAAGAGATGAACACTATATATCTATATATATCTATATATAAGTACAGCTCTTTTAGAGCATCTATTAAGCTCCTGTGTAACCTTAGTGTGAGCAGAATTCAGCATTTCACGTGCCAGTGAGCTGCTCTCAAGAGTTTTCAGGGCCTGTGACAGCTGTGAAGCTCCAGAAACCATCTAAATCCAAAGCTTATGACTGTGACAGAGGTTTATGTAGATTTCACTTGGCTAAACAAAACTTTTAATCATTTTTTTTTTTCCCAACCTAGTGTTGATTTAAGCATGAGGGTGAATAACATCAGGTTAAAATCAACCCTTTGGATGCAGAGCAGGAATACCTCTGGGCAGTCACAGCACTGATGCAGATGTCATGTATCCCTAACCACCACATCCAGCACAGAACAAAATAAATCCAAAAAAGAAACTAAGAAGAGCAGGCTTTTGAGAGAGATATATATATAAAAAAAAATATATATACACTCTCTATATATAAAAAATATATACTATTTTTATATATAAATGCTTTATTATTAAAGTTTTTAGATTATTTAGTATAAAATATATTATCTAGATATTAAATATATTAATTTTATATATATATTTATACATATATATATAAAAATAATCTAAAAACTTGAATATATACATAACATCAGGAACACACTTCTAGTACAACACACTATAACTCCAACAAAAGACAGGCACTCAATGTCCCTGCACAAATTCTGTGCTTTATGTATTTCCAACTACCTGTTAGGAGACTGAATTTCTTCTGTAATTGGAAAGAATTGCAATTTCTCACAAGTTCTTCCACGGCCACAGCAGCACACCACGAGAAAGAAATAATCCCATTTGCCCCAAAGAATAGGATGCATTTCCATTTCCCTTTCTTCCACTGCTAACAGTGGTTATTAAAATGTTAGTTGCAATCTGTGTTAAAATCAGACGTGGACAGATGAGTCTTTACTAACTGGAGCACTAAGAGCAATGTGAACACTCGAATTTTCTGTACAAATCAGCATTTTCCTATAAAGTATTGATCATTTTAAACTGAAATAATGACAGATCGTCTTCCTAAAATAAACAGCAGCAGGTATATTTAGATTTTTACACACATTGTAGTTACTAGGGACATCAGCAGAGGTGTAAAAGCCCTGAGCTTTTGAACAGCAGGTACATCTCTTGTACTCCTGATGAACATCGCAACCGAGGACCGACAGCTTGCTGCCATCCTCTGACAGGCTACAGGGGGGTTTAACAAGTCAGTTAGTACAAACTGAGCCCTGCTAGGAGAAAATTCCTGCAAAACAGCACAATTAACCCCATTTTACTTCTTCAGTGCCAGGTTTGATTCCTCCAAATCTGGGGCAGCTGAGCCTCAGTCACCCAAGCTAGGAGCTCCTTCAACAGACTCTCTCTTCAATTATTCAAAGTCAGACTAAAACCATTCCCTGTTCATATTTATGGTGGAGAGACTCATAACTTCAGTATTTCAGCCAACTTAATAAATTTAGATGATCCAGAAAATGAGTCTGTACGTATTTTTTACTCCTGCAGGCTAAAGAACAAACCAGGACTCTGGTCTTGTTTGTAGCTGGTATTTTTGTGAAAATAAAAAGATACTCATCTGGGAAACACAATCTAACCTGTAATTATGCTTGGAATTTTCCAAGTTTAAAAGGATAATAAAGGTTAATATTAATGAAGCTAACGTTTATGGTGGAATAGCAGTTTAATTTAAATCACTAAAAATGAACTCACTAACAACTGAATTATGACCAGAGCCTGACATATAAAGCTTATTTCATGATTTTATCATTGTGGTTATTTGGTTTTGTGTTTTGGGATGGGTTTTTTTGTTGGTTTCTTTGTTTGAGGGGTTTTTTTTTGTTTGTTTCTTTAAAGTTTGTTCTCTTATTTTAAAACAGGAACACTGAATTGTAGTAAGGAAGTAACTATTTTGGACCAGAGCTTTGTACTTTTATAGTTGTAACATGTAATTTATATGTGGAGGACAAAATAACACTGATTTTATATTCATGATATGTAAAAACATTCACAAAATAGTCAAAACAAGTTTAAGAGTAAATACACAACATACAAGGGGGCCAAACACAATTTAACACGGGCGTGAGAAGCTCAAGATCCATCACCCATAGCTCACTGGCTCTATTTTGAGTTGCCTCACTTGCCTGTGTTATTTGTACAATTGTAAATAAATTTTAAAAAAAGGCTACCTTGTTTGTGTGACACTTCCAACTCTTTTATTTTTTTTAAAAAAAGGTGAATAAACATGATTTGTAGTGTCTTCTTAATGCAAGAAAATAAAAGAAAATAAATAAAATCAGAGCCTGCCCCCTAAAACACTGAATTTCCTCTCATTTTAGAATACAAATCTGCAAGGGTGATTAAAAATAATAATAATAATAATAATAAAAAATAAGATCATACCAAGAAAGCAGCAAGACTTCTTGGGGGAGAATCCCAGTCAAAGCAACTGCTTATGTAGTAGGCGGCGTTTATGAGCACCATGACACAACGCTTGGTCCGGATGAAGTTCCTTAACAGCAGCTGTTCAAAGATGAAACATTAAAAATGTTCAACCCCCCCCAAAAAAAAACTTCCTAAGAGGCTTGTGCTCACAATATTGCCCTTCTTAATCTGGGTGAAGATTGAGAAAATAACCCCCTTGGGCTGTCTAGCTCACGAATTGAGAAAGGTAGTTTAAAATCTGAGAAGTTTGGAAGAGAGGGGATTTGTTAGATGTGTCAATTGGTGTCTGTTGAATTTAATCCCAAATTGTACACAAATTATTGTTACATTTTAAAAAGCCAGTTGTGAAATTTCATTCACTATTTGGTTATTAACACTTCAGAGTTTTATTAAGTTGGCAAAACTTTCCCTGTTCTCAAGAACTCAACAAACTTTCATAACAAAGATATGCTGCAGGACACTAAACTGAAGCTATGTAAAATTACTGCTCTAACCTAATTAAATCACCTGCACCCTCTACAATCTATTTTTCCTTCATTTGTAACAAATTTGTCTGCTGTGACATATTTTGACCACCTGTTTTTAGGCACTTTTCAAAGGAGCTGTAACTGCATACATTCAGTCTGCGCAGAGCTGAGATACAGCAGTGCTGGGTTTTGATCCAGGACAATACCTTTAAATCCCCTAAAATGGCTCAAAAAAGTGAAGGAAACCAGCAAATGATTTGTGTATTGGATAGCATAGAAAATGTGAGATAAAACACAGCCACCCTGGGAATTTTGTGGATGTTTCAAACCACGACTGCATCGTTGTACATAAAGGTTCCTTCTTCCCCCCTCCCTCAACGGGTGATATTGCAGTGGGGTGTCCCATGCAAGCTAAAAAAAAAACCCCAAAACCAGCCCAAAGTGGGTGTTTAAACTTAACTCCCCCTGCCACCAGCAAAAAGTACAATGCCATTTCTGTTATGAAAGTGGGGAGAAGAATGAGTCTGGAATAAAAGGCCTTGCTGCTTCTCTGCTGGGACAGCGGCGCGGGACACGGCTTTGGTAACTGCCTTATTCACAGCAGCAGAGAAAGCAGCCTTCTGCCTCCTTGAACTCCTTCTCAGCTAAACACAACTGGTGATATAAAATTCATCCAGCACATAATTTAAATTACACTCAAGTCTACAAAACCATTCTGAAAAACAATTAAAAAAACCCCAAACCAACACCAATTTTGAGCTCTTTTGCCTTTTCATTACCAACAACAAAAGTCTTGTTCCCACAGTCCAACTGAAAGCCCAGTTCTCTCCATAGAAAACAAATCATTTGTGGAAGGTGAAAAACTTGAACCAAAAGTAGTTGGAGAGAGGGGGAGAAGTTTTTAAACAATTTTTAACATAACATTAAAAATCGGGAGTGGCAAAAACATCCAGGGAAAACAGAAAATGGGTACAGACATTTCTAATCCACGGGACTCCCAAAAGTAATACAAAGTTTTAAGTTTGCTTTCACCTTTGATTCAAGCCTTCCTGAACTAACTTATTTGAAATTTGGCTACAAGAAGGATGAAAGACTCCCTGCCCTGCAACAAATGGAAATCTTTCGGGTCAAGGTTAACAGCAAAAATTTATGCAAGACTTGGTTTACATGCACCTGTGCTATAATCTGATATGTGTGGAACCTGATGGTCTCAACTGTGTTCTTATTCATGTATTTCATGGAAATTAAGCTGCAATTTATAGAGGAGACACAATAAACCCATGTATTTTGTTTCTGCCTTCTCCAAACCTATCATATTCTTTTGTAAACAGTTAATGAAAATGTTATTCTTTACCCTCAGCAGCATGATACCAGATATTTGGGTGAGCACACTTGATATTAAGGCTTTAGGAAAGGATTAGTGTTTCCTTACTCTTTACCTGTTTAGACAGTCTGTTTTCCTCTTCAATGTACTTCTCTTCTTTGGGCATTAAGGTTTGTATGCTGGCTTTCACCTACGCATTAAGACGGGTGTCAGTATTTCAGGCTTACTCGCTGCTTGCTAATAAGACATGCTTCAATTTCCCAAAATCACCAAGTTTCCAAGTCATGGCTGCCAAGCCCGCGACACGCAAGCACACAGGGAGTTGCTGCTCCTTACATCAGCAGCGATAGCAGCGGCAGCAGCAACAAAAAGAGTGGGTGTGCCAGGCAGTGGCAGAAGAGTATTCTGTGGTATACATCTAGGTTTAGAGAAAATGAGGAATGACAGAAATTCTCTACAAATCGGGAACAAAAGCTTTCATGAAACTGAACTCTTTAGCAGTACAAAAAAGCCAAAGTTAAGACTTACAGCATTAAAAATCACATCTATTTCAAGATAGATGACCCCCTTTGTTGGCCCTGTCAGCTGCTTGTTTTTCAAGACGTAGGCTTTCTGTTCACCATTTTGAATCTGCAGGAAAAGGACATGACAGCCGTCTGTCTCGCGGTCTCCGCTGAATACACCCCCCCGATGACCCCTGACCCCCAGCTGCTGAAACTGACAGAGAACCCAAAACAACTGTGGCAAGTCTGACAAGTACCTGTTCATTACCAGGACCGAGTCTGTCAGGAAAAATTAACTATCATGGGATTCAACATGGCCGTGAATTGAGTATGTTAAAATTTTAGTGTTCTTATTACAGACCTTGGTTGAGAAATGACAGACACAGAGCTGAGAATCTTTTTTTTTTCTTTCTTTTTTTTTTCCTTTTTTTGAATTTTTTTTTTCTTTTTTTTCTCCCCTTTTTCCTTCCCCCCTCTCTCAGCAGGAAAAATACAGAGCGGTGTGTCAGGTGAATGAAACTTACAGACAGCAACGGTATAGCAACTTTGCCTAGAAAGTCAGCGCTCCGATCACGGTCTTCGTCATAAACTGTCACTTCAAGCACCGAGTGGATGTCTTTAATATTGCTACAAAGGGAGAAGCGCACACAGAAGAGAGGAGAAGTCACCTACACCAGCAGGTACCAAGGACAAAAGCGTGAACGGTTAGCAAAAAAACCAGATACCAGTCTCTCTTCCCAAGCCGTGGCAGAGAACAGCATCCCTCCTCATAACGGAGATGCTTTCCTAAGGGCTGCACTGACTGCTCTCCTCTCTCTCTCTCTCTCTCTCTCTGCAAGCCTTTCCCAGCAGAAGTTTTTTGGAAGGATGTTGCTTTAAATCTCCTACCTGGGGTCTGAGCTGCAAGGATAGGAGCTGCGCTGGGGGATTTTCAGCTGCAAGCAGCAGGGCTGGGAGCCTTTAAAGTCCATCCCTTAAACACCACTGTCCTTGCAGCGATTCCTCCTGCACTCTGAAATCTGTAGGCTGGAGAGCTAAAATAATTACCAGCCAGGCGAGCACATCCTTGTCTTTAAAGGATGAATAATTTCAGAATTAAAGGCCTTTAATTGTGAAATCCTTGGTTAATTACAAATATACAACAGTCATTGCAACAAATTAGGGGCAAAGCGACACGAAACGATGTGTTTCTTGGCTGCTACTGTCTTTCTGCCTGCGAGCTATTGAACACCCCACCACCATGCACAATAAACCCTGCTGTAAACTCTACAGTGAAAAATTCACATTCCTCATTTGGAGGGGGAAAAATATAAATAAAATAATAAAATAAAATCCGAATTGTTTGAGAGAACTCCTCTTTGATCAAATGGCCGAGGCAGGAGATGTGAATCCGAGCACAGCAGTTTAACTTCAGTACAATATACACCTCCAGATCAAACGGGTTTGCCAGCCCAAAAATTAATCAACAAATCTGAGGATAAATAAAATAGCCAGTGCAAATAAACATGGAAGAGAGGTGGGAACTCTCCTTGAAGGCCCTTTGAGTTTTTCTGTTTGATTCCTGATAAGTCTTTTGTCCTCTACAAAACCAGGCAATTTCTGTCGAGCAGTAGAGGTTGATTAGTTATTGGCTCTATTAGTAGATAATTAAATATAAATTAATGAAGAATTTAGCGTGGGTTTGCAGATGGGTAAATGAGAAGTACGTTAATAAGCTAATGAGGAGTACGACTGTTGTGTGAGATTTCTTCCCTTTTGTTCTGAGTTCATCCCTCTCTGCAGGGCAGGAAAAGCTTCGGATGCCAAATACATGATGGAAAAATTTAGAAGGGGGTTGGGAGGGTTGGGGTTAGAAAATTAGTATCAGATTGCGAGATCAAAGGCAAAACACGGTGTTTTAACGTATGATAAAAGTGGGGTAAGAGTGCACAAAGCCAAAGCTCCCACTGGTTTTGCCGTGGATTGTTGAGCTGATTTCAGCAGCAGAGAAATGTGCAACCGCTGGGTTTTCTACTCCTTGGTGTCACATTGCAGCCACATAAAGAGAAGCAGGGTGGGGGGGGAAGAAGGCAACTGAGCAAGACAAACAAGTGGATCATTTTGTTTGGGGAAGACTTTTCTCTGTTTTGTCAGTCTTTTACTGTCTTCAGAATAACGAAGGGATGAAAAAAACCCATCCCCAAACCAACAACTGAATCAATTACCAATAAACCCAAAGTTTAAGACCATATTTTACCCAACAGCAGCGTCGTGCTGGTACAGCACTGCATGGCACTGTGAGATGTGTGGTTGGTGAATGGAAAGAACAAGTGCAAAGTGTCTTACCATAAAGTACGGATGCATTTAAAATTCCTTCCTCTACATAGTTACCTAATGTTTATTAAAGTTTAGGACCCCATTTTGATGCAGGTCATAGTCACAACATACTTTTTTTTCCTACCCATCACGCTGGATTTGGCCCTTGAAACTCTCACCCAAGGCAGTGGGAGTCTGGAGCTCTGAGCATTACTCATGCCTGGTTTCCAAGAAACAGGCATTGCTTCACCACCTTTAAAATGGCATCTCTTCTCTGATTGTTTTCATGTTTTTCAGCCTCAAAAAAGTATTCAGTTGTTTGGTTTAGGAATACCAGTAGATCACCAGTGTCCTTCTTTGTAATGAGCAGTGGGTAGCTATGATTCATACACACACACCCTTCAAAACAGCCTCCAGCTCACCCCCTGCACCCCAAAAACCAAACCCAACGCCTCCCAAACACTCACGAACTCCAAACACCTACAATGTGAAGATTTTGTTCCACTCTGGATTGAGGTTCTTGTAGACGGTATGTGTCAGCAGCCTGTCATTGTTCAACTCAACTACACAAAATGGGTCACTTTTACCTGTAAGAGAAAATATGGGAAAAAAATTTATGAACTAAGCTCCCACCATGAGCAAGGTTTAAATAAAAATTGTTTTGGGTTGTGGGGTTTTTTTTTTCCCCTTTTCCTAAGCTGCACTGTAATTCTCTCAGGAATTAATTCAAGGAAGTCCTGTGGTCTGCATTATATACCAGATGATCATAACAGGCTGTTCATCTCCGTAATCTATTAACATTCTTCACTAAAAGAACATCTTTTTTGTCTTTAAAAAAAAAAAAAAGGAAAAGAAAAGAAAAGACAAAAAAACCCCATTCACCATACAGACTTTTCTGATGAAAAAACAGCATGTTCCTAAAAGGTGCCAAGCACCCTTCTGAGACAGCTAAGAGAACTTTACTTTAATGGTGCCAATCCTACGTTGACTGTAATGATAACATAATTAGAGCATTTTGATATGTAGGAAATGTATTATTCCATATTATTTGTAATAACATAGCACCTATGATACTTATCCAAAGATTACTATGCCCTACATGTTTCACGCTGTACAAATCCTCTCCCCAAAATCAAAAAGCCTTAAAGACAGCCTCAGATAAAAGCCTAACGCCAGAGAAAATGGGCAAGTACAATTAAACAATGAGACGAGATCAGCTGGAATGATGGGCTGCAGTCTCAGCACAGCAGAAGCTCGAACGTGGTTGAGATTTTTGTATACATTAAAGCACAATGAAGTAGCTTTGCATATATTTACAAGAAGGTCCCCCAGCATGAAAGCCACCACAGGAGAAAGTATGAAGATGCTGCTTTGAAAAATGTGGTATGTAGATAATGGGAGCGATACCCTAGGCTGGAGATGGAAGTTGATTTATTATTATTATTATTTTTTTAATCTAAAGGAAAAGAATGGGGGAAAAGGAGAGGGAGGGGGTGTGTGGGGGTGTGTTGGGGATATGTGTGTGCACCCCTGAATGTGAAATAAGCAGCTTACAGCCAAGGACTTCAGGTGACTGGTGCTTAGATACCAAGCAAAGTGCAGGAAAAATCATCCCAACTGGAAGTTTAGGGGGGAAGAGGGGAAGCTTAGCACTAAGGACTTGGGGATTCTGGTGTATGAGAAACTTAACATGAGCCAGCAGTGGCTCTTGCAGCTCGCGAGGCCAATGGGATCCTGGGCTCCATCAGCAGAGGGGTGGCAGCAGGGACAGGGAGGGGATTGTCCCTCTCTGCTCTGCCCTCGGGAGGCCCCAGCTGGAGTCCTGTGTCCAGAGCTGGGGCCCCCAATACAAGAAGGATGTGGAACTGTTGGAGAGGGGTCAGAGGAGCCACGAGGATGCTCAGGGGGCTGGAGCAGCTCCCCTGCGAAGAGAGGCTGAGGGAGCTGGGCTGGGTCAGCCTGGAGCAGAGAAGGCTGTGGGGGGACCTCACTGCAGCCTTCCCATCCCTGAAGGGAGCAGAGGAACAGGAGGGGATTCAACTTTTTAAAAGGATAGACAATGACAGGACAAGGGGGAATGGATTAAAACTAAAGGAAGGAAGGTTTAGATTAGATATTAGGGGGAAGTTTTTTACAGAGAGAGTGGTGAGGGGCTGGAAGGGGCTGCCCAGAGAGGGGGTGGGTGCCCCGTCCCTGGGGGTGTTCAAGGCCAGGTTGGATGGGGCCCTGGGCAGCCTTGTGTAGCTCCAGGCCTGAGGTTGGTGTCCCTGCCTGTGGCAGGGGCGTTGAAGCTCTATGATCCTTGGGGTCCCTTCCAACCCAGACCATTCTATGTTTCTATGATTCTTCAATACCCACCACGCCGAGGTTTGTAGTTGGAAAGAAGAGGAAGGAAAGTGGGCACCTCAACCTTGTGCTTACAAACAGTTTGCTTGCCTAAAAAAAAAAGGACCTCTCCAAAGAGGGAGGAGGGGAAAGAAGGAAAGATACTGAGATATTGCTGTCTCCAGGGGTTTTGGGGCAACCCTGAAATTCCCTGGGAGGATGAGGAGGTGTTTGGGAGGAAGATGTGAGGAACAGCGATGATGGGAGGAGCAGTAACGAAAACAGGAGGGGCATGGTGAGAAGACAGTTGCAATAAAGAGGCAATAAAAGGGAAGAAATCACAGCGTGGAGTAAATTATTTAACTCATATTTCAAATTATGACAGTAATGACAACGGCTATAAATGCTGGCCAAGGCAGAGAGATGCAATCCCTCTTACTTAGCTTGATTTCTTCTAGCAATCGAAGAGAACATTTGCCTTTGGCACAGAACACAAGTGTAGGCATTATTTTCATGAAAGGCTACAAATATTTAAGTAGAGAGCTGTAGAATAAATTGCTGCTCCCAGAACCCAAGGGGACTTTGACAGGAATTAACCACTGAGTCACAGGCTACGGACTGGTTCCTCCTTGTGTCTGGACTTCCTCTGGACAGCAAAGTGCTTGGAAGTTATTGAGTGTTGGCATTGGCCTCCCACAATCAAATCCAGCACACTAAGCAATTGTATTTCACGATGCCTTCAATAATTCTGTAATGCTTTGTCATGCACTATAAGAAACCATAAATTGAGTAGCTCAATGGGGCTACATTAATGATATTAGGGAGGCATGTAATTTGTTTCATACCTTACACAAATGACAATGAAATCAATATTTAGACAAAGCTGTCCACGGGTCACATCTCCCAAACTGCAGTATCGATTCAGACTACATCAGAGGTTAATGTGCATATTATTAACTTTAATGATAAAGAATAATTGTTTTAAGCACATTGTGAATTACAGTTGGAGTTGATGTTTGCCTTCTCTAGCAAACACTGTACTGCTGAATCTTTCCCATTAAACTTGAGAAGCCATTAATTCATTACTCAGCAGAGATGGATATATCACACATCTCAATGTTTCCCTACTCCATAACCTTAAAAGGTGGTAGGAAATGTAAATGTATTTATTTAGGTAAATACTTTGTATTTAATAAAGTAGTACTTTCATCTGTTGACATCTTACTTGTTCGATGGCTCTCCTTATAGATTTGTATCAACCCACTTAAGAAATCTAAGTAGAGCATAACATTAACCACAGAGCTCCTCAATCACACCAAAGACAAATATTTTTGGGAAAAAAAATAAAAATACTCCTCTCACACTTAACATTTCCTGTCTCCTCCCACCTATAACGTGAAAATAGCTCAAGACCAAATCTGACAACAGGAAATACTGTGAAATAGCACCATGGGTCTCTCCCTAGCATGGCTGACACGTAGAAGCTTCCCAGCTGTGTACAGCTCCACTAAGGAACACTGGTTTTACCATATGAGGAGGCTATGAAGTTCCCATATGCAGAGCCCTTCACTGTGGGCACTTCTGCATGCTAAAACATAATGAAGATGGGTATCTGAAAGGCAGCACCCTTCACTGATGTGCTAAACATATGGTACACACAAATGTTATTTGGCTACCAACCAAATGATCCAGAAGGGGAGACCTTATAGCTCTCTATAACTTCCTGAAGGGAGGTTGTAGTGAGCTGGGGGTCGGCCTCTTCTCCCGTGTAGGCAGTGACAGAACTAGAGGGAATGGTAGCAAGCTGCGCCAGGGGAGATTCAGGCTCGACATTAGGAAGCACTACTTCTCAGAAAGGGTAGTCAGGCACTGGAATGCACTGCCCAGGGAGGTGGTGGAGTCACCAACCCTGGGGGTGTTCAAGGAAAGACTGGATGTTGTATTGAGGGATATGGTTTAGTGGGAGCTAGTAGTAATAGGTGAATGGTTGGACTGGATGATCTTCTAGGTCTTTTCCAACCTTGATAATTCTGTGATTCTGTGAAAGACAAAGCCAGAGCAGTGGATGAGCACTTGGTGAATCTCATACCCACCTGTCATCTTCGTTAAGTTCTTGTTATAGAATTGTACACTCACAGAATCCCAGCCTGGTCTGGGTTGGAAGGGACCCCAAGGGTCACAGAGCTCCAACCCCCTGACACAGGCAGGGACACCAACCTCCAGGCCTGGAGCTACACAAGGCTGCCCAGGGCCCCAGCCAACCTGGCCTTGAACACCCCCAGGGATGGGGCACCCACCCCCTCTCTGGGCAGCCCCTTCCAGCCCCTCACCACTCTCTCTGCACAGAACTTCCCCCAGTCTCTCCTCTCCCCCTTCCCTCCTCCAGCTTCACTCCATCCCCCTTGTCCTGCCAGTCTCTGCCCTTTCACAAGCCCATTCCTCTCCTGTTCCTCTGCTCCCTTCAGGCACTGGAAGGCTGCAGTGAGGTCCCCCCACAGCCTTCTCTGCTCCAGGCTGACCCAGCCCAGCTCCCTCAGCCTCTCTCTGTAGGGGAGCTGCTTGATTACAAAGAGTAACTGCAGTCTTAACTCTCACCAACAGCCATGGCAACCTGCTGCATCGCAGGGGTACTCAAAATAAAGGGATCATTCCCAATGAAAGTCTTAAGAGAGGGCTAAAATATTGAAAGACATCATTCTTATATTTCTTGGTCTCTGAGAAGACCCAGGAAATCCAGGAACTTACAACAAATATTCATCACTACGTTAATCAAAGCCCACACCTCAAGCACAACACATCCTCTAATCAAGGCTTCTGTCTAGTTAATGCCAGTAGCAATTTCAAACAAGATGGTTAAATGGTTTTTCCCAGTTTTCATGATAAAGAACTGTATGTTTCCAGGGAAGAATGTGCTGTCCTCAGCTCACTTACATCACTCTGAATTATGTTGTCACCACAAGCATGCCTTTCGCTGCAGACTAAACCACGACTGTCACATATATCACTGTCCCATCACCTGTCATATGTCAAGACATTCTACCCAATCCTTGTGTCTACTGAGGATCTTCCAGCTAGCTCCTTGCCCCAAGCTTTTCATAGGCCTCCAGCTACTGTTCCAGCAACTTTGGAGGTATTTAACTATACTGATCAGGAGGACACTCATCAGTGCCTTCTGAACACAGCCCTAGTGAGCATGTGTGCTCAGTGCTGTGCAAAGAACAGGACAACCCACCTCCTGCTGAAGGCTTGCTCACACTAGGAGCACACTTCCAGCATCACAGAAACCAACCCTTGGGATCCTGAGCGATCCCAAACTACGCTGGATCTAATCACTATTGCACCTAGCACTGCTTAAGGATCCCCTGAGACAAGCAGGTGGTGGAACCAGGGAAGCACACCTTCCCACCAGCTGAAATCAGACCTGCACTAAATCTCTGTAAGAAGTAAATCCAATCTCATCAACCTGGTCTGTGGCTGTGACATCTCACACCTTTTTGGCCTCCTACAGTCCTAAGGGCTCCTGGCATGGCAGAAATAAAGTGCTAATTTACATGACATGCACAGCAACCTGGAAAGGAAAGCAGCTTCTTTTTGGATGGATCTCCCTCACCTTCTTTTCCCCTTTGCCCATTAGAGACCTGGACTATTTGAGAATGTCCCCTAGGAGGAATTCTACTTTGTAATGTAAGCTCCCATTAAATACTTATCTTCTGAACCTTCTCATTTCATCCATCACACAACACACCACATCTAGCTTGACAGGCACCCTGACTTGTGCCATGCCATGCTGCATTTAATCTGTAGATGGCTGGCAACACCAGAGCTCAAACTGAGATTGCTTGGGTTTAAGTATTTTACTTCAATCCCCACTGTGTTTCACAAGGCTTAATTAAAACATTAAGCCTTTCACTTGCTACCTTCTCAGAACTACTGTGTGCCCCTGGATGAGCTGTACATGCATCAGTGAGAACCTGCCCAACTCTCCAACAGCAGTCAAGCTGCAGTGAGGCTGACCAGTAACTAGAGAGAACTGTTCTGTTATTTGCTTCAGAATTCAAAGTTCCCCACAGCCTGGAAGTCCTTCAAAAAGGAATTAAATTAATCTTGGAGCTCAGGTTTGGTATCTGGAGCTCAGATTCAGTATTTGGAGCTCAGAAAGTTGGCCACTGGAATTACATAAAACCCTGCAGTATAAAAAATACACCTTTTTCATCAGAGAAATGAGACCTAAATAGTGGGGATTTTTAATTGCTTCTCAAAATCTTTAGAAAATCAAACCAACAGAGCCTCAACCTCCACAAAAGTTTAGCTTCTGAATTTCCTTTTCAAGTAGCTACAGCACCATACTGCCTAACATTTCTGCTGTGTTTTTCTCTTGGAAAAGCTTGGGAAAGGCACTTCTCATCAGTTCAAAGACCACAGGACTTGTGCATTTGTGGGTCAGCTGGCTCTCTATGCTGGAAGTCATCAGCAAGCACCAGAGATTTCAGGTGAACTCCTGTGAACTGATGTCCTAAGGGCTGGTGGACCCGTCTCAGCTACACACCATCAATGCCCATCTCCCAGGGTGGAGGGGAGCAGGACTCTGTCCTGTCTGGTAGACAGGGAAAGCAAGAAAATGTTGGGTGTCATCTCAACTTCAACTCTAAAGGTAATGCTTTTTCACAGGAGATGGAATGGCACGTGACCAGCTCAGATGGAAGTATCTTCTGTTTGTACAAAGATGAACTTTACCTGAATATTAGAGCTGTCAAACTGCATAACAATCTAATTCATATTTCTGGGCAAGTTAAACAGGTATGTCCTTCAATGGTCCCTGACGGGGAAGCTGTCTAATAAAGATTTTTGAATCTTGGTAGATTGTTTTCTCAGCAAAAATTCATTTTGGAGCACAGCAATTCTTCCAAACAGGGACTTCAACATAATTGCACTTCGGCACTCGCTTTCTAGTTCCACTCGTACACAGGGCAGAGTTTTCCTGGATGAAAACCGATCACAGCTTCAACTGACATGTCTTGCTTGCTGTGTTTTGCTCAAGCTAAACTCTGGTGCTCTTTTATTATAAAACTCTTTCAAATACCTGCATTTTTCTCCAGAAAACTGCATGCTGTCTGCATGTTATTTGGTTGTTACTGTAAAAAGGGACACTTGAGTAAACAAATGTATGGAAACATCCACATTTTGTGCAGTGAGATCATTCCCTGTTTTAGAGAGGAAAAAACCACCCATGTGCAGCTATAAACATCTTGCCTTTCTGCTTTCAGTCTTTGAAAATCCAGGCTGTAGGAAGGAAAATAAAGAACCTGAAAGACCATCAGCCACTGTAGAAGGACTCTCTGAACCAGGGCAACCATGGACTCTTACAGGGACCTATCATGGATGCAGCTTCTTTTCAGAGTGGATGTAGCAGAAAGCTTCAGTATACATCCAGAGACACGAGTATTTTCCTAGTTTTATTTCTTCAACAGTTTTGTCACCAAAAGGAACCATGTGGCAGGCTAAACATAGATTTGCCTTTAATATTTACCTGCACTGATCTGTCTGTGAAATCACATAGATGAGTAGAAAGTCACCTCCATCACTGGCTAGACCATGAACTGATTTTAAGTTCACATCACCAACTCTATCCAGAACGAGGTATCAGATGAATTTTAGAGTGTCCAGATTATGTTGTCCAAACCGAACTAGAATCACAGAGACCAGGAAATGTTTTGGATTTTTAAAAAAATAAATAAATAGGCTACTTCAATTCCATTTCTACTTTTAAAAGTCAAGTTAGCAAACTGCAACTTCACAGAGTTCAACCAAGTTTAACGTGGTTCTGAAAGCTGAGATACTGCTTGAATATTTCATAGGCTATTATGGTTCTCTCCTACCACCAGCCCTGCCTGTCCATTACCCATCTAAGTCCCTACAGCCAAAAAAGGCCTTTATTTTTCGGGAAGACAAGACAGCCAGTTCATGACTCTGGGGGGCAGTGCCACTCATGCAGACGCTAATGTCACTAATGTTGTTCCAAGCTCCCTGCCAGCCAGCTGCTTGCAACAGAGCAGTCAGCCTGACCTTTGGCCAGGAGGAGGAATGGCTCAATAGCATGAGAAGCTGCCTTATCTAATGGATTAAGTACAGGACCCAAGCCAAATGCCAGCTTTGACAAGGACTTGCTCTGTCGGCCTTAGCTGAGTCAGTTAACCTTTCTTAGTTTTCCATCTTTAAATGATAATTCCCCTTTAAACAGCGATGCTGCAGTCACCCCGCCACGGACTGGTGTCAGGAATCTGCCAGGCACCTGACCAGCCAATTCAGTGTGCTGCCACCACCATGGAAAACTCACTTCCACAGAGTACTTACGGGGGAAAAACAAAAGAAGTTAATCATCACAACTCATCCTTTCGCTGTGTATTTAATTCTAAAAGCTGTGGTTAAGCAAACAACCTGTGGCAGGGGGTTGGAGCTCTGTGATCCTTGGGGTCCCTTCCAACCCAGACCATTCTATAAGTATATGATAAATATGTTTGTTAAATCCCAGCTGCCACCCTAAAGCTGCTACTTTCTTAAAGAGTAGTTTTGCTGGACATGATGTTGGACTTCCATCTTCTGGCAACCTATAGAACAGGACTAGGGGTAGACTTTCTACACCACAGAGTACTACCCACCTAGTAAATTTCTCTATTTTGTGAAAATTTTTCAAGTGTATATTGAAATCTGACTAATTGATGGGGCAAATCACATTTGGAACCTTGTTTCCAAAGGGCCCCTGCGTTGATCCCTTCAATTTCACATGGATGGGTTTCCACACCTGTGTGAATTTAAAGTTTGTGTACATCCCCCTGACATTCCCCAGCATTTAAAGAACAATTTCAAGGACTATTTTTTGCACATGTGGTATTAGGACATTTTAGTAGAACAAGATTTCAGAAAATCCATTTACATTCTGCACATTTAGTCACCTCAGTATCTCCATCATACTTTCAAGTGCTTTAATCAGAATTTTAACGTGGAGTTTTCTTAAAAGAGAGGCTGAATTCCAGGCATAAAACTGGAAAAAGAAAAAAAAACCTGCCTCATTTTCTATGCTTAGTTTCTGTTCTTCAGAGTAGGAGAAGCCTGAAAAAGCTTTTGACTGTAAACCTAAATATCACAGAGCTCTTTAATAAAATCTGCCTGACATACCAGGTTCTGAAATCACAGTACCCACAAAAAAAAAGAGGCAAAAAAAAAAAAGCAGACAATTGATTAATAATGAGGTCAGAAATACAAATAAATTTACTTCTAATGAAGACTGGAGACACAGTAATCAAAGTGTTAAAAATTCATTTCATGCACATCTCATTTGCCTCTTAGCTGATATTTATCACATAATTCTGTGAGAAAGTAGCGGCCCAAGATGCTCCAGATAAATGTCTCAATTAATTGTACAGAAGTAGCCCTCTTTGAGCTGAACCAGAGCTGTGAGCTCTTTATTAAAAGCACTATTCTGTAGCCTGTAACCTTGTTCCTTGACTCCTCTCTAGTTTCCAATTTAAACAAGTCCCCATGCGGCCCGCTCTAAAGGGCTTTGTCTCCCTGTCATTGTTCCGAGAGCCGAGGCATCCTGGAAGTGTGAAATCAGACCTCATGAGCTGAACGGTTCCCCAGGGAACGCCGGACTGCGCAGAAGGTCAAAGTCATGGGCTGGACCATCTGAAAGCGTCTGATCGCCAGCCTGTGACACAGCCAGAGGGGTGGGGGCAGGGGGAGAAGGGAGCCAGGGGGCTAGAATTGAACACGTCTTAATTAAAGCCCAAAGACAGCAAAACAAACTGTTTTCCAGGCAGGCCGTCGCACAGCACTTAGATTTTTCTCTGCTAATGAATCTGAGTCGCTAACTATCACTCCTTAAAACAGCAGGGCTTTGGAGTTGGCCAAACTTGTGCTGCACCTCTGCCCACCCTGCTTCCTCGTCGTTAACAAGGCAGAGGTTTTTAATTTAATTTCATGGGGGAAAGGAAAAAGAAGAGGAACGCTTCTGCTGCAGAAATGGAGACACACACACACACTGCCTTCTCTGAGAAGCCAGCGGCCTTCCACCACCACCCACCTACACCTAACGCTGCTGCAGGAGGAACACGCTCACCTGACTACCCCCTAAACCAGCACTGCCTCTTGGTGAAGGGTCTGTTGCCTTCTAAATCTCATACAGAATAGCTATTCCTTTCAGAGCCAAACTGATGTGGAGGGCCCACTGCACCTCACGTTTCCCTGCACCTTCAGAACATTTCTTCATGCAAAAGGGGGGACCCTGTAGCACACACACCAAGGCACTGAACCCTCAGGGCCCTGTGCAACCTTGTGTAGATCCAGGCCTGAGGTTGGTGGCCCTGCCTGTGGCAGGGGGGTTAGAGCTCTGTGATCCTTGGGGTCCCTTCCAATTCATACCATTCTATGATTCTATGATTCTCAAGAAGCATCACCTGTCTTCCAGGGGATCCACAGGAGAGTAAAGGCTTGGGGAAGGGGAATATAAGGTCTTACAGATGAGGATTTAGGGAGAAAACAGCCTTGAACTGAATAGTAAAAACATAACAGAAGACTTAAATGAAACTTTATTCTCTGGAAGAGAAGAAAACACCACAATCAAGATCTATTTGTTATCATTTTAGAAAAAAAAAGTATTAAAACCCCAAGTATTTTCCAGGAAGGGATGCTTGCTGTGCCCACAACTTCCAACAGAACACAATTCTGCATCGGTGGAAGCCTAAAATTGTGGTTTTGACCATGGAAAGACACTGTTTTTTTCTGTGGGAAACATCCTCACAGACCTGGCCATTCTCCCCAGGGCCCCAGTCTGGGAAGATGCCCTGCTTTTCAGGTCTCCCCAAAACCAAGGTGAGCTTTCAAGCTCCTGTGGGGCAACTCTCAAGCTCTTGGCTATCCTCCCATTCCCAGACTTCCCTGTGAGGGGGCTGCGTGAGGAGAACTCTCACTTTGTTCTTTTCTGGGGTATTTTTCAAACCCACTTTGGGGCACTTTGAGCCTCACCCTGGTAGTGTCCACCTGTTCCCCTGCCCAAAACTTCACCAAACTTGCAGCTCATCGTGGTCCCTTGTTCAACTCGTGTATATGTGGGTTTTTGCAGGTTTTTTTTTAACAAAAATCTGTATTAACCTTAGCAATCTGAAGCACACTGTCCAACACTGGGCTATTGAAACTGGAGAAAAAACTGCCCCCCCCCGACTATCAACAGTTTATTAGGGGCTTAACTGAAGTGACCTACTGTAGTAGCATTCAGCTGAACAAGGCTACGGGCTTTCTGTGGAAGGGAGAAGAATTGAGGGTTTCATTAAAAAGTAATTTGTGCTTTTTGCTCATTCATTCAAGGGGAGTTTGAATTGCTCTTTATTCACAAGGAGTTACAATGCTGCTCAATGAATGTATGGTAACAAAGGAAAAATTTCACATTTTGAAAGGGGGGAAAAAAATATCCTTGCAACTGTAGTAAGATTGATGACTACTTAAAAGATTACAGAAATCTTTTTCTGTCTGGGCTTATGCTTAATGATGGAATATTAAGGATTCTTAGAAACCCGTTCAGCCCCAACTAATAAATGTTGATTTATTACTTCACATTAAAAGATTCCTGGAAGTGAAATGGGATACGTTCAGCAGGCAGGAAGCAGGGCAAACCACACAGGTACCATACAGGTGTGTCAGCTACTTTTCAGGCTCAGGGGAGGGCAAAAGATTAACTCTGAACAAAACAATAGAGTAAGAAGAGCGAACTAGCGCTTTACTCACACAAGCAATCCTCGGCCGTGTAAGTTACACCCCTGATGACAGTGCTCTCCACACTGACTAATAAGCATTGCTGCGTTGAATAAGGGTGGAGGGTCAAGTTTTAGACAATCTCTGCAAACATGATTTATGGACAACCCCCAAGTAACTGCTCTGATTTATCCCTAAATACTACTACTCAAAGTTCGATCTAAAAAGAATGATATCTGCACGTTACATAAAAAATAGCTATAAATTACTACAGTGGTTAATAAAGTCCGTTTGTCCTCTTTATAAAATACCAGGTATTGTTGTCCCAAGCATACAATGACATCTGTAATGCCTGGAATGTATCTGTAAGTGTTTTTTTCTCACTAATGCACATACTATGAGGGGCACGGGGAGGTATAGCAAGTGTTCTTCACCCCCTTCCAGCCCATCCTTCTGAAGGCAACCTCTGCAAGTTTTTGGTAGAGCTCTGTACATCTTTAATTGAATCAAACATATTTCCAAAAAAAAAATGTGTTCACCCAGCACAAATGACATGTTGATCTGGAGAAGTCGAAGACCGAACGAGGTCAGGGACTGAATTATCCCATTTGCCCCTGAATAACTTAATCTCTCTCTCTGTTCAGACCACATTGGATTATAAGGTCAAAGCAGAGTGAGGAATCTTTAGAAGCGTTTCTCCAACCTCCCCGAAAATAGAAGCTGTTATTTTTGTGTGCCACAAACTGGACGATCAGTTTCAGCAATGAAATATTTGCTCTGTTACCTTGTCTGACAATAAATTTAAAAAAAAATACAAAACTACCCAAGCTAAATGACAAAACTATTAAAAAATTGAGTATGTTGCTATATATACCTACAACTCCTCCAGGAACAGAACATTTCTGTCCACATCACAGTTAAACCAGCTCGATTAGCACAGTGGTTTTACTTTCAAAGCAGAGATGGCTGTTTCCTGACACAGAAGCAGCACATTTTGCTCCATTCAGCTGATGCAGTGTGGAGGTGATTGTACTGACAGGAGATAACCTGGGTATTTCTGGAGAAACATGGTCAGTGTGGCTGAAATGCTTCATTTTGAAAAGCAAAAGGTTAAATTACCCACTCAACTCAGATCGCAGAAAATGGAAAATTTTAAAAAATGAGTAAAATTAATTCTTATTTCCTTTCTTAGATAAGCAGGAGTTAAAAGAAGCTGCATTTATTTGAAATGCCTTAAACCAACAGCAGCCCTGCTAAATACCTAGTGGGTAACAAGATATTCTTTTGGCAACAACTTTAAAGTAGTATCTATCATCTTTCATTTGCTTCACCCTTTGGAATTTGACTTTAATTCGGATAATTTTGTATATTTTTATCTACCAGAAAAAGAAGTCTTTTCTACATATTTTTCCCAGACCCTCCAGTGGAGAAAAATATGTATTTCACCCTTCTGAGAAATAACCTTTGCAGGGCTCTGCTGGCATCAGGACGTGCTGCCTTGCTTGCTCAAGTTTGGTTTGTTTGTCTGATTATTTCCTTAATGAGAATGAGGTGAGACTGTGCAAACAGACAAGTTAACTTCTGTTTTAAACACTTTTTTTTTTCCTTCCACTTTCACTGTGGTATTTAGTGTAACAGGAACTAAAAGAGTCCTTGCCTGTGACATCAGCTGCCATCAATGCTTCAGCCCTGATGACCTTGACCTGAAGGAATCCCACATCCTTCATGTTACGGAATATCGTCATCGCACTCTGAAAAACAGCAACAAGAACAAGTAATTCTGGATTGCACAGAAGACAAACCAACAGCAGTATGAAGTCTCCTCCCTCACACAATCACAGAAAGGTTGGTAAAGACCTTTAAGATCATCAAGCCCAGACGTAAGTTGGTGTAACCCCAACGTGCTCACACTTTGCAGTAATAATTTTGGAAGAATGTAGAGTTGTGAGTGTTTCTTTCAGTATTTTGCAACTTTAACTTAACAGTAACAAATTAAAGGAAAAATCAGAGCATGAATGATTAAATAAACCACTAATTCTGCTGTTAATCCCCTAACACCATCAAAATTTTAAACTCTATTAGTGTGTTAGCAACATTAACACGAACAATGAAACACTTCCTCACCCTGAGTCTCACATTTTCCCTTTCATGGCTCCAATAATGTTTTGAACAGTGATTTAGGGCCAGCCTTGTTTTTGTCATAGCTCATCATTACACACAAGCTTGCATACAGCACACAACCATACACAAGCCTGCATACAGCTTGCAAATGCCAATCAAGAGAGTATTGCAATGATCATTTTAATAATAATCAAGTGCAAAAAAGGTGAAAAAAATTCCAATTCCATCACAGAAAGCTCTTAAATCGTTGTATTTTTTTAAGCAGAAATTTCTGCAACAGCCACAGATACCAAAAAGAGGGTGAGGAAATAAAAGATCAGAGTAACACTTGAATTTATTCATCCAACATAGTTTTAGACAAGATGCTTGCAAAGTGTGTTCTTTTGCTGCTCTTTTTTCAAATAGCCAAAAGTAAAAAAAAACCAAACCCAAAACAGAAATAAAGTTCTCAAGCTCCAACTTTGAATCTAATTTAAAAGTTGCAGTGTTTAAAAGGACAGAGCAACAACAGCAACTTTGAATTTGCAATCATTTAGTACCAAACCTGGGATTATCATTCAGTTTTTAGATAACCTAGGGGAGGAATTCTGAAAGAGGAGACTACAATCAGTTTTTCAAACCCATTTAAAATCATTTATATATGTACGTGGCCTAATTTTCATGTTGTTTTTGCAAGTCTTGTTTATAAATGCTAGCATGTCCCTTTGTTTGGAACGACTTTAAAATCATAATAAATGCATTTAATGTCTGTGGCCTTTGCTAAAATTTTAATGTGGTGCAGGTGAAACCTCTCCCACTGCTTTATGACAACATCCAGCTTTCTAGGAAGCCCAGAGCTCAGGTGAAACACTGAGTCAACAATCCTTTAATTTATTTTGAAGGCAAAAAATCGACTGTTGTGGAAAAAGCTGAATAAATAACTCTGCTGTTCTGAAAACCACAGGTGAGTGAAATATTAAATGTCAGCTTGCAAAAACTACAGTGTGTGTATGCACAGACCCCCTGCCCATTAAAACCTTGAGACATAGGATACGCATCCCAGCCTTTTCATTAGTAAGATGATTCTAAGAGTTAAATCACACTCCGGTATTAATTTCATGAGACCCAACTGACCATTTGCTGTTCCCAGTGAAGGTTTGACCTCGGCCAGAGCAGGGAATCCACATGTTACAGGCGTAGGAATGTTCCCCACACGTTAGATATGTAGGAACACACGTGTGCATGTCACCACAAGATGAGGGTTAATTCATTTTTAACATTTCTAGTGTGCTAATCGTCAGAAATATGGCTTGAAAATGCTGGTGGCCAGCTTTAATCAGTGCACACTCAACCCCCTGCTTATGTGCTTACAAGCTGAGAGCAGCAGAGACACTGCCACAGATAACACTGGGATAAAGCTGGCACCATCCCTCATTTATTAGGACAACGATCAGGGTTTGGAAGCTTCTTATCAGGACAGGTACCACCACAGAGGCAATTCCGCTCTCATCACTGGTGAAAGCAGAAAGGTGTACCAAACTGCTTCCATTTCACCCAAGTTTAGATTCACAAGAATGTTTCCATTTTACCCAAGTTTCCCCAGGACTGAAACAAACCCCAAGCTGCAGAAAGAAAACAAAGCAAAGAGCAGACACAGACCCCGCTGAGCGCTGTCCCCCACCTCTCCCTGCCACGCCACGCAGTCCCCCTTTCACCAATCTTCATCCCAGCAAGCTCCTTCTGTAGAGAGGCACCCGCTCTGCATTCCACCTTGCTACCTCTTTTAGCATCCTGAGAATAATGGGGGGTTGGTTTTGAACTTTTAGTTCCAGCAAGGCTTAGATTCCTCTGCCGTGCACGGTGTGACCAGGGAGACTGCTGAAAATGTATACAATGCCACAGCAGAGGCCCTGGGAGAAGCAAATGGTTAATGCATTACTTTAAATACATAACTTTAAGTAATGATTTATCAGATGATGTTCTGTCTTCTTATTTATGATTATTGTTGAAGGCCTCAAAACCTGCATGGCTTCTGAAGCCTGAAATTTCCATAGCAGAGGAATCTGTGATTTGCTGTGAATCTTTTCAGCCCTCAATAGATGGGAAAAGATTGAAATGCTCTGGAGATGAGTCCTCTTTATTTTTTTAATGAAAGGCTGTATAATATATTTTCTGTATGGCTGCAGCAGCTGTCAGGGAGAGCATCTCAGTTCAGCTCTATTATGGGAGAAGCAATACCCCATCCTATGGCATCGAGATACACTGAGGGGCCAGTACTGATTGACAGCTTGTCACCATGACGTCTTATTCCATCTCTGTTATGGAGAAAATTAATGTCACACCACCAGCCTTATGACTCGCTGTCATCTTAGAACTGCTCACCTTTTATCAATGCTCTAAATAACATTTCAAGCCCATCGTCTCACGGTGGACAATCTGGTCAAGGGACATTAAATCGGATGACTGTGAAATGTCATAATAAAAATGGAATGCTAACAACTTCTTCTCTAAACTAGCTCCTCTGGTTTTTAAACTGTGACAAGGGGGACCGTGGGTTCAGCACACCCATTCTGAAAAGGTCATACAATCTCTCTTGGTCTGTACCCATTAACGCGCCCCCCTCCTCACCCCAAAAGGAATTAATCTTTTCAGACAATTGTGGTAAAATAATGGTTCAAACAGTAATGCCTGTTTAATTTGTAAGGCTCTGATGTTCAGCTACAAATGGTTAAATGACAGTAATAGAGTAATTTTCCAAGGCTATTTGATCTGATGGCAAGGTCAGCTCATTAACTGTTTTTGGCTGCAAAAAAAAGGGGGCAAAATACATTTCTCCAACAGAGGATAAGATTTTTGATTTTGGGTTTTTTTTAAATAAACCCCAAAATACGACCATTCGATGGGGAATGGTACATCTTGCTAATTACATGCTCTCTCTTTGTATCAGTTCTGGAGATACCAATACCAGGGACAAATCAAACACACACAAAACAAACTATCTGAATTCTGTCCATCCCTGTCGTTCCCACCCTTCTTGCTGCCCACAGATCATTTTAATAAAGCCAGCAAAAAAAGTTTATGAAAAAGGCATACTGCTGCTGCAATTTTCAGAAACACCTAAATGAGAAACTCATGCCTCTGCACTATGAGCATCTTCCAAAAACCTAAACGCTGTTGAACTTGTATGGCAACAAAAAACACATAATGCCACGTAAATAAGTAATAAATTAATAACATACAAATATTAGTGTCCATGAATATGCAAGAAATAGAAATAAATAGATCCATCTTACACCACATAATTATGCTTTCCACTGGGGACCAAAAAAACGGAAGAGAAGGTAATCTGGGAACCCCGATTAATAAGATGTAGTGGTAACGTGTCCCTCTTCTGCTGCTAAATTATCAAAACCATCGGTATCACTTGACTGCCCCATCATCACACACAATCACCCACAGAAATGGGGTGTTGCTGCACGGGGTAGCAAGAAGTATGCCACCTCAAAAATGCATCCATCACAAATTCACTGTATTTATAAAGATCTATCCTGACAACCACAGGCAGCCTTGGCCGAGCCCGGAATGAGCAGTAACTCTCTTAATTGTAATTATTTTTTCAGAGACGGTGCACAATACCTTAGCTCTCAGTTGGTTTAGGAGTATTATGCTTAGCCTCACTAAGTCACCTCTATTAAACTGTGTTTATGATAACGCTATCGGTGTATGAGTTGTACAAGCATTAGCAGACAGCTGATTCAGGGGAGATAGCCAGAATAAATTTGCTGAAGCGCACATCCTGCTAATCTGTTTGAAGAATATTGTACAGCATTAGTACCAGCACTTCATGTTATCTGCACAGCCTGATAAGGTACATCTTTATTAAATTCAGTTATTGAAAGGATGTCAGTCACGGAATAGGAATATTTTAAAATCTAAAAAAAAAATAATAAAATAATAAAATAAAAAAAAAAATTAAGCAGCTCTTTGTTAGTCAGAGCTGGGTTTAATGGCTGAGTGCCTAGAGAAGCCTTTCTAAACACCTGGCAGCATTGTACAATAAAATCTTTGTAATTTTAAGTGGAAATAGCTTTTTTTTTTTTTTTCCTTTCCCCCCCCCCCCCCTTTCTCCATGTGTAGTGAGACAGTTACTTTTAGGGATTTAGGTATTAGCAAATGCTGGAGTAAGAGCTCCCCTCTCTGTTGCTTTGATAAAACTACACAGGCTCTGTGTGATGGGAGGATGCTGGGAAATGAAAATAACTCCTTGCAGAATGTTTTGAAATGGGAAGTGCCATCCAAAATACTTTTCCAGGTGACACAAAGTGCTGCTCCACCCTCCAGTGTGCAGGCAAAAATTGCATTTATTTATTCACTTATTAAAAAAATATTATCAAAACCTACTGGGACCTCAAAGCGTTTGGCACAAACACTTGCTAAAAGCCACTGACTGACTCCTTATTTACTTTGGGGTTGGTAAAACTAAAGGGTAAGGCATTAAAATCGAGTTCTTTGTGGCATGTGATCATATCAAATAGGTAATTAGTACACAGAAGGTTGTATAGAGAGTTTGTCACCTTCTCAGAGGTACCTGTCCCAGCCGTGATCATGTCAGTAATTAGTCTTAATGATTGTCCTTGGCTGAGTGTGAGAAGGATGCACGGGGTACATTGAGATTCCCCCCCACCCTTGATGCTGATTGTTTACATAACAGCAGGGTTTGCAAACAAAGGGCCAAAGAGAAGAACTCCATACATATCTCTTCAGTATCTCCTCCCGCTCCTTCGGGTCCTCCAGGGAGTTGGCGGAGAGGTCCGAGATGGTGACTGCAGCTGAGGCTGTGAGAGTGACCAGCAGCACCAGGCATCCCTCTCCCTCCTCCAGTGGCAGCTCCAGCTTGTGCGTTTGCTCCTTACTCAGGGTCGACAGGTCAACCTGGCACCTGGAAACAAACAGGTTTATTGGTTTTCTCCATGCCAGACAAGAGCACATCACCTTGCATTCAGCTGGACTAAAAGAAACCCCAATCAGTAGAAATTCCTTCCTGGCTTTTGGAAGGATTTCTGCTTGGCTTCATCCCATGCTTGAACCTTTATTATTTTATTTTATATTTTATTTTACTTTATTTTACATTTTATTTTATTTTACTTTATTTTACATTTTATTTTATTTTAATTTCTTTTACTTTATTTTATTTTATATTTTATTTTACTTTATATTTTATTTCACTTTATATTTTATTTCACTTTATATTTTATTTCACTTTCTTTTACTTTCTTTTACTTTACATTTTATTTTATTTTACTTTATATTTGATTTTACTTTATTTTGCTTTATTTATTTTATTTAATTTTTAAGCTAAAACCAGCTACCCATGTGAACAATAAATACGTAACAGAAGCTACAAACAAGGTTAGCTAATGTGCCTTACTCCCAGACAAAGAGACTTTTAAAAATCCAGGTTCAGATGCAAACTGCAACTTTATAATTACCCTTCTTGTATAAACACAAACCACAAGTTTCCATCTAAAGGCTTTTGATACCGTTCATCTTACAACAGTGAAAATCCTCCCTTGGGAAAAAAAAAAAATCAAACCAAACCAAAAAAAAAACCCCCACCCCTGTGTGGACTTAATTGTGATGGAGTTAAGATGAGCGAGCACAGGAAAACATGACTGGAGCACCACCCAAAAGGCTCAGCTCTCCTGCAGTAAAGCTGCGCGTGGCTCAGGGTCAAAGCTTCATGCAGGCATCCAGGATAAAATCTGATGCCACAACCCCCTATATAATAAGATGTCTCATGTTGTAATGAGCAGGGACTGCTGATCGCTGCGCCGAGTGGCTGAAGCCAATCCAGCCTGCTTGATCCCTCTCTGAGTGACCCTGGCTGTACCGTGCGCTGAGCTAATGAAGGGCGGCTCCACGCGTGCCAGCCGGCGCAGGCAGCTCTGCAACGCCTTCAAGAACAGGAGAGGTGGAGTGTGGAAGGAAAAGCTCTGTCACTGCTAACGAAGGGCTGACCATAAGCTTTTAATTACACCCAGAATACCTATGGGCTTGCGATTAGTCTGTGCACGGCGCGGACGTTTAATATTATAAAATGATATTAAATAGTATAATTAATTATAATAAAATAAAAATAAAGTATTATGATGTATTATAATAAAATAAAATATTACAAAATATTATAATAATTAATATTTTAATTTGAACAACTGTCAAGTCTCAACTTTCCTTGATTGTGACCCTGACAATCCATCGCCTGTGCGTGATGCAAGGCAAGGCCAGCTTGCTCCACGCAGGAATCTCCATGAAAAAAGCACTTTTTGGAATACTACTACCTACAGCATCCCCCCCAGTAACGTTTTCCCCACCCATTACTCTAAATAAACCCTAAAACTATATGGAAATGGGTGTAATCTGTACAGAGTGAGGCCAGGGATTGCTCCAGCCAGTTATTTAATGTGACAAGCACATGCTCTGTACGCCACCCTCACTAAACTAAACATCCAGCAAACTCTTTTCATAAAATGTCAATTGATTTTGAAGAGAAAGATAATGTGGTGACCGCAGGGCCAATAAACTGAGAAAAAGGTGGCAGACATGAATAAATAGGCATTTAAGGACAGGAAATAGCCAATTATGAGAATAAATGTGGCCTCATAAAATGGGCGCTGTGCTATCACAGGCAGATTAGATTTGCTACAGGAAAATTCCCTTTTATTTTATTTTTTTTTTAGAACATTTACTGTCTGTTACACAGCTGTCAAAATTAAACTCCTGCGAAGCTCATACAGTAACAAGGTTCAATTATTTTACAATGAAAAATAATTTCTAACTGACGCAGCCTTCTGAGCTTAATGTTTACCTTTTATTTTGAACCCTCTGGATGATAAGGAGCAAGAAATGAAATTAGCAGACATAAAGAAAGACTAAAGCTGTTGCTTTTGGTGCAGCCTGATGGCCAATACAAGTTTGGTCCATGTACATGGTTTGGTACATGGTTTGGTACATGTACATGTGAGGAGTATGAAGCCCTCCTTAAGACAACAAATACTGGAATCGAGCATTCAAAGCTGGAGTAGGTGAAGATGCTCCAGGTGTTAAATATTCTTTGATAGTTTATTTCAAAACAGACCCCAGGATCACAGAATCGTCGGGGTTGGATGGGACCTCAAGAGATCATCAGGTCCAACCCCTCAGAAACACATTTCTGCAAGAACTGCAACTTCAACCAATAATCCTTCAAAGAACCAGACTAATCTTAGTCAGTGGAAGAATCAGAACATGGTTGTGATATAAGTAATGCAGAAATAACACACCCCTTGCTCAAAAACAGGCAACAAAAGCTATCCACACTGCAGCAGAACACCCCCCTCCCTGCACCCAAACACTGCAATGACTCTAAGTTTACACAGGGTGTACATCAGAGCTACAAGCTCTGAAGTTCTCCAGTTGCTGGAGCTACAGCACTTTGGGAACATTGGTACTCCATGCTGTATTTTATTTGGGCTAAAAGAAGCATCTGACAATTCAATTTTAACCCCCACACCTTTCCTACAGGTACAGACGATCCCAAATCCCACCAGGAGTACCTGAGGAGCACATCTCTACTGGCTGCTCAACAGATGTCCACTGAGAGCCCCTCAGCACCTCGTTATTTCCTCCACAAAGGGTAGGGAGCGACCTGGAAGGTTTTCCCAGTGAAAGCCTTGACCATCTTACAGGGAAAACATCCCCTGAAGGGCCGTAGGGTGACAAACTGGGGATATTCCATGAATTAGCCTCATGGCCATGCTTTATGGAAATCTATGTTGAGATGTGTACAGGGTGGGGAACACAGGGGTCTCATTCTGCTCTGGGTGCTGTTCTCTGGCCTTGCAGGAGATGCACCTTGTGCACCTCTAACTCAATGGTGCCAAGGCTCGAGCAGCACATCAGCACGAGGTGGGTGCTCTTGTGGTACCTTCCAGCTTACAGACACCAGAATTAAAAAAACACTTTTAGGGTTTTTTTCCCATTACTAGTTGAGGTTTTAATGAAAAAAAACCAGGTTTGTGTGCTCTCACTGCAGAAAAAAACCCCAAATTTTTCATTGGACCTACTTTGCCCTCACCAGCCCTTTGGTTGGGACCAAACAGAGTGAAGCATCCTGGTTTTGTAAAAGCACTTCCCAAGCACCAACCCTATCCTAGAATAACATGAGCAGGCATCACTAGGAAACCCACAAAACTCCTTTTAGGGTTGGATTTCCTTACAAGCATGGAAGTTAACAAAACACTTCTGAAGGTAAATAGCTTTGGAAAGTTCAAGTTGACAATGCCCCTTTACATTTTACTGAGGGTATATACAAGTATTCCAACCTTTAAAGCTTCAGCAACGCTGACTTTTACATCAGTTAAGATGTTCTCTTAGAAGACATTTGTCACCTACAACTGTTTCCATGGAGAACAAAGATGCTTTGAGGATGAAGGTGAACTTGAATGCTACCAGAAAGTGGTGCAGAATGAGCATCGTGGTGCTAGAAAATTTTATCTTGCATTCTCCAATTGAAGACTGGGAAGAATTACAGCCACTTTGAGCAGGCTGTAAGTTGCATATGACCCATGGCTGTCACACTGAAAGCAGGAGATCATAGTAATTTTGCACAATTCTGTTTCTTATGGAATTACTATTTACATGGGGAAAAAAAATCACAAGAAAAAAAAGGAAGAAAAAAAAGAAAGATAAAGTTTTCCACCTGTGAAGGGATCAGCCTGAAGAATTATGGCAAAAACAGCCCTTAACCCCACAGATGGGTTTTGAAGCATGGCTATACATCACATGTCAGGGAGTTTTAGCTCCTAGGGCAGCCTGAGTATTTGGCATCACTCTGTGCTGCACGGTCCCTTTGGCACCCAGCGTTCGGGGGTCCCCGGAGCCATCCCCATCCGGCTGCCCCACAGGAGGGGGGCATGGAGACTCATCCCCCCCAGATCAGCTCTGAGCTGGAACATTATCAGGCAGCGGGTGGATCCGGATGTTCAGCCCTTGGGAGATCAGAAGGGAGAAAAACCAGGCAAGTGCCTGAAGCTCCTGTGCCAAAGTATCAGAGAGAAGTCGCTGCCGAAACAGGGTACAGCTCCTGCCGAGGAGGATTTGAAGATTCAAGGGGAATCCACCACTTCTCTGAAACTGTGTTCAGTGTGCTAATCGCCCGAACTGTTAGAAATACATTTCTGATTTATTTTTAATTTGAATATATCTGGCCTTTGGTTCTTTTTATGCCTTTCTTTACTCAGTTGAAAAAGCCTTTAGTGCCCTGTATTTTCTTCTAGTGAAGGTACTGATATACCATAATCATATCTCTTCTTGATCTTCCTTTTGATATGCTAAACACCTCCAGCTCCCTATACATTTCCTTGGAACACATCTCCTACAGCCCTCAAATGACTTTTTTGTAACTTTTCTGATGCAGTGAAATTCTCCTGCATCCTTTTTAAAGTGAGGAAGCCAGAACTATATGTAGTATTTTATTATCAGCATGTCTGAGAGGTAAAAATCACCTCCCCTCTCTAGTTCTAACAGAACCCAGAATGTAAGACCGCGTTGGCACCCTGGTGAAATATCCTTGCTAATGAATGAATTACAAAGGTAGCGACATGACATAGAAGGCCTCTTAAAAGCCAGGTGGCCAGGCAAGGGAGAGACGGCAGATAGCGAGATCATTTTCTCACATGACAAAATAAAGCATAAAAGAGGAATTGGCACAATCCTAAGTGATAGGGACAGAAAAGCACCACTTGGCTACAACCCAGGCAACTTAATTATCATCATGACTTGTTCAGGAAGACAAGCCTTTTAACTCCGCTGTGATCCAGGTCTGTGCTGCTCCAAAGGATGCCAAGGAGAGGAAACTGTGCGATTCTGCAATTAGAACTGAGCTGGACACACATCAGAAGCAGCGAGGCACGAACTGCTACAATTTGTGAGACTCCGTATCCTTTATCAGAGGAGTACAATGTTCCAGCAAAACCCAGAAACAAACGGAGAGGGGGGAATTCTGCAGAGCCCCGACACGCCTTGGGAAGACAGGACCTGCCGTAGAGCCAAGTCCCTCCTGGCATTTTTAAGTGGAATAATGAGGAAGAAATAGAATGAGGGACCCCACACGATGCTCGCTGAGAGGTGGTGGGTAGAGGTGATAATGCTGCAAACCAGGAAAGGAGATGGAGATGGTAAAGTGACTAAGTAGGGCATGGACCAAAGGGGAGTGCAGTGGTGAGGCTGGGGAAGCAGGGGGATCCCAGGAAGCTGGGAGCACAGTGCCTGGCTGCAGAGGCCAGCAGGACATGGGGAATGGCAAGTGGAGAGAGTTCGGGGTAAGTCGGCATTGGTAACGGAAGCACGGCAGCTGCATTAAATACAGGACAACCTTGCCGGTTGCTGAGCAGTACCTGAACAGGGACAAGGGTCTGATGCTTGCTAGAAGTGTGGCCCTCTTGATGGATTTTGAAACAAATGATTAATGTTTCCCTAAGCATTGCTCTTCATGGCAAAACTACAGGTTCACACTAGAAGGGGGGCGGGGGGGTTGGACCCGATGATCTCTCGAGGTTCCTTCCAATGCCTATGATTCTATGATTCTATGAAATTGCCCAGAGGGAAGAGTACTTGCTGATGTCTTATCACAGAATTATAGGCATTGGAAGTCTTCCTACCTGGTCCAAGCAGCTCCACAACAGCTTTCAACCTGTGCCTTCCAGAAACCCCACATACACTACCTACGTCCCTAATCATAGAATCCCAGAATCCCAAACTGGTCTGGGTTGGAAGGGACCCCAAGGAGCACAGAGCTCCAACCCCCTGCCACAGGCAGGGACACCAACCTCCAGGCCTGGAGCTACACAAGGCTGCCCAGGGCCCCAGCCAACCTGGCCTTGAACACCCCCAGGGATGGGGCACCCACCCCCTCTCTGGGCAGCCCCTTCCAGCACCTCACCACTCTCTCTGCACAGAACTTCCCCCCAATCTCTCCTCTCCCCCTTCCCTCCTCCAGCTTCACTCCATGCCCCTTGTCCTGCCAGTCTCTGCCCTTTCACAAGCCCATTCCCCTCCTGTTCCTCTGCTCCCTTCAGGGACTGGAAGGCTGCAGTGAGGTCCCCCCACAGCCTTCTCTGCTCCAGGCTGACCCAGCCCAGCTCCCTCAGCCTCTCTCTGTAGGGGAGCTGCTCCAGCCCCCTGAGCATCTCCGTGGCTCCTCTGACCCCTCCCCACCAGTCCCACCTCTTCCTTGTACTGGGGCCCAGCTCTGGACACAGGACTCCAGCTGGGGCCTCCTGAGTGCAGAGCAGAGAGGGACAATCCCTTCCCTAATCACGTCAAACACTTGCTCCTCATATCTCAGCAGCAGATCCGCTCTTCCTCCTCCTTTCCTTTCATCCTGCCACTCTACTTCTCATGGTGGAATACACAGGGGTCAGAGGAAGGACCCATGAACACCTTCAAACTTGTGTGCAGCAGCCAGAATACACTGGGGAGCAGCAACACCTTTCCCACAGTGCCTGACAGTAACAGCTGGCAGTGAGGGTGGCAAACAATAAAATACCTGGACCCTGAGCCAAGCCCAACCCGTTTTGTCTTCCTAGCAGAGCAGCAGCACCTCTGCATTAATTCAAAGGAGCAGCTAAAAAGTGCATAGATAGTCATAAATAAGGCGTGGAATACCTGAAGGCCACATTTTGAGATGCAGCACTTACACCTAACCCCCCCCTCTGACAACAACCAGAAGCGGAGACGGCTCAGCACATCTCAGGATCTGCCAAGGGCAGACTTGCCAGCAGTGTTTTTAGATTCCAGTGCTTTGGGGAAAAAAAACCCCTCCCTTTTACACAGAGGAATGCATTTACAATAATTTAACTTTGCTCATCAGCATAATCAACGATTACACAGGCTTCCAAACGATTACAGCACCTTCTAAAGGTGCTTCAACATGTGGAAATCTTCAAGCCACCATGTGGGAGAAAAATCCCTGTAATAAAGTACTACTCAGAGTTCCAGAGGATCCCATTTTGCCTCCATAGAGTTTTGCAACATTTAGGAAACTTCAAGATTCATCAATTTCAACATTAACAACCACTCTTCAGAACCTCCTTCCTGGGCAGCTATATTTTGAAAGGACAATTGCCAGGATTTTAATATAAATTACAGTTTCTGCAACATCTAGAAAAAAAAATCTGGGAAGAAACATTATCTGTAGCATATTTAGTGTCCTTCACTCAACTTTATGTGCATGGTGGAGTACCCATATACTGCTTTACAGGAGCAGTCTGTTCTTTCTGATAACATTTGGTCTCCCATAGTGAAATTACATAAATTTCAGTGGAAGAAAAAAATCCAACCCAAAACTGAAAAATACATAAATATTTTATATAAAAATCCCACTTCAGTTTAGAACTCTGAGTAGTGTATCCCTATGCTTTCAGATTAATAATGCAGCAGCACAGGTTGCCTACTGCTTGCATTTATGCGCACCCAGAAAACACTCTATGGCTTTATTACTACTAAAAAAAAAAACCACCACCAAAAAAACCCAAACAGAGAAGAAATAGGTAATGAAAACCTAAATACCTGATTTTCAATATTATTACTTCTGCATTCTTCCATCACATGGTGTGTACCCATAGACACACACACACAAAATCATTCTGAATTTCCACTACACTGTTCAGGGAGATTACAGGATAAATAGTCAGGTAAAATTAACACACAGCTTTAATGAATATACTACACACAAGGTCTTTGGTTCTTAATTTGCATCAGATGGGGAAAAAAGATAGTAGCATCTATAAATACTGATGAAAATACATACAGATGAAGTCAACAGTAATTTCCTGGCACAAAATATGAGTAAAAGTCAATGTCATTTTAAAGATAAACAAGCATTTTTCATACCAATAAATAATGCTATAAATCCTGCCGTACCGGCTTGCAAATAACTTCAGCTGAATAAAACTGCATGACATGGGATTTACTTATCCTGTATGTTCACAGAAACAACTTGTTCTCTGACAGCACTCATTCTTGGCAATTTATTGCAGCTGTCAGCAGCCAATTTGTTCAGATTACTGCTATGCATAAAGGTGTAACAATCATGAGGATTTATTAGCTGATTATCGTAAAGGTGACAGTCAGGATCGCCTTCAAAAATGCAGATGATAAGAAAGTTAAATAATTACAGGAAGATTAAAATCATTTCACCTTCATTTTGATCTTAGTATTACCTACACAAAGCTTACCACAGTATATGTTTTTAATCATAGGAGTATATGGAGGAGAAATGATTTACTCAATAGCAAAAATGTGTGAGTATTGAACGTGCTTAAACCAAACAATGTGCACACATATCATAGAATCCCAGCCTGGTCTGGGTTGGAAGGGACCCCAAGGGTCACAGAGCTCCAACCCCCTGCCACAGGCAGGGACACCAACCTCCAGGCCTGGAGCTACACAAGGCTGCCCAGGGCCCCAGCCAACCTGGCCTTGAACACCCCCAGGGATGGGGCACCCACCCCTTCTCTGGGCAGCCCCTTCCAGCCCCTCCCCACTCTCTCTGCACAGAACTTCCCCCAATCTCTCCTCTCCCCCTTCCCT
Organism: Porphyrio hochstetteri; assembly: GCA_020800305.1. Lineage (NCBI taxonomy): Eukaryota > Metazoa > Chordata > Aves > Gruiformes > Rallidae > Porphyrio > Porphyrio hochstetteri. Next base: position 1,544,098 of record CM036938.1, on the reverse strand, counting down.
CCTCCAGCTTCACTCCAGCCCCCTCGTCCTGCCAGTCTCTGCCCTTTCACAAGCCCATTCCCCTCCTGTTCCTCTGCTCCCTTCAGGGACGGGAAGGTTGCAGTGAGGTCCCCCCACAGCCTTCTCTGCTCCAGGCTGAACAAGAGAAATATATCTTGTATTTCCACTCATCAGATGAAGCAGTGACTCACAAAGCTCACGTGAGTCCACACACATGTTTGAACACAAGAAGGATGCTGCCATGGCTTCAGCTGCGGTGCTTCATGAAAAAGAACAACTTCTAGAGCTCATGTCTTTGGACCTGAAACATCTTTGTTTTAAAAATACTATTCAGAAGAATGCCAGAATTTAATCTCCTGCATGATGAAACCCAGCTCTGCCAAGGCCAGGGCTTCCTTGTACAAATCAGCACCTGACTGGGAATATATTTTCCCCAAAGTTTTCATACCAGGTCTCTTTCCAGGCTTTGGAAAACCCAAAAAACATGGTCAAATGGTTTCAGGATTTCAGGTTTTTAGGGTATGCTAAGACTAAAGGTCACAGGGTGGTGCATCCTTTAAATGCCCACAACTGAGACTGAAAGGAGTTCCCCAAACACAGCAGGGGAAGTCAGGCATGGAAACCCACCAGCCAGCATCTCCTTTCAGGAGCCACCACGCTGAGCCAGCCTGGGTACCCAGATGAACGATGATGCTTTATGATGAGCTCTGTGACAGCTGTATCCTCTTCCTTCTCTGGGTTAGGATGCCATGCTGTCACTCTCCCCCTCTCAATACCTGCACCCTGCTTACAAGACACCCCTTCCATGCCATCCTCACGCTGCCCTGGAGCTGGAGTCTCACTTCCATGCCTTCAGCCTTCCCAAGCACCTTCCCTGCACCCTCCTGCAATCCCAAGCCCTCTCAGTCTGAGCACAGATGCCATCACCGCCCTGTCACATTCCCAACCTCATCCTGGTGCTTAACAAGCTGCAGCCTAATGAGAATGATGAGGCAGGGCCCACAGAAGCCTACCCTCCTCATCTCCCTCTTCTTTTTATTTCACTGAAGTGCAGCTGAGACAGGGAGGTTGTAACTTCCAGGAGAAGTTACCACATTCTGCTTTTGCACGTTGCAAGGTGTAGCACAGGAAGGGTATTTCAGCTCACAGAGGGCTTTCCAGGAGGAACCCAAGGTTTGTCCCTTCAACCTTGCTCCCAGGTCCCTGTCCTCCCACAGCCTGCTCAGTTGGGAACCACTGGACCTTTTTTAGGGATGCTACTCTGCAAAGACATCCCTCTGGCCAAGCAGCTTGGTAACACCTATTCTGTGTGGGGAAATTCTGCTGACCTTCACGTGTGCTCTGCAAGCACATGAGTATGGAGGACACAGAAACCCAACCCTGTGGACATGAGAGGTGAGAACAGCTCTTTAAACAAACTTTTTTCTTCTGTTTTCTCATTTTTGGTTTGCTCTTTCCCTCAATGAGTAGGATCTTCTCTATCAAGTGTGGCTTCTCCCTAACCATACATCAGCCAGGCAGGACACCATCAAGAAATAATTATTTTCATTTGCACTGAATAAAAATATTCCTATATAACAGCTGCTCCTTGCATGTTATTCAATAAAGCAGGAAGATCACAGGAAGGTGAGAGGGATTGCTCTCCATCACTGAGAAAATGCTAAAATACTACCAGGAAGCCCTGCCTTTCCCTCCTCATTATCACTTTTCCTGGAAGCTGAATCAAAACATTCCACGTATTGCATGTGCTTTGAGAGACACAGAGCCTGTGCTCAGTCGTGCTTTACAAAATTAACATACATTTAGCATTAAAGCACGTGCACACACACAGAGAGCAAGTCCACGCTGTCTGTACCAAAGTATTTCCAGCTTTTAGTGGTAGCCTGGAAAGGAGAGACTGGGGAAGAGAGGTCAATGTAAAGTGGAGCTGTCAGGTGTGGGTGATTTTTATCCACAGTGACTGGAAAAGAGTATCAGGGAGAAGGAATATTAAGACCTATTTTTGCATTCAGATTGAGTTTGACGCATGACAAAGTTCTTCATGGAAATCTTCATGGAGGGGAATTTGTTTGCAGGTTGCATTTACCCAGAGATAAGGTACCAACAGAAGGTGAAAGGACGAGCTGAGGAGGGATTAGACACACAGCAGCAGCAGCAGGGAGGTCACAGGAATCAAAAGCAGAGAGATTTTGGGGGGAAAATACCACTGAATTCTTTAAAATCAGTTTGGTGCTGCAGATTAGCTTTGTCCAAGGAGCATCTTTTGGTTTTGGGTACACAACAAGAATTACATATATACAGGAAAACAAATGAAAACAAGAGTCTCCCACGAAAAAACACTAAAGGCTTCCAGCATTCTCCTGAGAAGATTTATCCTGCTATCAAACTTTCTGGGATGAAATGAAATGTAGAAAGGTTTTGCTACCTGTATGATAGCACATGGTGACTGAGAAGAAATACAGGGATGCTAAAGACACACAGCATTCTGAGGTATCTGAAAAGCTTCTGAAGCAGCTCCATGCCTTTTCAGGTTACACATTTCCCTACCCTGCTTTCTCCATCACATTCTTATTTCAGTTTCAAGTGCCTTGGAGCAAAAACGGTGCCTTTCACTTCATGCAGTGCTCCTAGAAAGGCTTTATAACCACTGGTAACAGCGACAACCTAAGTGCTGCTTTCATGGCAACGCTCTGAAAAATCACAGGTGAGAACTGGGAATCTTACCGTCCTGTGGGTAAGGAGGTCAAAGTCAAGCAGAAATCAGGAATGATTTCCCAAGGCATACAATCAGTTGCCATAGGACTAAATGCTTATGTTACTTCAGAAAAACAGCTGGTTTTAACCATGTGTTGACTGAAATCGAGCAAAATGAAACCAAAAAATACCATAAGCTTCAAACATGAATGTTATCACCTCATCCATAAGGTTTTGTCATGTAAAATCCTACTGAGTCTACTTTAGAAGGTTTTGTCTGACATTAGAACTGTTTTCTTGCCAGAACCTCCACATGTATTCCAAGTTCCCACAACTTAGGGTAGGAAATAAACAGAGAGTGTTACCTGACTGATGTAATTCAACAAGGGAAGCCACTACCCTAAACACAAGGAGAGGGAGGGAAAGGTCACACTGACAGCAGTCCCACACCGGTCTGTGGGATTTCTAATCCTGATTTTAATTACTAAAAAAGTAATCCCACTAGTTAGTAGTGTCCATGCTGCAGAGAAAGCACTGACAACCAATATTCTAACAAAAAATCAATATATATAAGAGTAATGGTACCATGACTGTATGGATATCAATGTAAAAAGGTGTCTGAGCTTTCAGAACAGCACAGACACTGAACAGTATCCACAAGAAGGAGACAGTTTCTCCCCCTATTAGCTGGCAGTTAATGCCATTGCTAAAAAACATCAGCCCCTCCCCTCTTCCTACACAGTAAAATGGAGCACAGCCACACAAATTTACACCATTCTTTGAACTCTACGATACCCCCCTCCCCTGATTAACTTCTCCTGAAAATGAATTAGGTGAACGATCTTCTTTGCCCCAAATGCTGTGTGTGTTTGGTCCTTGAATGCTCCCACTTCCTTTACCAAGCAGATTAAGAAAAAAAGTAGGTAATTTTGGTCTCATGCTCCTGTTTCAAGCCAGGAGGGTTGCTTCTCCTCCAAGGGGACGTTGCCCTGTGGAGCCTCCTGCATCCTGGTCGCTGCTGGAGGCTGTGGGATTTTTATTTAGGGCAACCTAAGCCAATGAGTTGGTAAAAGCTGCCACCTACTGGTCCGTGAAAGAGTATTTTACACCATCCGATTGACGAATTACATCCACGCAGCAAACTCTGCCGAGACTTTCTAAACCCCCCACCTCTCCACCTCCCTTTAAAAGAAAAAAAAAAAAAAAAAGCAAGAACAAATGGTCATAAGAAATAGTTTCAACAGCAAGGCTCATTTTAATCATCTGCTCTCATCCCCGGGGAAGAAAAAGGCTGTAATTGCACAAACCTGCCAATAAAATCATCCTTTTTGCCAGCATCTTTGTCCCACACGGTAATATCAATAATTCCACCTCGTTCTTCATAGAGATGAAAGTCAAACTGCTCCCTCCACTGAGGATTCAAAGTTTTTGGCACAATCTGAAAGGAGAGCAAAAGGAAAGTCATATTGCAGTGTGCAGGCAGGCGCTTTCTTGAATTGTAAATTTGATCTTTAGAGTCTGTTCAGGAAGTTGTTGTTTTTGTGGGGTTTTGGGTTTGGTTTTTTTTCCCATTTGCAGCGTATCTTAAGTGAGAATTAAAAAAGGAGAGTAATTAGAAAAGACTACTGGGCAGTTCTCTCATGCCTCTCTGACACAAGAGCAACCTCCAAAATCCTGCAACCCGTCACCTTCAAAAGTCTCCTGAACAAAGGATTTACCCTGGGAATGGATCCATTTTTCTGTGGAATAATTACACCCTCCTCTGAGTGACAGTTCGCTGCAAAGTTATGTGTCTGAGCCTAAAGGAAAACAAAGCACCTGCAGTGACAAGCAGATGATGACTGTAAGTATTTAAACAGAAACAATTTAATCATGTCCTCTTTCACCAGCTGCAGTAGTGCTGGTGGAAAAACGATACTAGGGTTTACTTTTTACAGAATAATATTCCCTTTTTTTTTTTTTCTTCTTTCCCCTAAAACCTGTATTTCACTTCCTTTCCTTTGCACTCAGATCAAAGTAGCTTTACTCAATCACTTTTCAGTCCAGTTACTTCTGACAAAAGAAGTAACTTCAATGGATTTCAGAGTCCACGTACTTCTGACCAGGCTCTGCAGAGCAGAAAGCTGGCAGGTTTTCCTACCCTAACACAGAAGCAGAATTACAGCAGTCACACCTGTCCTGAGCACGAATGGGAACTGCAGAGTTCCTTCCCTAGGAACCAACTGCTAATTTCTACATCCACCAGTACTGCCAGCTTCAAAAAAAAATAAAAATGGAGAGGATTGAAACACAGAAATGTGAGGAAGGTTTTTTAAGGCAGAAAAGCATGATATTTCATTTCTCCTAATTTCCAAACAAGGGGTCCTAAGGCCTGCTCAGAGGTCTGCAGGTCGGGCACCCAAATGCTCCTGAGCTCTTCCTCGCTTTGCCCTTTGTCTGGCTGTGAAAAGCACATGTGGCCATGGGGAGAGGAAGGTCGTGTGTATGTGTGTGTGTGTGAGATAGGGAAATATAAGAAATAATAGCAGGAAAGCCAAGCAAGCCTCCACAATCCTCTTCTCCCTGATCAAACCTCTCCATGTGCTCATACACAGACAAAACACTACTGAAGCTTGCTGGAAGGACAGGATGAGGAAACTGAAAACACAAGCGGGACGTGGCCGCAGGGTAAGAGCATCCCAAGGATCCAAGAGGCAACCAGCTTCAAGCCAGAGAGGAACAATGGTGGTGTCTACTCACCAGAATCACTCCACATCTCCCCAGCCACCAATGTCCATAAGAAGGACATGGAGGGCCTGGAGCGTGTCCAGAGAAGGGCAGCCAGGCTGGGGAAGGGGCTGGAGGGCAAATCCTCTGAGGAGCGGCTGAGGGAGCTGGGGGTGTTCAGCCTGGAGAAGAGGAGGCTGAGGGGAGACCTTCTCCCCGCCTCCCCTGCCCTGCCAGGAGGGTGCAGAGAGGTGGGCGAGGGTCTCTTCAGCCAGGGGACAGGAGATGGGACAAGAGGCAATGGGCTCAAGATGCCCCAGGGCAGGGTCAGCTCAGCTGGGAGGGAAAAGTTCTTCCCTGGCAGAGCTGTCAGGGCCTGGCCCAGGCTGCCCAGGGAGGGGCTGAGTCCCCGGCCCTGGGTGTGTTTAACAGAGGGGAGATGAGGTGCTCAGGGATCTGGTTTAGCACAGGACAGGGATGGTTGGACTCCAGGAGCTTAAAGGGCTTTTCCAACCCTGTGATGCTGTGAATGACCAGTAACAGCGAAAGCCAATGCAGTCGGTATGGAACATCACACCTGCCCCCCACATTTATCACTGCCACATTTTCCCCCTGCCTGGTGTTGTTTTAGTGTATAATGATATAAAAAGGAAAGACCTAAACAAAGCATCAGGTGCTCTGGCAGCTAAAGAATGAAACTATCTCCATCACTACTCAAACAGTCATGCAAGCCAAAAAAAACCCCAAACACCCCACAAGCAAGAACAAAAGAGTTCAAACTCATCCAGTGTGCACCACAGGTCACAGCTGAAGTTACCTTGCTCTTGTACTTCTGATGCCCCAGCCGGAACTTCACGTAGGGATCGCTCAGCCCGTTGGCATCCATCGCCTTCAGCTCTCGACCTTCTATCAGGGTAACACTGACTATCCCCCTCCACAGCTGAGATTTCCTGTGCAGGTCCGACAGGCGCAAGCTCTGGGTCTGAAACTTCAGGGAAATAAAAACCAGGGTTTAGTTAAAACAATTAAAGAAAAACCAAAAAAATCCCCTGCATTTCAGTCTTCAGTTTCATGTAACGATTCATGTGAAACAACCACCTCAAGACAGGCTGAGGCTATGTGACAGTACATATGTAAACTATACAGCAAAAAATTACTTGGAGAGAAACAGAACGATGACAAACACACAGGTAATGATGTCATATGCTGCTCTGGTCAGAGCAAGCAGAAGAAATGCTGCTTTAGGAAATCACAGAATCACAGGGGTTGGAACGGACCTTGAGAGTTCATTGGGTCCAACCCCCCAGCCAAAGCAGGCTCCCTAGCTCATATTGCACAGATGTTCAGGAAAAACAAGCAAAAGGGAAGTGTTTTTAGAATCACAGGATCACAGAATGGTTATGGTTCGAGGGGACCTCAAAGTTCATCAAGTTTTATCCCCCCCTGCTTCATTTCTCCTCGTGAAAGGATTAACATTATAAATAAATGCTGCAAAGTCTCCTACATTCATAGCATATGATTAAATGAACTTGAGCAAATACTAAGATAAACATAAAAACAGTGAAAAAACAAATTTTTACAATGATATAAACGCACCAGGAGAAGCACAGACCAAGGGAAAAAAGGAAAGTCCATGAACGTGACAACTATCTCGGCCCCAAAGAGGATGTGGTCTTCTCAGAAACATCAAGGAGAACTGAATTAAACACCAACACACCAGTGCAAGAGTTTCAAAGTGAGGCGTTGAGGAGCCTCTGATGGGAACTGTGGGGAAACATGTGGCCTCTCAATCCTGATCCGCTGCCTTGGGTGGTTAAGAGAGAATTCAGATGTGCCCACACAAACCAGATGGCCACAGCACTCACCCATGAACATCTTCTGGGGTTGGGAGAGACAGGGGTTGCAAAGCTGAGGAACCTTAGATCAGCCCTGGGTTGCTCTGAGCTACAGGGGGGTTCAAGGTACAGCCTGGTGCCTCCAGATTTGGAGGATCCCCTCTGCGTGCCTGCGGTAGGCAAACATGTCTCAGGGGCATCTGAGGAGCAAGACTGCCAAAGGATCTCCATTTTGTTCCAAAATTGTCTTTGTTCATGGTTAAATCACTAAAATCTGAACTCTAGACACCTAAACAATATTTAAACTCCCAAATTATTCATTTTAGGAATCAAAAAAAGCAAGTGTACACATACACTCAGCTGCACATATATCAAATATACACATTTTCCTACTGTGCAACGTAGTTTGAGCAACAAAAGCTCAATGGGGCCATCAAACCCCTGTACATGGAGGGTTGCATGACTGGCTTCATCACTGGCAGACTTCTGGTTTTCACATCTGGTTTGCCTCTTCCAGAGGGTAAACACAGCTGGATGGTTTCAGCTATCCCCTCCCCTGCCATCGGGAGGGACACCCCCTCCCAGCCCAGGGTGCCCCAAGCCCCATCCAACCCGGCCTTCAACCCTGCCATGGATCCTGGGGCAGCTCCTTTTTCTCTGCAGCCAACTTGGCCAAACACTCATCTTGTGAAGAAGTGGTAGAATCTGGGGGCCTTTTTTGTGATGTAGCTTCTTAGCAGGTCTAGAGCGAAAGACTGAACAGTATATAAACCAAAACTGATTCTGTGCTGAACATAAGGTGATGAGAGATACGGGTAAATTAAGAGGCAAAGCTCGTTTAGGAAGGTATTTCATACTGGGATGGAAGCACTGGTTAGCTGAGACCTATTTTGGCAAAGAATACACAGTTGTTGGGGTTTTTTTGAGAGTCAAGTGGGAATCCAAATGGTTTCTAGGGTATTACTCTGGAAAATAATCATGACTTTGCATGTAAAACTCTTAAAGCAAAGCTTAAGCACAACTGCATCGCTCTCTACTTCACTAATCACAAATGAGATGGTGAATCATTTAGAGAATATACTTGACCTAAATTCTGTATTTTCAACAGCTCTTAAAATCATTTTCTGCATTAGAGCAGCTGCCACCGTATAAAACATGCTGATCTTTTTATTTTCTATGACCAGTTGGGATTTTCATCAACAGAGGTAATTTACATATGAGGTGGCAAGGCAAGATGTAAATGACCATGGGCGGTGAGGAAATTGACAGGCAGGAGCTTACAAGAGTCAGGTAGAGACCCTGAGAACAAGGAGGATATGCTGGGGAAGGTCCTTTTGGTGCTCTCAGAGCCAGAACTCACAATCTATGACATGCAAAGCACCTGGCAAAGCTCAGGGTGACACTGACTGATAGTGAAGCTGCAGAGATGTCTCAATCCACTCGAAGAAAACTGGATGGGGGATAAAAGTAAAGTGCTGTGGGCTTGTTGTGGATGTTTCTTTCTCAAGGGTGGGAATCTGGAGGGGATCCTCCCCCTCTGCTCTGCCCTGCTCAGGCCCCACCTGGAGTGTTGTGTCCAGTGCTGGGCTCTCTGGGATCAAACAGCCAGGGATCTCCTGGAGAGAGTCCAGAGGAGGCTGCGAAGGGGATGAAGGGCCTGGAGCATCTCCCCTGTGAGGAAAGGCCGAGTGAGCTGGGGCTGTTCAGCCTGGAGAGAAGAGACTGAGAGGGGATCTGATCAGTGGGGATCAATAGCTGAAGGGTGGGACACAGGGGACATGGGCAGCCTCTGCTCAGTGTCTGTGGGCACAGGACAAGGGGCGATGGGCTCAAGTTGGAGCACAGGGAGTTCCACACCAATGTGGGGCAGAACTTCTTCCCGCTGAGGGTGAGGGAGCCCTGGGACAGGCTGCCCAGGGGGTGTGGAGTCTCCTTCTCTGGAGAGATTCCAGCCCCATCTGGACGCTGCCCTGTGCGCCCTGTCCCAGGGACCCTGCTTTGGCAGGGGGTTGGACCCCTTGGGCTCTGAGGTCCCTTCCTGTCCATACAGCTCTGTGAGTCTGTGAATCTGGACCACTGTGATGCTCGCAGATCCATGAACTGCAGAAGGGAGAGGTACTGAAGAGTCAGGGCACAGCCAGCTGGAGATAAAGCTATGGAGATTTCCTGGACAAGGAAGGCACGGGCTGTGTGGCCTTCTCCAGCAAGAGTGACTTCTAACTGGTATTCTTCTTGTTTCCAAGAGATATTGAACATCTGAAGAGACAACTAAAACACATTTCCCTTCCAGCCAAAGTCACCAGATATTGATGTAACCTCTAATTTCATATAGCCCTTCTTGTAGGAAGTAAAATAAATAGAGACAAGTGTTTAGATTTCAAGTCAAATTTGACAGAAATCTAATAGAAGAAAAAATGGGAAAATCAGACTGATATCACATTTGAGAGTTCTTATCTCATGAAGTTAATTTCACAGTGGGAGACAGGTACATCATTTCTAGGTACACTTTTAGGTATCTAAGCAACCTTCTGCAAACCAGCTCACAGTCAGTCAGTTACACAACCAGAAGGGGAACTATGAGAGCAAATCAAAGAAATTATCTCAGATCCTTCCAAATTTCTCCTATGAAGGGCTACTTCCCAAGACTAATTCTTGGACAACTTATTTCCCTCAGAAAGCAGGTAATGCATTTGGCATCTTGGCTTCCCTCTTCTGGCACAAAGACTTGAAGAAGCTGCACAGCTTTTCATTTCCCTGGGAACAGGTAGGAAATTACATATATCTGAAACTTGTCTATAAAATGCCACAGTTTGGAAAGAAGAAAGACCACAACCTCAAGCCACAACTAGCCATCTAACCAGCATAGAATGACAGAATGCTTTGGGATGGAAGGGACCTCCCCCATCCAGTCCCACCCCCTGCCATGGGGAGGGACACCTCTCACCAGACCAGGGTGCCCAAAGCCCCATCCAACCCGGCCTTGAACACCTCCAGGGAGGGGACAGCCACCACCTCCCTGGGCACCCTGTGCCAGGGCCTCACCAACCTCAGAGTGAAGAATTTCTTCCTAATATCCAATCTAAACCTACCCCCCTCCAATTTAAACCCATTCCCCCTCGTCCTATCACTCCAGGCCCTTTGAAAAAGTCCCTCCCCAGCTTCCTTGTAGCCCCCTCAGGTACTGGGAGGTGCTGTAAGATCTCCCAGAGCCTTCTCTTCTCCAGGCTGAACCAGCCCAGCTCTCCCAGCCTGGCTTCACAGGAGAGGGGCTCCAGCCCTCCCATCATCTCCATGCCCTTCCCTGAACCTGCTCCAACAGTTCCATGTCCTCCTTATGTTGAGGATTCCAGACACAGTGCTGTAGGTGGGGTCTCATGAGAGAGGAGCAGAGGAGCCGAATCCTCCCTCGACCTGCTGCCACACTCCTTTTGAAGCAGCCCAGGACGGGGTTGGCCTTCTGAGCTTCAAGCACACATTGTAGGCTCATGTCAATGTGTACTTCTCATCCACCAGAACCCCCAAGTCCTTCTCTGCAGGGCTGCTCTCTAGCATATCATCTCCCAGACTGTGCTGCTGATGATAGCCTTTTGGTGGCAAAGCAGCTAGGCTTAGCCAGAATCTGAGTCCTGTTTCCAGGTTAATCAAGGTGATGTTCTTGATGAGATGTTCAAGCAGGTTAGATGGGGCCCTGGGCAACCTTGTGTAGCTCCAGGCCTGGAGGTTGGTGTCCCTGCCTGTGGCAGGGGGTTGGAACTCTGTGATCTTTGGGGTCCCTTCCAACCCAGACCAGGCTGGGATTCTATGAGTGTATTAATTGGCACAACTTTATTGTTGCTTTCTTCAAAAGAAGAGAAGCCTTAGCAACTATCCAGGAGTACCTATGTGACCTTTGAAACCACACAACACAATGAGTTGGAGAAACACCAAAACTGCCCTCTCCCTGCCTGGCCTCACCTCTTCATTGATCCGTCCCCACACCCTGCAAAGTACCACTTCCACTAGATCTGCCCCCTGTTACACACACCCCTGGGACACGGCCCTTTCTGCATCCTTGAACACAAAACCTGCTGTAGAAGAGTGTTCTGGGTTCAGCTGGGATGGAGGTAGTTAGTAATGATTGGTGTGTAGCTGGGGGAGCAGTACAGGGGTTGTGATCGCTGCTCAGGAAAGGGATGGGCATCACTCATCAAGTGGTTACCAACTGTACTGTGAAGCACTTGTTTGGTATACACTTTTACCTTTATTACTCTTATTATTCTTACTATTTATTATGATCATCATCAACACCACCTTCCTTTTCTGTGCTGTTAAACTGTATCTCAACAAGACAAAGACAAAAGAAAACAGCTTCAGGTTGTGCCTGGTGAGGTTTAGATTGGATATGAGGGAAAATCTCTTCCCCAAAAGTGGAGTCACCACTTCAAAAAATATGTGGTGCTCAGGGACATGGGGTATTGGTGGCCTTGGCAGTGCTGGGCCAACAGTTGGATTTAATGATCTTACAGGACTTTCCCAACCTAAGTGATGCTGGGATCCTGTGATTCAACCCACAAGTTTTACCATGCTGTTTTCTTTTTGGTTCTCTTCCCCATTCCACTGTGTGTGTGGGGGTGTGAATGAGCTGCTACGTGGTGGTTGGCTGCAATAGTCAAGAATAGAATAATTCAACAATAGACAGAAGTAGAACAGTGCCCACCACAGGGTTGGTTTGGGTTGGGCTTTTTTTAAAAAAGCTTTAAAAAGCAAATAAATAATGCAGCCATGTGTCCTGCCAAGGCATCTCTGCCAAAGTTACTTTATTTTGGAGCTTTAAATAAAATGACAATCAAGAAAATAATGAAGGAAATGTAGGAAAGAATGATTCTCCACTGCTGGGCACAGTGCAGATGTACAAACACAGCAGAGGGACTCAAAGGCAGCGTTTTAAATGACTGCTGCAAACTCAAGTAAACAGAATTCTCCTCCCCATTTTTCTAGGACACTTGGATGGCTTGGGTAAGAGGTTTATAATAAAGACTGAGAATGTCAATGGATACAGCTGCTACTTCTACAAACCTTGTCCTCAAGAGAGGGGACTGTCCCCCTTTGCTCTGCTCTGGGGACACCTCCCTGCAGTGCTGTGTCCAGCTCTGGAGCCCTCAGCACAAGGGCATGGACCTCTTGGAGCAGGGCCAGAGTAGGCCACAAGGATGATCCATGGGATGGAGCACGTCTCCTACAAAGACAGGCTGGAAGAATTGGGGTGGTTCCCTCTGGAGAAGAGAAGGCTCTGGGGAGAGCTTTGAGCCCCTTTCAGTCCCTGAAGGGGCCTACACGAAAGCTGGGCAGGGCTGTTTGTAATGCCATGGAGCAGTGGGATGAGGGGTGACAGGCTTAAACTAGAGCAGAGTAGGTTTGGATGAGACATGAGGAAGAAGTTCATCACTCTGAGAGTGGTGGGTCACTGGCACAGGGTGCCCAGAGGGGTGGTGGAGGCCCCATCCCTGGAGTCATTCAAGGTCAGGGTGGATGAAGCTCTGAACAATGTGATCTAAAGATGTCCCTGCTCACTGCAGGGGATGGGACCTGATGAACTTTGAAGGCCCCTTCCCACCTAACACAGTCTGTGAGCCTGTGATTCACACACTTCACCCCAGTCAGAACCCACACAAGGAGTAACACCTTGCTGAGCTGATCCATGTGTAGGCTCCAAGCTCCAGAAGTGCCCTCAGTGGGATCAGGATGGTCCCTTTTTGATGTCTGCTGGTTGGGACTAAGCAGCATCCACTGAGACTTGGTGACAACTCCCCCCCCCGCTTTGGGAATGGGGAGCAGGTGCCCCCAAACCCACCCCAAAACACGACTCTGCCATTGGGACTGTTAACCACACCAGCCCTTGCTGCTCATGTACAATGCAAATAGAAGCCTCACCAAATATTTGCATAATTCCTATAACCAGATGTCTAACAGACAGGTGTATCTATTCTGACGGGTTTTTACTTCTATTCCATTATTTAGTAGCTTTCCATCAAGCACTATTTACAGCTGATAAACTGACATCTAGAACCCCACAGCTCACAAAGGCAAATATTTCCTCAATTTTAAAAGATTTTTTTCTTAAAACCCCAAAGCCAGTAATTCTACCTTCTGCACTGAAATCCCACAGAGTTTTGGTTGAAATAGTCTGGTTGGAAAATGGAACTGATTACACTTTCCTTCAATTAAGAAATATCATGCAACTCCACTTTTCTGCCTGGTTTTGCAATCCCTACACCATGATTTGCTACATGATTTTATTGTCTACTCAAGAGGCATATAATTCCAGTGGAAAAGCATTTGTTTTAATTTAAAAGCAGCAAAAAAATAAAAAGCAAAACCTTCATAAGGCTTTTGATACTAGGAAAAGCCAAATCAGGACTCACATAAACTAAATAAACTAAATATCTTGAGTTGGGCATAAGGTTTTGGCACTTCAGTTTGTGCAACTGCAACAAACATATTTTTAGAAAAGCCCCTAAAATAAATATGAAAAAACAGTCAGCAGTTAGGAGCTGAAAGCCTTATATTTTGCAATTACACTTTTTTTGTTTAAGGGTTTCATAAATGTTATAATTTTATTTATATACCCTAAGTCTATATGCAAAAATTTGTAGAGCTGCATTAAAGCATAAATACTTATCTAAATGCAATTAAATATAATTTTAATTCACTTGCTTTAGGCAGTACATGCACTCTTCTCTCAACAATGGCAACTAATCAGAAGTAGCTCTGCAGTTAGGACTTTGGGATGACAATGCATTTTTACTCTTAGTTTATAGGTAACCTGTTGCAACCCAGGCTGATTAATTTCGTTGAGGTGGTGGTTGAGCCCCAAGCAGTGGCTGAGCCCCACATGCTGCTCACTCACTCCAGGAGGGGAAAGAGACAGAGCCTCCCTGGGGTGGGATAGGGACAGTTTGCTGACAAAATCACTGTGAAAGGGGAACAATAACAGCCAATCACACTCACACCCAGTGATAACACAGAGCACCTTACAGACCCAACCATTAGAGTGCTGCCCAATGTAAGGAAGGAAGGAAGGAAGGAAGGATGGATGGATGGATGGATGGATGGATGGATGGATGGATGGATGGATGGATGGATGGATGGATGGATGGATGGATGGATGGATGGATGGATGGATGGATGGATGGATGGATGGATCCAACACTCCAGCCACCCTCAGACTGCTCTGGAGGCACCAAAACCCATACCACTCCCCAGCCAGCCCCTTTTATGAGGCAGTGATGTCAGGTGGTATGGGAACAGCCCAGGCTGACTCAGTTCACCTGGGTTAATTCAGCTCATCTGGGATAACTCAGCTCACCTGTGCTGGCTGCTTGGGGAGGGTGACTCTGGCCTGGCCAGAGCCAGGGTGGTGATACCTGTCTCTCAGCTCAAACAAAGAGAGCTGTTGGGTCACTGCCCTGCCCAACAGTGGGATGGGGGAGAGAATCGACAATGAAAGAAGAAGTAAGACCCGTGGGTTGAGGTAAAGGCAGCTCAGCAGGGCAGAAAAGGAAAATGATGATGATGATGATGATGATGGTGATGATATATGACACAAGTAATGAACAGCACAATTTCTCAGCACCCACAGTTGATGTTCTGCAAGGCCCTGAGCTGCCCTAGCTCCCAACTGCCCCCCAGTTCTATACAGCACAGGATGCTGTATGGATGGAGTATCCCTTGGCCAGTCTGGGTCAGCTGTCTGGGCACTGTCCCCTCTCCCCTTCTTGGTGACCTCCCCTTCTCCTTGGCAAGGCGGTGTGAGAAGCTGGAGAGTCCTTGGCTGCTGGGCAACAACTAAACCACCCTGTGTTATCAACATGGGTCTCCTCCTAAATCCCAAATGCAGCACTGCACCAGCAGCTGGGAAGAAGATTACCTCTACCTCTGCCAAAGCCAGGACATCTTCACTCCTGGGAAGAATGGACCTCTGGTTCCAAGTGATTAAAGTCACACTGAAACAGCTCACCACATACTGATAGTATAAATTAAGGGTACTATTACACTTTAGTGTATTCCAGTATTCCCAGTTCTAAACTTAACATTGATAATGCAAAACAGAAGGTGGAAGACAAGGGAAGGTGACATTTTTTCCTGCAGATTTTACTGGAATATCATGACTTGACAGGACATGACAGCTGATTATTGAATACCTTTTCCCCCGCTATGTTTGGTGAAAGATGCCAAACAACTTGTTCCTGTTTGTCCTTAGAGCATTCAAAAGATTTTCCTCATGTTTTCTTAATGTGCCATTAATGCACAATGGGGTCTGATGATGTTTGAACTCAACTTAATGGCAACTCTGTCTCAGAGGTGAAAAGGGCAGTAGGAGACCCTGATCCAAGTGAAAACAATTTTCAGTGAAACGAGCAACTTTTCTGACTGAGCTCTTCCTCAGTATGCTTCAGCTAAAGCATACTGCCTTTATTAATATATCTTTGCTTAAATAGTCATGGTCACACAGGAAAAAGTGAGATAACCTTGTTTCTTCATATGCAAATTGCAAATACAGGCAGCGAGTATATTAATTGGATCTCCATAAGCATAGGATCTGTTGAAATAGACCATTCATTTGGGATAGCACCTCTCTCACCCTTTAGCTGAGCAGTCAACAGTTTTCAGGATAAACAGCTCCCTGCCAGGACATGCTGTTCAGAGAAATTCAAACCCCAATGCAACAACATGCTGATTTTACTGGAACACTGAACAAAAACCAAGGAATATAAAGAACCTGGTTAGCCAATATTATGGGTTTTGGTTACCCATCCTCCCTACGAGCATCTCTAGGACCACTAACTCAACAGTACAGTGTCTCGTGAACACAGAAGGTACCAGAATTACCACCCAAGTTCACAACCTGGGTGGACAACTGTTGCCACAGACTCACAGAGCTTTAGGGGTGAGAAAGGCCCTCCAGAGCCCATGGGGTCCAACCCCCTGCCAAAGCAGGGTCCCTGGGACAGGGCGCACAGGGCGGCGTCCAGACGGGGCTGGAATCTCTCCAGAGAAGGAGACTCCACACCCCCTGGGCAGCCTGTCCCAGGGCTCCCTCACCCTCACCAGGAAGAAGTTCTGCCCCACATAGGGGGGGAACTCCCTGTGCTCCAACTTGAGCCCATCGCCCCTTGTCCTGTCCCCACAGACACTGAGCAGAGGCTGCCCATGTCCCCTGTGTCCCACCCTTCAGCTATTGATCCCCATTGATCAGCTCCCCTCTCAGTCTCTTCTCTGCAGGCTGAACAGCCCCAGCTCACTCAGCCTTTCCTCACAGGGGAGATGCTCCAGGCCCTTCATCCCCTTCGCAGCCTCCTCTGGACTCTCTCCAGGAGATCCCTGGCTGTTTGATCCCAGGGAGCCCAGCACTGGACACAACACTCCAGGTGGGGCCTGAGCAGGGCAGAGCAGAGGGGGAGGATCCCCTCCTGTGACCTGCTTTCCACACTCCTTTGGGTGCCCCTCAGGATCCCATTGGCCTTCTTGGCCCCTGGGGCACACTGCTGGCTCACAGTCAGCCCAAGCCCTCTCACCTTCAGTCTGGTAGAGCTACATTGCACCAGGAGCTTGGTCGCTACCACACTCCTGTACTGTAAAGTGAGCAAGGAGAAAGAGAAGATATGTTGACAACTGAACAAACCAACCATCATTTCCTGATGTCTCCCATCCTGAAAGCTTAGGATAAGATCACTCGGGTGCTGCACCTTCCTCTCAAGTACTGAGTAAAAATGGGTATTTTTCTACTTACACAGTCTGTGTAAACCAAGAGGAACTTCCCAGTAGCTATCTGACCTTAGTGCTTCCATCTTAGATGGTGTATTTTGTTGTTCTCCAGGACCAAAAACACAATGAAGTTTATAGAGAATCTCAGATGAAAGCAAAATACTTTTCTCTGCAGCAGAATTGGGGCAACGTAAGTGGTATCTGCAATGGCTAGTGCAGTCCTTGCCCTGATGAAGAGGCTTCCTCCAAGCTCTTCGCTACCAGTGAATGAACATGAAGAAATGGTGGGCAGCAAACCAGTCTGATCACACAGCTTCACCTGACCTCCTACTGGTTCTGCACTGGTACTGATCCACGCATCAAGGTTATGTGCTGGCTGAAGTCAACCTGTTAATTCCTCCCATCTTCTCACTGCTCGTTGTGACCTACCTTCTGCTCACAGTGAAACTTCATTCCAAATGCTACTGTTCTGTTTCCTCTGACATACTCTTAATCATTAGTATCTGAGCGCCCCAAAACTTTCCTCTGAATTAAGTATTTATACACACAGGTACCTATCTCAAAGCATCATTTTTTTCACACTCACTTTAAAAGGTGTATATAAATTGTGCTCAAACCACTATGATATAACACATCCATCTGTGTTGTGCAAAGACAGGAGCTTAAGTTGCACCCTGGGAGTTACTGTTAGACAATAGGGAGAACCCCAGCCTCTAATGGACATGACAGGTAGGCACTGGAACTGACTCCCTAGGGAGGGTGTAGAATATCCATCACTGCAGATTTTTATGGACAGATTAAACAAACACCTGTCAAACACGGTTTAGTTATCATTGTTCCCGCTTTAGCTTAGGAAGACAAATTTTCAGGCAGTTATTCCTACTTTTTATCTTTTTTGCACCTGGACCCAGGAAGACTTTTAAAAATGCCAGACACTCAAAGTCCTGGGAAGTGAGGTTTGATTTATCCACCAGCAATAACTGCCTTGCCATCATACTTGTCTTCCAGAGATGTTCCCATTACTTTTCCAAGTCACAGGATCATAGAATCACAGAGTCACTGGGTTGGAAAAGCCCTTTAAGCTCCTGGAGTCCAACCGTCCCTGTCCTGTGCTAAACCAGATCCCCGAGCCCCTCATCTCCCCGCCTGTTAAACACACCCAGGGCCGGGGACTCAGCCCCTCCCTGGGCAGCCTGGGCCAGGCCCTGACAGCTCTGCCAGGGGAGAACTTTGCCCTCCCAGCTGAGCTGACCCTGCCCTGGGGCAGCTTGAGCCCATTGCCCCTTGTCCCATCTCCTGTCCCCTGGCTGGAGAGACCCTCGCCCACCTCTCTGCACCCTCCTGGCAGGGCAGGGGAGGTGGGGAGAAGGTCTCCCCTCAGCCTCCTCTTCTCCAGGCTGAACACCCGCAGCTCCCTCAGCCGCTCCTCAGAGGATTTGCCCTCCAGCCCCTTCCCCAGCCTGGCTGCCCTTCTCTGGACACGCTCCAGGCCCTCCATGTCCTTCTGGCAGTGAGGGGCCCAGAACTGGGCCCAGCACTCGAGGTGTGGCCTCACCAATGCCCAGTACAGGGGCACAGTCCCCCATCTCGTGTTTTTTTAGGCCCTGTCTCTTCCACTCAGCACAGATAAAGCTTTCAAAGAAGCTCCGTGTGCTGGAATAACACCAGCACCCAAATCCACTAACCCTTACCCTTTCCTGAATTAACCTCCTGTAATCGCTCCACAAATTGTGCAACACAGAGAACAGGTGAGTTTTGAGTAAAACTTACTGGTATCTTCAGATTCCTCCCAGAAAAGTCTGCCTGCTCTAAATGAAATTAAATGCTCTTTGAAAGAGTGTCCAAAGAAAAACTCCTGCTCACATTAATGCAAAAAATCAGTTGTCAAATGCTGGTAGAATTGCTTAAGAACTCTAAAAACCACCCCACAAGCTGTGTTTGTCTAAAAATTATAACACTAACTTATCTGCAAAGACAAGTCATACTAGAAAGAAGTAATGACCACAAAATATCTGACATTTTGCAAGAAAAGCATTTTGAAACTAAACATGAGAAAAGAAACAAAAAAAAACCCCTAAAGTATACAGGCTCTTTTTCCCTTTCCCATTTCTAGATATAGTCAAGGGAAAGTTTAAATTTCGACCAGAAAATACCTGCTATATATGTAATATATACTTATAAATCAGTGCAGAATTATAATTACACCTTCAATGACCCCAAAGTTAGTATTTATGCTTTTGATTTTAAAATTAAACACCACTTCACATTAAAATGTGCTAGATTTTATCTTTTTAAAATGCTGGTAGTAAAGGCATGAAAAAAGTAATGGAATTTCATCATTAGAAGCTAAAGAGAAGAATAAGGATGAAGAACTTCATTAAAGAGAACATCATTCCTTACACGAGAAAAAAAATGTGCATTTAAAGTCTCTTCTTTCCTCTGTCACCAGCTTTAGGCTTAATGATGGTTAAGAAAATGTTAAACTTCTTTTTACTATTATTTTTGACATCACTGCACCTAACACTACAAGAATGATGAGAAGCCAGAGAGCCATACGTGAGTTTCTAACTCAGCTTTATGCTGCAAACATTTTAACAGGCTCCCTCCCTATACCCTTTCCTCAGCTATTGATTAAGCCTCTGTGCTGCTGAGAATTAGGAAATAAGAAGAGGGAATTGATTTTTTATTTTTATTTTCCTTATTTTCATAAGCAAGGGGAAAGGAGAGAACAACTCTTCCAGATGCTCCTGTGCTGGCTTGTGCTGGAAATAGCAATGCTGGACTTCTCATGGCACAGAGAGCTTGCACCTCAAGGATTCTGTAGTGGAAATCACCTCAGTAATTAGCAATATTCATCTCTCTGTCAGAAGCAGCGTTGGCTATTAGTAACAAACTAGTTCTCTTGCAAGCTGGGGCTTTTCTGTGCTCCTCTTCTACCTAGGCTGCAACAACAGACCTGAGATCCAGGGAGTTTAGAAAGCAAGGAAGAAGCAGGATCCTTGTTTCCTTGATCCCAAAGAGTGACAGACACCAGGGTAGCCTGGACCATCACCAGAATCAGTGCTAAAAGGAAAACCTAACCTAAGGGAGAATGGGTGGATGTGGAGAACCACAAAGCAGAACGAGTCAGAGCCTCATGCAGTGAGGTAGGACATTTTGCACCCATTAAAATGTTTCCAGGAGCTTTCTAAAAAGAAAAACAAACCTAAAAAGCCTGCATTTGGTTTAAATGACTGATTATCTTTTGGCTGTAGCACTTCTCTGCTGACCCACAGGCTGCCCAACCAACTGATGTCTGAGCCACAGGAACCAAGACATGGGCACATTGAGGTTACTGAGCAAACACCCAGGTCACAAAAAAGTGCCTAAAAATGTTGAATAATCTACTCCCACCTCTACCTGAGGCATAAGGGATCTTCACAGAGACACAGTGGTAGACATGGAGCTGCTTCCCCTCCCAGACCACGCAGCAAACAGCCCATCTGCCAAGTCACAGTCACTTGCCTTAATTCAACACCATTATTAAGGATTTATGGATGACATAAAACAATCGATTCAAAACTGAGTGCAAACTGTAACTTCCCAGCAGAAGTTTCTTCGGGTGTTTTTGGGTTTTTTTGGTTGTTTTCCTCCCCAGATAGGACACTGGGAGTGGCCTGTTGCTGAAGACTGGAAGTTAGACTTCCCTTTTCACAGAACAAGGACATAAATGCTCTGATTTCAAAATTGTTTGAATTTCATTTTTTGCTAGATTTGGTGAAAGATGAGTGTTCCCTCTGACCTAGAGAGCACAGGGTGTGACCCAGCTGCTGTGAATTTTGGTCAGGAGTATGTTGCAATAAAGCAAACATGATAGTGAAAAGTAAAAAAACCCCAACAAAACGAAACAACAAAAAACCCCCAACCAAGCCAACAAACCAAACAACAAAAATAGAAGGAAAAACCCTAACAATAAAAGGAAAAGTGGTGTTGCATTTTTTGCAGTGCCACTAACAAATGCTTCTGGAAAGGATATAGATGAAATGCACAGTTGCAGTGACTTGGGTATGTCATGGGACCTTAACTTCATCTTTAGGGCATATGGAGAGAGCAGTATTTGAAGAAGAGACTCAGAATTTGGCCAAAGTAATTGTTTCCAAGTAGTTGAATACCGTAATACCACGGCAGAGATTAGCTACTGTTCTACTACCCAAGGAACCATGCATTACCACAAAGTTCATGGACATGGTCAGTGCCACACTGTCCTGATCTGCTGCATCTTAACATCAAGCCACAGATGTTACAGAAGAGGTAGGCTTCAAGTACATCGATTTTAAAAAGTAAAATACACTGTCACAGTCTGCAAAATCAAATTCATTTACTGGAAGTGCCATTTTAAAGACTCTAGAGAGCTAAAAAAAAGTAGGTTTAGGAAATTTTATAATGATATCTCTAAGAAATTTTAATATTCTGTTTTTTCTCAGCTCTCAGAAGTGTAAGACAAATACTTCCTGAAGAAGAATCTCAGTTAGAGCATGTTCCCCATCACCTAATAGCATTAAGCACCTATTTCTAGACATTTTCCTAAATCTGCAAACGATGTCTTATTTAATGCTGATCAACCTGCACTCCAGAGAAGAGCAATTTTTCTGAGGGAATTCCTAGTAAATAAAAGATTTAATTTTTTTTTTTTGTTTTACATCCGTTTTCCTGACAGCAGACCAAAGATTTGGAACCCTGGAACAGCCCCCAAAAGAGAGCTCCTGTGGTTTACCTGAGATACATCTCTACATAAACCAGCAGAGTGGGTCAGATGTTGTACACACATTAAACCTCCAGGTAAAATTATTACTTCAGCTGAGATAAATGTAGAAAAACACAGCATTTAAACAAACACACATTCACTGTGTGCCAAATCTTTTGATATGCCCCTCTGCAAAAATGGGAATGACATGAACAGAACAATGGAGAACATGAGTAAATCATCACCCCAGCACTGACGAATTCATAACCCTTGTGTTGTGCCATTCCTTGGGGATTTGCTGTGTCAACCTGAAATGTGACATATGGGAAAGTTCTTAAAAAAATCAGTTTCACAGACTACTATCCAACACATCCAGCTCATCACCTGCACAATCCAAACTGGCCATGTCCTTCACCATCCTCCCAGGTTTTCATTATCCCTTCAGAAGCCCAAGCATCTTAGATATTTCAGGAGAAGTTAAATGAACCACATGAGAATCAAAATACTCTTAGTCATCCCTTCACCAAGCATCTTTGCTTCACACACTTCAAAAAGGCAACAGAGACTCAATATTGCCCTGTGTCACAGAAGCAAACTGTGTGAAAACCCCAAGGATAACCCAAAAACTATTAACACTGATTTTTGTTGCTTTTTTCTTGAAGGTTAAAAAAAAGAGGCAAGTATTTATCAGCAAGCACTATATACAAAACTGTTTAATGAAATTCTATTTAAACTTGTGCATCAATAAGCTAGAAAATAAATACACAAAAGAAGTGAAATCACCCCATACAGCTATTTTATTTTTCTCATTTTAGCACCTGTACTTGATAGTATCTCAAAAGGAACCCAGATATACCAAGCCAACCCAAGACTTTGAGAGATTTCAAGGCTCTTTTTAATCATAAGGAGGCTTAAAACTCAAAATCAGCATGGCAGCATTAGCCAGGAGTGGCCAGAAAACTGCTGAGAATCTAGACACATTTTCTTTATCATTCTGGAGACACATGCAGGTAAAAAGGTAAAAATTAATTGTAATCTACTACTATAAAACTCCCAGTTCTTCCCTAGTGGAAAAGAGCATAAGCTGCTCCTTTCTCATAGCTCACACAGCTTCTAAGAGGAGAAAAAAACCCAGATACTGAATTTGCCTGATGAGGTGTTTAAAGCCCTGTGTGAAGTGCAGACCAAGAACAGTTCCTTAAACACTCTGCTCTTGGAAAGCCTGGCTGGATTGTTGTCAATCTGTCAAGTTGCTCTTTGAGAAACATCCCCCTGAGACCTTCCACACCAGTAAGAGCAGCTTGAGCTCTTTGGTAACAAGCAGTCGTGAAGGGAATTGTTTATACCTGAGAAATTCAAGGTTTTAGAAGGAGATTTGGGACACATGGCCACTCAAGTGAAGTTAGGAGATGACCTCAAGACAGGCTACAACGCTGTAACAAAGTTGAGAGGTTTAATGATCACGTTAAAAGCTGGATTGTTTCATGGTTTTGATTGGATGGAACACAAAACAATGGCCTTAAAACACAGTCTGAAGGAGAATAAATCCTGTGCCAGGAGTTTTGGACAGAGTGTTTGGTGAAACATCATAGTTCAAAAGAAAAAAAGAGAAAAGGCAAAAATAAAAAGGCAGAAGACCACATGCTAAAAATTACCTTACTTGATCTTTTCCAACTCTTCCTCATTAGCATTGTCTGAAAATAAAATAGAGCATTTTAATTACCTTTTCTCTGCAACACAGAAAAGGAGGCCAAGTCGCCTGCCACGGGACCATCCACATTCAACCACCACCGCTACAGCCCAAGCAGGCAACACGAACACTACAGCAGGAGACTGAAGTACACCCAGACCACCAGCAGCACTGTGCCCACCCAGGGCAGACCCTTCTGGGTGCTACAACTGGCTCGTTGCTGGAGACAATGCGTTACAGGGCTTGGTAGAGAGACAGGAAGGGAGGAAATTAGATAAGCGAGTGGAAAAATTTAATGTGCCGTTACAGATAGTGACCTCAATTCTGACTGATAATTAATCAGTCAAGTGTGTAAAAACTAGTGGGTTTTTTAGTATTAATGTAGTCCAATTATTTTTGGAACACTGTTGTTTAGCTCTTAAGTGGAGCCACATAAGAGGAATCAGCCATAAGGCTCCATGGACAACATGAAAATCCTGAAGGTTAACACTGATAATTAGTGATAATAAATAGCTATTTTATTTGATAATTATGCACATGGGATAGAAAAAATTAAATACCTTGACTCTTTAAAAAAAAACCAACCCAAAATACCCTATCTCATTACTGAACTAACCAATAAAACCTTGACATGCTCTGACATGCCACGGGCACAGAGTCTTAATGATTAAATAAGAGAGACATATTGGCCAAGATGGATGTGGACAATTTATCAGTGAGAACAACTGTTGCTTAAAGCAGTTCTGTGGAAATACAGAGAAATTAATTTGTGCAATTTGATAAAATATAGCAATCTGTTGTTGACACTGAGCAAGAATAAATCAAAGGCCATTAATTCTATTGAAACAAGCTTTATATCATGAAAAAAACCACATTTTGAGAAAAAAAAAAACAACCCCAAACTATTGCTAAAACACTTTCACATAATGGAACTACATTTTGAAATGCAAATATTTTCCTTGCTCAGAAATAGAAGCATTACAGGGGGAAAAATAAAATGGGAGAAAAGATGTGGGGGTTTTTTTTTTCTGAAATATTCAGGAACTTTTCAATAGGGAGAGAGGTTTTTTTGAGGAAAAAACCACCTAGCTCTAAGGGGAAAAAATGATTTGCTATGGACAGTTAAAGCCTCAGTCCTCAGTGGTAAGTGATACATAGACACTATATGTTTTATAAAGCTGGAGGAAGCCATTGAACCCCTTTTTTCAGGAGAGGCACAGAAGAATTAAGCTGCTTCATGCCCTGGAGAAGATTTCTGAGTTCCTGCAGCGTCCCACAGCTCCTCCCTTCCTCATCGCCACTGAATCCTACAGAGCACAGCACAAACAGCTTCACTGGGCTGGGAGCAAGGAGAAGAACACAGCCTGACAGCTGAATTAACTGCCTATCAAATATTATTTCAACTCTGAGGAGTTCAGCTTGAGTAGCAGCTGCAGAAATGTATGACCATACTTGTTGACTGCATCAGCATCATCACCAGCTGCTGGATGAGGTGAAAGCCATCATAACCATCCTCAGAAGCCAATAAAAGACATATATATCACAGGGCTGATTATGATGGATGATGTACGTGGAATTATTCTGTCTGAAAACATTACATGCCCCGAGCCCACCTATGTCCTTCTTTTTGTTTTCCTAAGCTGCTAATAAACTCTGGCCAATACATTTTAAGAGATCAATGATGAGAAATCAATGTTGTTGTAAGATTCATGACAGCAAGCAAACTGTCAGCATATTAATGTTGTTATTTTCAAATGAAGCAAAAATAAAGTATTAAGCATCACTTGGGATAAGCTATTTAAGGAAAAAAAACCAATACTGTGAATTTTATTCTCCTTAAATAGCAAGATCCAAGTAGCACTGGTGTTTCCTGTTTTCCTTTTTCAATGCTACTCAGGCCGTGGGCACTGATGGATCAATCTCTGCTGGCCCCAAGGCAATAGTTATCATCCTCATCATCTACTGACTTGCTAATTACCAGTAGTCCAGAGTCACCTGCAAGACCAAGATTGGGAACAACTGTTGGAAAGAGGACAGAGGAGACATGCAGCCCTGAGGAACCCACAGCCAACTCTGCAGGTTCTCCAGGGGGTGAAATCTGTGCACAGCTGGAGAAGGAGCCAGAAAACCTCTCATGCACTGACACAGGGATGGTGCAACACCCAACACCAGCATCTGCAGGCACATTCTGGACGGGCATGCATGCAGCTGCAAAGGGCACACAGGCATGCACAGCACCACAGGCACCCACAGAGAGACACCAAGAGAATGCCATCTGAATCAAAGAAACAAAACAGAGGTTGCTGGAGCAGGCCCAAGAAACAATTCAAGTCACTGCTCGTTCTGGCTTCCTTTAAACTGCTCATCTAAGGGAGAAGTTAAGGATAAACGCAGCAAATACATGGTAAACATTGTTTTCTTAAAAGAAGAATTAAAAATAACCATTTTTAGAGCTCACAGGCCTTAGTGTTTTCATATATACATACATTTTTATTTCAAGTCATCCTTGTTGACACTAGCTTTCTAAGCTATCTGCACTCTCAAAGCAAGGCTGCATGGATCTAAAGGACAGGTATTGTTAGTAGCACAGAGCAAATGCAACTCAGTTACTGGAACTAGTGCTACTGCAATTTAACACTGTTAGGCAGGGAAAAGATTACACTCTTCATGAATACTAAAGCCACTCTTATTTTTAAGGGTGGCATGAGAACGATTAATTCATCGATTTTGATTCATAATTCACAGTTGTTCAAAAGTCAGAGCAGATCAGATGCCTTCGTTGGTCAAACCTCAGAAGAACAGGACCTCTACCCATGTACAGGGCCTGAGTGAGGTATGACAGGATGGTTATTCTGGAAGTTCATGTTTTTATGTCTTTAGAACAGGCTAGGTCACAGAAGGCAGAGATGCTTACACATGAGATTCCCTAGAAATTCTGAGTCACTCACATGCCCCCACCTCACATGTTAGCATTCAACAGCTGCAGGCTACTGTGGCCTTTTCTTACAAGAAAATGTACTACAAAAACCAAACAGTGTGCTCTTATTTATGGAACCAGCATAGGGAACCTCCTGTAAATGAAACCACACCTGATATTCCTCTACTGGAAACACACAGACTGCAAACTATGGAAGTACTAGTTTTGGCACTCCACCAGAACTCCAAGATAAACACTCCTGTCTCCCAGTCTGCAATGCAATTTTACAGCTACATGAACACACACACATGTTAATGCTCTAAGTGATGTCTGAATCCAAAGATATCATCTGCTTTGATCTCTGGAGATGGGACCTTCGAGCTACAAAGCTCTAGAGAACATCTCATCAGTCAGCACACTGAACAATCTGCTTTTCATCAGAATTTCTTTCTGAAAAGTAAGGAGGAGGATGCCCCTCTGTGTAGCAAACCTCCCTCTCACCTCTTTGCCTGGAGGCTTCTCAGAAGTTAGTTCTACCCAGAGCAAAGTATTACACTTTCAAACTGATTGCTTGTTTTTTAAAATAATGGGTAATAATACCCCTCTCACAGGCAGGTGGCAATATACAACAAGGCTCCCAATTTTTTACCATTTAAACCCAAACTTCCAACTGGAGCATCATTCCCTCCAGCAGCGCCAGCATTTCTTACCCAGTGTGACAGGATGCATCTTCCAGTGATCTACAGCTGCATGATTCTGATTTCCTGACAAAATTCTTAGCTACAAGACCTGTCCTCTGGCTACACAAACTCACTGTCAAAAGACTTTCCCTGTACCTGTAACATCAGTGCATTAACCAGCAGTTAATTTCTGAATTCCTCAACTTGATGATTTAACTATCTGACACCACTTTGAAAACGTGTAAGTAATTTCAAGGAACCACCTCAGCAAATTCATTTGTTCAGAGGAAAATTTTGGTCTCAAACCAACAAAATTTAAGAAAATTTGCAATCACTTAGAAAAAAAAAAGTGCATGTGATGTGAAGAGATGGGGTTTCTCTGTCTTTTTTTCTACACAGCAGTTGCTAAAGCATTTTTAAAGGGGCTTAGAAGTTTTTTGTCCATCTCTTTCAGCTGCACTACTTGGATTATTACCTAGGCAGAGATGCCCAAGTGGAAGGGAAGCAGTAATCAATCACACAGCACACCACACAGGCTGGGAATGCAGGGCTTGCTCTAATTACTGCTTTATATGTTGTGCCTTTCCAGAGTGGACAAGAATTTGCCTCGATCCTCTAACTTAACGTTTCAGAATTTATTGATCTCAACCACATTACATTCAATAAAAATTATCCTCATTATTACAAGACCTTTTAAAGATAACAGAGAATGGCAGTTTAATTGGAGCGATACATTGTATAATATACCTACTCCTTAGAGAGTCAAGAAAACTGGATAAATAGAGGAATAAATAGATGCACGTGGGAACTGAATAAAAGACAATTGTGCCTTGAATTATTAACACCCTGAACACACTTGTATGCAGCAATTCAGAATTAGTTTTTTAGGTCATCTTCCCTGCACTGTGACACAAGTTCTCTGAATTTACTGCCACTGTTGTCAGAAACATTATGAGATCTGTATGTTGGGAAGGCTGATTTCTAATAATCAACAAAAAGCTTCAGAATCAGAATCTTCATCTGAATCTTGGGTGTTTTCAGGATGAAGTCCCATGTAACAGTTTGAATGGGAAGAAAAACTGGTCACTTGAGGTAAACTGAACAGGTTAGTGTTCTAATGACAAAGCTAATAATGAAAAGCTTAATACCACAAAACAAATCCTTCCTCCTATTACCACCAGACTGTTGGATATGAAAAAGTACCCAGCCAGCAAGTCTATGGTGCTCCTGTTATTTCTGATGTTCAGTTGCAAATCTGCTGAATAAATACCCATGTGAAAGCCACGTTACCCTGTAGTATCCTAATTTCCCTTCCTCACCTCTGATTGTCTCGAATGCTCTCCATGGAATAGCTGGTAACACTAAGCATCACAATACCTATCCTACCTGTGTGACTGTGTGCCACCCACGTAACAACACAGGACTTCTGTGCTGCATGGTTCAGGATTGTGGCAGGATAATGCCCAAGCCACTTGGAAAAACAAGGCTCTTACCAGCTGGCTCAGAAATGCTGTTTTTTCTTACCCAATACGTGCAACCCCCCCCCAAGATTGAAACAGATTTATCAATTTAAGTGATAAACACTTCTTCAAGTTAGTAAGCTGAGTTGTCTGGACAAATATATTGATAATAGAAAGAAAAATATACTTCTACATAATTTTTCTGCACATCACCAATACCATACTCCATTATTTTTGTTCAGTTCTAACAGGATGTCATGAAGAAACAACCTATTTTTAACACTTTGCATCTCTGCCATACCAAATACCAAACAACTAATGACAATAACTGACTGACTTGACCATGTAATAATTGCTAGGAGAAAAGTGGAAAAAAAGCAATATTAGGACCTCACAGTACCCCTCTGGTACACAATAAGGGTATGCATCACACTGCAGCATACAGAACAATATATGCTCTTATAAAAGCCATATAGCTGATTGTACCCATGGAAAAATTTAATGAGATTAATACTTCTTTTCTTGGCCTCTTGGAAGGCAAAGGAATCCACATTACAAGGTGTGAGTGGGATGTCATCTCTGGTATTTCTGGCATAGTTTTACTACTACAGCTTAAGTCAAAAGTCAACTGCTAAAAAGCTCATAAAATGCATCCAATTAGTGACAGAATTTGCCACAGCTAATGGCATTTATAGAACTGGAAACTCTTTTCACTTAGAACTGAACTGCTGAGAAAAAACTAAATAAACCTAGAAAAATAGACAATTTTCTCACTGAAAACCAGTCACAAAATTGAAGGACATCAAACATTACTTCATCATTAGATGCCAAAGAGCAGAAATACCACCTCTCTTCAAGCTTCTTTATTCTTCAGTGTGAAATAGGATTCAAATGCTCTTAGCTAGAGATAAGATAGGTCCAAAATTCTTCACCAGCTGTACTATTTTTCCATATTGATCAGCACAGCACTGACCTGCAACTGACTTTATCTGAAACTGCTGAACATTTATATTCCATCTGGATCCCCCAGCACCATCTCAGGGAGGATCCAATCCAGATGAAGTACACTGTGCTGTACCAGAAACACTGTTCAGTGTTGGAAAAGGCAGGTAAACCTAAAAATATGTGAGTTACTCCTCTAGTCTGAGTTGTCCAACCATGGAACAATCACCAGAGTGATGATAGTTATTAAAATGTTTAAAATTACCGCTTCTCGCTGTTCTTCTCTAGGAGCCAACAGAACTGATAGCAATATACTTCCCAGGTCATGGTCAGGGTAATGTGGATCCTTCAGGCTCAAGGTAACATCTGTTTGACTAGAAAATAAAAATACATGCATTTATTTTGATTTCAGGCTCTCAGAGAATAGAATTTCTGAACCTTGAGAATTAAATGCATCTCTGTTTGTAAGAAACGACTTGAACACAGTGTTACAAATCTACTACTATAACATTAATCAATTAAAAGCAGGAAAAAAGGTTAAATAGTAGGTAGTAATGCTATGAATTAAGACAGCACAAAACCAAGACTGAAGTGGTTATATAACTCTTCATAGAAACTATAGAAAATGTAGTGCACAATCAGTTAAAATATTAACATTCATATTACAGTAATTCCCTAAACATTTTTCCTTGCCTAGTTTTATATACTGTAGGTTTATATCCTTATTTTCCAACAAAACATTCTACCAGCAATTCCACAAACATGATATTAGCAGAGAGCCATAAAGAATTACTCCATAGGCTGATTTGTGGCATACCTGTTTAATTCCAATGAAGTGAGATCCAAGAATGCTGAGCCAATAAAGTCATCTTGAAGTCCGAAGTCATAGTCAAAGACCTGAGACACACAGGAGATTAATGCAACTTTTCAGTGTTATAATCATATAATATGATCATATAATCATATAAATATGATTATATATTTCAGTAATATAATTATACTTTTAATTTCTTTTGATGAATGGTTCTTGAAACCCCATGTCCAGAGTCAAACCACATGCTTCCCACATACCAAAGCAGGACTACTGGAAAGTAACCTGCAACTTTCTGGCCATAAAATCAAGTTTCAAACTGGTATGTAGAAGTTAGAATGTGTTATGTACAGGCACAGGGTTATACTACTGCCAGACTGTACATATGAGCAACGTCAGTTTGCCCCCCAGGGGCACTGGGGGGTCTGAGGGCCCTTCCCACCCACGCCAGTCTGTGACTCTACAGTTTAAACATGTCTATCAACACATAAACAAGCTATAAATACTGACACACTTCACACAGTGTTTTCAGAGTACACAGACAAACATTATGCCACTTGACATGCTTTTTCTAGGAAAAACTAAATAAATACAAGCACTTTCTGCCTGGTGACCTGACCGTGGTGTTCTGGCACAAATACATCAAAACAAGTAACTGTGTTGGTAAGTGCCCTTCTTTGAACCTGCTCTTGCCTTTCACAGTGCTGGCTGCATGCTCATTCACTGTGAGTCACTAAGCTTAATGAGGGCAGGAAAGTGCCAATTGAGAACTGTAATTAACTTTATGCTTTACAAGAGTGATGTACTTTATCTGAGCAGAATACAAGAAACACAGTACAGGACCGATGCTCAAAGGCAGTTCCAGTAGCATTCATCTACTTTAAAAACTACAATTCCATCCTTCAGTTAAGATTTTTTTCTCCTATGTTTGAGATTAAGACTGATGCTGATCGGAAGCATTCAATCATTTCACACCAATTAAAAGGAGTATGTAGGGAAGGTTTCAGTTTCCAACATTCCTTAAAGTATTTTTGACCTCTCTGTGCTCTAACTGGAACACCAAGAGAACATTTTTTTCCTTAAAACATTTTTAGAATTTATTTTTAATCTTAATTAATTTTTAATCTACCTTATTCAACATAATTAAGGATCAATTTTGGTTATAGTAAGGCATTTTTGTGGCTAAACTAAGTGTGGTTTGGGGGTTGGGTAGGGAGGTGGGTTGAGAGCTGGTGGAAAGGAAGAAGTCACAGAGTACTGATCAACAGGACAGAGTCTGGCTGGAGGCCTGGATCTAGTGGGGTCCCCCAGGGATCAGCACAGGGACCTGTACTGTTCAATATGTTCACTGATGACCTGGATGAGGGAACAGAGTGCACAGACACAAAGCTGGGAGGGGTGGCTGACACCCCAGAGGGTTGTGCTGCCACCCAGCAAGACTCAGACAGGCTGGAGAGTTGCGTGGGGAGAAGATTAGTGAGATTTAAGGAGGGCAAGTGTTGGGTCTGGCATCTGGGGAAGAACAGCCCCAGAGATCAGGGTAAGTTGGGGGCTGGGCTGTTGGGGAGCAGCACAGGGGAGAGGGACCCAGGGATCCTGGGGGGCAGCAGGATGAGCATGGCCAGCAATGTGCCCTCGTGGCCAAGAAGGCCGATGGCATCTGGGGTGTGTTAGAAGGGGGGTAGTTAGGAGGTCTAGAGAGGTTCTTCTCCCCCTCTCTGCCCTGGTGAGACCCCACCTGGAATATTGTGTCCAGTTCTGGGCCTCTCAGCTCAAGGACACAGAACTCCTTGAAAGAGCCCAGCACAGGGACACCAAGCTGATGGAGGGAGTGGAACATTTCTTCGTGAGGAGAGGCTGAGGGAGCTGGGCCTCTTTAGCCTGGAGAAGAGGAGACTGAGGGGTGACCTCAATGTCTATAAATATGTGAAGGGTGAGAGTCAGGAGGACAGACCCAGGTTCTTCTCAGTGATGGCCAGTGATAGGACAAGGGCAATGGGTGCAAGCTGGAGCACAAGAGATTCCTTGTGAAAATAAGAGTGGCAGCGCCCTGGGACAGGCTGCCCAGAAAGGCTGTGGAGTCTCCTTCTCTGGAGACATTCAAACCTGACTGGATGTGTTCTTGTGTGACCTAACCCAGGTGATCCTGCTCTGGTGGGGGGGTTTGACTAGATGATCTTTTAAGGTCCCCTGCACTCCCTAACATTCTGTGATCACCATAAACTACTGCAGGCATAAAGCATCTTTGTATTCTGCACCTATAAACAAAGACTGCAGCTTTTCTAGTTTCCATTCCAATACAGAGAGCTAAGAATCACCGCCAGCACTGCTGCTAATTACTCTGGGCATTGATGGCCTCTAATTTAAACTGAAGGCATCTCTTATTTTGGAATGTCATCCCCAAATTATGAGAAAATCATCCTCACCCATGACATGAAGGGCTACAGAGATGATTAAAGGCCTGGAGCATCTCCCCTGTGAGGAAAGGCTGAGTGAGCTGGGGCTGTTCAGCCTGGAGAGAAGAGACTGAGAGGGGATCTGATCAATGGGGATCAATAGCTGAAGGGTGGGACACAGGGGACATGGGCAGCCTCTGCTCAGTGTCTGTGGGGACAGGACAAGGGGCGATGGGCTCAAGCTGGAGCACAGGGAGTTCCCCCCCAATGTGGGGCAGAACTTCTTCCCAGTGAGGGTGAGGGAGCCCTGGGACAGGCTGCCCAGGGGGTGTGGAGTCTCCTTCTCTGGAGAGATTCCAGCCCTGTCTGGACGCCGCCCTGTGCGCCCTGTCCCAGGGACCCTGCTTTGGCAGGGGGCTGGACCCCAGGGGCTCTGGGGTCCCTTCTGACCCCTACAGCTCTGTGAGTCTGTGATATAATGAGTAGTTACTATAAAAAAAAAGAAGCAAAAAAAAAAAAGCATAAAGCATATGAAACATGTCAGCAGACTCACTGTGTTCAGCTACAAATAGAATACCCAGTAGCCAGGTCAACCAGGCACATGTCTTGATAAACTCTCATATTCACATCAGCAAAAAACTGCTGATAGATGATGCTACTGCAGGACAGGTTATGCTTCATAGGAGCATTATGCAATGATACTTCCCTAAATAAATGGGAGGCCATCTTCATGAAGCAAATTTTACTTTGTCTTTCTCCCAAGAGCACGCTAAGGAAGTGTAAAACATTTATGGCCTGGAACAAACCCCAAAATGCCTGTATTTATTGTTTTTCTTCAAATTTTGACATCATTATATAGATGTACTTAAAAAAATCATTTCTAAATAATCTTCAGTAATGCACTAATGCACAGTAAGTTTTTCAGTATATAAAAATTACAAAGTATAAATTATTTCAGTAACTCTTCTGCTGTAATTTGACAAATGTGAGGAAGCGAGTGTCTCACCTTTATGTACAGCGGCTCTCTCGGGTTATCTATCAGAATGCAAGCTTTTTCTTCCCACACTGGATTGAGGTTCTTGTGAATTGTTCTACTTCTAAACACTTCTTTTCCTCCAAGTTTGAACTTAACGTATGGATCACTGGTTCCTGTGAAAGACACATAGTTAATTATCTCCTTTTATCTCTAAATTAGCTTAAACAGAACCAAACATAAGTTCTACTTGAAAACAGCAGCTGAGGCAATATTTTTTTGATCATCACAATTTATTATTTTATTTTCCAGAGTCATTACTCAGGGAATTCATGGTGTTAACATCAAATGGGTGTTCCAATCGCTTTGTTGTTTGCAATCCACACTTAGA
Organism: Porphyrio hochstetteri; assembly: GCA_020800305.1. Classification (NCBI taxonomy): domain Eukaryota; kingdom Metazoa; phylum Chordata; class Aves; order Gruiformes; family Rallidae; genus Porphyrio; species Porphyrio hochstetteri. The sequence goes on along the minus strand of CM036938.1, from coordinate 1,510,136 downwards.
GTCATACTTGAAGTACCAGCTATTGGAGAGTAGTTTTTAGTTAACAGAATTATGTGCCTATTAGGACTAAGATTTTATCTTAATGCAATCACACCAATTAGATTATAGAGTTTGAATTCTTTCTGTAAAATACCAATCTAATTATCGTATGCCTTTGATGAGGCACAGGCTCCAGTGACACCACCAGTGTGTGGTGTCATTGACTTTATCATGTCCAGGCTTTGCTACTCCACAAGGTCATACAGAATCAGACTCACAGCATCACAAGGTTGGAAAAGCCCTTTAAGCTGATGGAGTCCAACCGTCCCTGTCCTGTGCTAAACCAGATCCCTGAGCCCCTCATCTCCCCGCCTGTTAAACACACCCAGGGCCGGGGACTCAGCCCCTCCCTGGGCAGCCTGGGCCAGGCCCTGACAGCTCTGCCAGGGAAGAACTTTGCCCTCCCAGCTGAGCTGACCCTGCCCTGGGGCAGCTTGAGCCCATTGCCCCTTGTCCCATCTCCTGTCCCCTGGCTGCAGAGACCCTCGCCCACCTCTCTGCACCCTCCTGGCAGGGCAGGGGAGGCGGGGAGAAGGTCTCCCCTCAGCCTCCTCTTCTCCAGGCTGATAAGGGATCAGCAGGAGAGCATCTGTGGGGCAGCAGAGACGTCAGCTCCATGGGTGCCCACCTGAAAGACCTCAGTGCAAACAAACACACCATGGGGACTGGACAGGAGCAGTGGGAGCTGTGCACACACCTGCACATCCCATCACGTCTCCATGCTGCCGATGGCTCCTGTGACAAGGGTGGGGATGGCAGGGTGCAGGCTCTTTAGGAAGGATCAGCAGGGAGACAGGAAGGGGGTGTCCCCTCCATGTCACTGGCCAGCTGGAGGGAGTGGGGAGCTCTGGGGATGGGTGAGGAGCCACCAAGATCTTATGGGTTACGATTAAAGGGCAGCAGGGGCAGGGTCACTATAGAGGGGCTCTGCACAGGCCACCTGGCCAGGGAGACTGAGTGTGTGAGGCCATCTGTAGACAGATGGGAACAGCCTCAGGTCCACAAGCCCTGGTCCTCATGGGGAACTTCCACATCCAGTATCTGTTGGAGGGTCAACACAGCAGGGCACATGCAATGCAGGGGCTTCTTGTAACACAATTGTGACAATTCCTCATCCAAATGGCAGAGAAGCCAAGAGGGGGGCCATGCTGGATGTCATGCTCACTAACAAGGAGGTGGGGGATGAGAAGCTCAGGGGCAGCCTTGGCTGCAGTGACCATGGTAGAGTTCAAGATGCTCAGGGCAGCCAAGAGGGTGCACAGCAAGCCACTGCCTGGGCTTCAGGAGGGCAGATTTTGGCCTCTTCAGGGACCTGTTGTGTAGATTACCATGGGACAAAGGCCTGGTTGTAATAGTTTAATTGATCCCCAGATTAATCTTTAAAATAAAGAAGAGTTCTATCACAAATAATTATTTCATCTTCGTGAGCAACAGCAAAATTATAAGACATACTAGGGTTTTTTTAACTTTTAACACTTTCGATGAGACTGGCATACTGCAGAGGTTTGAAGTACATCCAGTGGGAAATGCAGCCATCAGCTTTGGCTAAAATTGCAACTTGCTCTTCTAAATACAGGGGCTGGCATCAGCAGAGCTCTTTGCACTATTTCATGCAGCCACAAGATGTCAGTGCTCTTCACCTAAAATTGTGTGTTTCTGTCAAAACACTACAGCAGGCACAAACTCTGATCTCACATGTGACAGGGTGACGGCCATTCCATTCTGAATCGAGCAGGGCAGGATTTCAGTGTCATAAGAACGATTAGTCTAGCACAATTAACTTCTTCCTTGGTTATGTGAGTAGTGGTGATGTTTTTTAAGGCAAAGGGCACGTGTTTCAGTTAATCCTGTGCAATTTTAAGAATACTTTGAACATGAACAAATCAAAAACAGGAACAGAAGCCATAATTTCCCAAAAGTTGTGATTCTCCCACCATATCTTCCTCACGGTTGAGTAAAGCAGAGACAGCTGGTCTTTAAGAATTATCTTTTCTTGTGGAGAATTCACAAATCTCAAAAACGCTTTTGAAATTCAGAACTGATGTAGAGCATTGTTGTGAGATACCCAATGAATAGTTCAGGATCCAGATGTCCAGTAATTTAATATCAAATAATTTTTATGTGTAAACCTGGTAGTAGGGTGGGTCAGATGTTTCTTTCACTTATAACACATTGCAAAGCCTCAAGGTTTGCATCTCTGTGCTAAGGATGCTGAGAACCACTGATGAGCTTGATTCAGCCTCTCTCTATTTTTAAGCTGAAAACTCATCAGGTCCATTTAATTAAAAGCTCCATACTCTTCACAGAGCTCTTCCATTGCTTGAAGAGGGACCACAACAATTTTTTAAAGTATATATATCAAGAAAGACAGGATTAAAAAAATTAATCTAATTAGCCACACAATCATTAAGTAATATCTTCTCCTATTGGGAGAGCCAAAGGAGGAGCAGAACAGAGACCAAAACTGAACTGCACCAAGGCACCTCCAGCACTGCTTTGTGGCACAGGGTCCTATTTTAATACATATCACAATAACAACACTTTTTATGCATAGTATGTAATTTTATATATAGCAATTGTACATTCATGTTAATTATTACACTATAATATAATGGGGGTTGGACTTGATGATCTCCTGAGGTCCCTTCCAACCCCTACAATGCTGTGATTCTACAATTCTGTGATAATATAGTGTGTATACAATATACTATAATTATACTATTAATAATACAGTAAGCATAATATATTGGGTTTGGTTTAGCACAGGACAGGAACGGTTGGACTTGATGATCCTAAAGGTCTTTTCCAACCGTGTGATTCTGGAATTCTGTGGTTTAACTATTAATATGTTAACATGTAATTTTAATCAAAATCTCAAATAACATATTTTTTCCTCTTTTAAAGAGAAAAATAAATTCAGTCTACTTGGGATGTTATCACCAACAGTGGTCACAATTTCATTACAAAAGACCAGAAAAAAATCATCAACTCTCAGCCTGAGCCTGGTACCTGCCACAGACTCCTGATACTCCAGTCTCAGGCTTTTGTTGGTTTCCTACTTCCCAAACCATTCAAAGGAACTGACACACTGCAGGCTCATTGCACTAACGTTTTGTCTTATCTGTAGCAGTCAAGGACATCACCAGGAGCCTCCATTCAAGAGCTCCAAACCTTCTCTCCCCCAAAAAAACCCAAATCATGAGACATTGCTCACTGGCTGAAGGCAGTAAGGACCAGGAGTCCTTACTGCCTTCCCACCATTGTCTGTGGGAAGGCAGTAAGGACTCCTGGCACAGCGTGGCAGCCTCTCTTTTCCTAGGAAACATCAACCTGTCAGACACCTAAATATGCTGCCAAATTCTAGGAGAGAAACTATCACGGAACCCCAGGCTGGTGTGGGTGGGAAGGGCCCTCAGATTCACCCCCAAGCCCCATCCAACCTCGTCTTGAACCCTGGCAGGGATCCCGGGGCAGCCCCAGCTTCTCTGGGCACCCTGGGCCAGGGCCTCCCCCCTCCCCAGGAAGGATTTCTGCCTCCCAGCCCCTCTCCATCCCCCTCCTGCAGCTGAAGGCCCTTCCCCTGGGCCTGGCCCTCCCTGCCCTGGGCACCAGCCCCTCTCCAGCTCTCCTGGAGCCCCTCAAGGGATGGGAAGGGGCTGGGAGCTCTCCCCACAAGCAGCCTTCTCTTCTCTTCTCTGGGCTGAGCCAGCCCAGCTCTCCCAGCCTGGCTCCACAGCAGAGGGGCTCCAGCCCCTCCATCATCTCCAGGGCTCCTGGGGACTGGCTCCCACAGCTCCATGTCGCCCTTGTCTGAGGGACCCCCGAGCTGGAGGGTCTGTGTCCCAGAGCGGAGCCGAGGGGCAGAATCCCCCTTTCCCAGCCCAGGGTCCCGCTGCTGGGGATGCAGCCCAGACACGGGGGGCTGGCTGGGGTCACAGCACACACAGTGATGGGTCATGTCCACCTACCAGCCCACCACAGCAGCCACAGTTACCAGACCAGTGAAGCAAGCCCTCCTCCAGTCCTGTGGGTCCAACATCAGCACCAACATCAGGGTCTAACACTTCTCTCTACCTGGGCATCTTTCCTTCATGAAATCCTACTTAGTATACTGGGATAAACTGCTAACTGAATTCAACAGCGAGCACAGAGGTGAACGTAACAGTGACTCGCTTGAGCCGGTTCCCCTGTAACTGCTGCTAATGAGACAGAAAGGATCAGTGAGGTCAACACGCTGGAGGGAAGGGATGGCATCCAGAGGGACCTGGACAGGCTGGAGAGGTCGGACCATGTGAACTGCATGGAGTTCAACAGGGCCAAGGGTGAGGTCCTGCCTGTGGGTTGGGGAAATCCCCAGCACAGTGACAGGCTGAGGGGATGGACGGAGAGCAGCCCTGAGGAGAAGGGCTTGGGGTGCTGATGAATGACAAGCTCAACATGAGCTGGCAGTGTGCGCTGGCAGCTCAGAAGGCCACACATGCCCTGCGCTGCATCATAACAGTGTGGCCAGCGGGTCGAGGAAGGGGATTCTACTCTGGTCTTGTGAGACCCCACCTGCAGTGCTGCATCCAGCTCTGGGGCACCAGTACAGAGAAGACAAAATTGTTGGAGCAAGTCCAGAGGAGGCCATGGAGATGACCAGGGGGCTGGAGCACCTCTCCTGTGAAGCCAGGCTGGGAGAGCTGGGCTGGTTCAGCCTGGAGAAGAGAAGGCTCCAGGAGGCCTAATTGCGGCCTACCAACACTTAAAGGGTCCTACAGGAACGTGGCAGAGGGGCTGGTCACCAGGGAGGGCAGGGACAGGACACGGGGCGATGGCTGCAAGCTGACAGAGGGCAGGGGTAGGTTAGATATTGGGAAGGAATTCTTTACTCTGAGGGGGTGAGGCCCTGGCACAGGGTGCCCAGAGAGGCTGTGGGAGCCCCTGGATCCCTGGTGTTTAAGGCCGGGTTGGATGGGGCTTTGGGCACCCTGGTCTGGTGAGGGTGTCCCTACCCATGGCAGGGAGTTGGAACTAGATGATCTTTGAGGTCCCTTCCAACCCAAGGCATTCTGTGATACTTTGATTCAATAATTCTATAATCAGGTAAAAGTCTCCACATACTCTGCAATAGTTTTGCACTTAACTCTGGGAAAGAAGACTGAGGGGGGACCTAATTAATGTTTACAAATATCTTAAGTATGGGATGCAGGGGGAATTGGCCAGCCCCTTCTCAGTGTCTGTGGGGACAGGACAAGGGGCAATGGCTGCAAGTTGGAGCACAGGGAGTTCCACACCAACATGGGGAAGAACTTTTCCCCAGTGAGGGTGAGGGAGCCCTGGGACAGGCTGCCCAGGGGGTGTGGAGTCTCCTTCTCTGGAGAGATTCCAGCCCTGTCTGGACGCTGCCCTGTGCAATATGAGCTGGGGAGCTGCTTTGGCAGGGGGGTTGCACCCAATGGGCTCTCCAGGTCCCTTCGAACCCCTGTGATTCTGTGATTCTGTGATTGTGTAATGAAATCAAGCTACCAGCACATCTGAAAAAAACAACCTCAGTTGAAGATCTGCCTACAGCATATGGTAAACAGACCCTGGAATCCTAAAGGCAAATTTTGAAATCTATAAAAGTGGCTATAAAAAAGCCAATATAATACAGATGAGAAACAGCATCGTTCAGCTGTCACTTCAGGTAGAAAGATTTTGTATTTCACAGAAGTAAGATATTACATTTTAGAAAAACGGTGAGTTAGCAAGTACATTTATTACACAAGGTAATTAACTGATTTAATTAAAACCTTTTTAATTACAGCACAGTTAAATGCATTCATTTTTCCACCACTGCTATTCACTCACAGTTAAACTTCTGAACAGAAGGCCATATGTAACCCCATTCTGAAAACCAAGACTGACTGTCTTAAAAGCTTTTGCACAGTTCAGATGCTCCTCACAGCGCAATTTAAATTCTATTTTCGAGTTTTTAAAAAGCTAAAAAACCTAACTTTCCCCTGGGGAACACTTGGTTTTCAGCCATTTAAGAAAAAGATTTTAGAAAGGAAAACAGAGCACATCTAAGAAATTATCCTCTTCCCCTCTCCCTGGGGCTTCAGCCATAGGGGGAAAAGCAAATCAACTCATTAAGATCTTCCCTGTAGGCAGCTATCACTACAAATTGAACTGCTTGGACCCAGGATCTTTATTTTTTTACCTATGGAGGTACTAAGGTTAAGCCCTAATGTTACAAAGTTGGCATCCCCATCCAGTTCCTAATGTAAATCACAAGTGTCCTTTGGATTCAATACACACACAAATTAAATAACACACTTTCAGACCAACTGCAGCCAAATTACATAGGATTTGCTGCTGTACAGGAACATACAGGAGGAATACAGCACAAAGAAAAATCTAAAAACTGGTGAACACTCAATAATTACAGAGAAATGGATTTTTTCATCACTGCAGTCACTGGGCAACATACACATTTCTAGAAGCAGAAATAAGGTAAAAGCATGTTCTTACTTCATTTATGCTTACAACTGTAACTGAACCTCTCTCCTGGCTTTCTGTTATTCCTCCCTTTGGCTTTCAATCTTGGAATTGCTTCACTGGATCGACAATTATTTGAAAAGAAAGCAAGCCACTAGGGATGTGCAGAGAAGCACAGTAACTCTTGATGCCATAATTCCTGAGAAGCTTAATTATTAATACAAGCATTTGTTCTGGATTCACTTCATGAAGAGCTCGTTCACTGACATCCAGCTCTTTCCCTTTCCCTGTGACTTCTAACACACTCATTCCCCTCTGAGTAAAGTTTCTCAGTCTCCAGTTATCCTCTTTGTTAAAAAGAAGAGAAGAAAAAGTGTGGGGAAGAGTCCTCAAGTGTGCCTCAGCTGAGAGTGTCAAGCGACACTGGTTCATATCATTTGACATATTTTCTATTTCCAAACCATGATGCAAAGCACCTCATAAAAAGTCACCTCAAAAACATCTGCTCTGACCAATCTTTTATTCTGAAAAATAGGGAATTACTTTCCTCAAATTACTTTATATTAATTAAACAAGGAGAAATTGTCTTGTACAAGAGCTGCCAAGCCTTCTCATTGCTCTTCAACAACCCCCTAAACACCACAACTGAACACTACAACACTAAAAACTACAGGTTTTCTACAAATATTCCCTCTATCCACCTAGCAAAGAATTACCCAGTCAATTCACCTAAAAAAGACTCTGCTTAGTTTAAATGATACGAAGTAGTTCTGGAACACAAAGACCCTGAGAATGAAGATGCCAACTACAAATTCACAGTGAGCTCACAGATAGTACAGGATACAGAGTTGTTCTGCCTGAAAACCAACAGGGAATGCAAAATTTTAATTATTCAGTGCCCATTAAAAAAATATTGGTTATAACAATCACAGCTTTTTATCCTTCTTTTGAAGACTCATTCCTGTCACAAAAGAGACAGCTTTAGTGCCTTTTCTTCAATGCAGCCCATGATAAGTTACTTTACCTATAGTTTAGTAAATACTCATTTAGGAAAATATGAACTAAGCTCATTTGCCCAGGTGGCCAGGAAGGCCAAGGGCATCCTGGCTTGTGCCAGAGCCAGCGTGGCCAGCAGGTCTGGGGAGGGGATTGTCCCCTGCACTGGGCACTGGGGAGGCTGCACCTCGAGTGCTGGGCCCAGTTCTGGGCCCCTCACTGCCAGAAGGACATGGAGGGCCTGGAGCGAGTCCAGAGAAGGGCAGCCAGGCTGGGGAAGGGGCTGGAGGGCAAATCCTCTGAGGAGCGGCTGAGGGAGCTGGGGGTGTTCAGCCTGGAGAAGAGGAGGCTGAGGGGAGACCTTCTCCCCACCTCCCCTGCCCTGCCAGGAGGGTGCAGAGAGGTGGGCGAGGGTCTCTTCAGCCAGGGGACAGGAGATGGGACAAGGGGCAATGGGCTCAAGCTGCCCCAGGGCAGGGTCAGCTCAGCTGGGAGGGAAAAGTTCTTCCCTGGCAGAGCTGTCAGGGCCTGGCCCAGGCTGCCCAGGGAGGGGCTGAGTCCCCGGCCCTGGGTGTGTTTAACAGGCGGGGAGATGAGGGGCTCAGGGATCTGGTTTAGCACACGACAGGGACGGGTGGACTCGAGGAGCTTAAAGGGCTTTTCCAGCCCAGTGATGCTGTGAAACAGAAGGCATGAAAAAAACAGTGGCACGGGACAGAACAGATAAAAAACCAAATGTGCCACAGTCAGCCTAATTTCAAGAAAGCATTTATATTTCATTTTAGGCACAGCTGAAGTCAGACTCATTTAACAGGATCCAGGCACACTACAGAAACATTTCCCTGGCAGCTCAGATTATTCTAGTTAATATACTTTAATATAAACAGAATTACAGCCCTCAATCAAAGGAAATATTGTTTCCTTGGCCCCTAAAACCTCAAGATTCAAATTATAATCTTCCTGAAATTGCTTAAAGCACAACCTTTTTTTCTTTTGTTTTATTTTTTTCTTGTTTTCTTTTTCCCCCCCCAAACAGCCTCTTTTGCAAACCAGCCAGATATCACCTCTTCTGGGAGGTCCTCTGTCTAAAAAGCACATCTCATTGTTGGTCTTACTCATTACTCCTCCCAGTTCTGTAGAAATAATCTTTATTTATATACACCTGCAAATTGACAAACATGCCTGTTGCCCTTGTCAGTGCAACAACACAGCCAAAAACCTTTCTCTCCAGTAAAACATAAAAGTTTTTCTCCATTCCCTGGGGAAAATTATTTACTACACATTAAACGCAAACTGAAATTAAAGCTGAATCATGAAATGTAGGAAAAAACCCCTCTAGGTAAAGCAAAAATTGAAACCTCAGTAGACTGCACATGTTCAGCACAACACAAAAAGGTGGAATGCATATTTAATACCTGGGTGGAAACTGATACTCATTGCATATGTGGTCCCAGGCAAAGTGAGATGAAAGAAAACCTACATCATAAATACACATTCACAGAAACATACTGCATGGACCTTGCCTTCAAAACATTTGCTACCTAGAAAACCTTGGTGTTTGCACAGAGTCACCTGAAAAAAATGGATATAACACTAACAAAGCAGGACTTTCTGTTCTCCTTTAACAACCAGTCACAGAGGTGTTTGATGCCTTCCTGTGACTTGGAATTAACAGACCAGGTTCTTCCACCTGGATCATCAGAGGGGGATGCAAGTCCCCAGCCACGCTGCTGCGACTGATGCTCTGTCTGTTCACCTGCATTACCATCAAAAGGCTTCACAGGGATTCAGGATACTGGAGCTGCAGACACCACTGATTTGTGATGGGTCGTCTTCCCTGGCCAAGAGGCCACTTGACTGGAGGAATCTCTCTTTCTAGTCTTTGCCTAAGTTCTTACTGTGATAGTCTACTCAGGAACATCAACAGGTAACCTGCAAAAGTTGATCAACAGCTTCTGAGGCAGGCATCTGCACTTGCCAGGAACTACAGGTCACTTGAAAGTAACTAAACATTCTTCTTTTACCTCATTTTGGTCCTCTTCCTTTATCTCCATTATTTTACAGCTAGAGGAGTAAGATGATTCAAAGCTTCAGTGAAATGCTTACAGCTTGGGCAGGCTTACTCAGTGATCACCTAACATTCACACAACGATCCAGGGATGTACCCAGGAACACACATGCTTTTTCCCCTCCTATTAATATTCAGATCTTCTTTGAGAACAAAAGCTATTACAAAGGAATGAAAGCTTGGCCTCTACAAGTAACAGTGGTAAATAAGGACATCTAGTAATCTGCAGTGTTGGCACTGTGCTCCACATGTCTAGGGAAGGAAAAATCCATTTAACTACATGATATGTTGTTATGTGAAATTAAATTGAAAGACAAACATATTCCTACAACACTCAAAGAATAAGAATCACAGCAATGAAACTGAAGGAAATGGAAATATTTTGAGATACATTATTAAATAAATTTATTTGCTGAATAAGCAATTCCCAGTGCATTTATCATGGAAGAGAAAAAGAAGGAAAAAATCTTTTATTCTCAGTACTGCTCCTAAATCAGAAATGGCCAATTCCAAATGTTGGTAAAAACCCTAAAGATTAAAAAGCCACAGCCAAAAAATCATGATCCTTAGTGTTACTACTACAATCTGCAAACAAAGTTAGATTCTTTTAACTCCTTTCAGAATTAATAAAAAGGAAATTACAACTACAGCTTCATAGTCTGGGAGAAAAAAGTTCCAAATAATGCCTCTAGACTAGGACAGTTTACAAGGAAGAACCTGACCCAGTACAAAGCCGTGCTGTGTGTGCTCTGGATGAAGGGTATCAATCAGCAGGCAATTAATGTGACTCCCAGTTTGATAAGCCCTAAGGGACTGGGATAATGGCAACACAGTAGGGAATCCCACCTTGCACCCTTTAAGTATCTCCTGCTGCTCCTCTTATACTAGGAGTTAATGTTTTGTCCTTCCTCATCTGCCTGAACCTCTCTTCTGTGTGTCTCTACATGTTTAGATCAAGATCACTCAGCGATGGTTCACACCCATGATTCACTTTCTGGTTTGGGAGGTGGCGACAAGTAAATAAATTAAAATATAAGCCTACTAGGAGCTTTGTATCATTTCAGAAGAAAAATAAACACAGCAAATCCTTTCCATAGATCTGTACAGTCCAGTTTGGACTGTATCACAGAGGAACACAGCGGTTCAGTTTTCCTGGGTCTACGTAAAAATCTGAGCAGAGTCAATGCTGAAAACTTTTCTAGACAGAGAATAACAGAGTTATGAATTTTTACAGCCTCAAGAGCTCACAGAAGACAACACAGCAGAAGTAGAAACAGCCTCAGGAATGCAAGGTTTCCACTCTTTTCACTCTTCTGCCACATCTTAGGAACAAACTTTTACTGCTTTTAGCCAGAAGGTTCATCTCCCACGTCTCCTGCACTGTAGCTCAGCTTACATGGCAACACTTGCTCCCCAAACCCTGCACAGCAAAGAAATAACACTGTCCCTGACAGCCAGCAATCAGGAAAGAAGTATTTCCAGTAGAGCCACCAGCCTCTGCTACTGGCAAAACTCCCACTTCTTATTACAGCAAGAGCTAACAGGAACACGACTGCAGCAAGTCAGCTAGAAATCAATTCAGGAAGCAAACATCATTGTAAGTCAGGATGCAGCATTCTGACTGAAAAAGCACTCATTTCTCACTCCTGATACAACAGTAAGCTAATATTCCCTCAGATAACCCTCCCTGGTTTTGGTAACATCGAAAGATAACTACCCTGCTTACCATTTTTCCTTGTTTTATCTCCTAAAATGTTCTGCAAGGATACCAACAGCCCAAAAAGACTGCCCAAGCTGGGATCAATGGACTGCATTCTTTCATTTGAATATAAAGATATAAAGATATAAGGATAGAAAGAGCAGGGAAGGAATGTTTTGCAATTGCAAATGCCATTTGTAAAAGTGTTGGTATAACCAGGTGACAGGTAACCAAGGATCTTTTCTTTGCATGGCTCACTGGCTCTCTGGGGAAATGACACACACTATATATAGCTCGAAATACCACTTTAGAGAGTATGAAAGCATTAAAACAGGTAGGAAAAGCTACAGGAGGAAAATCAGGTCAGGTTGTGGGAGAAGAAGACAAAATTTTGTCTCATTCACCCTTCTGCAGTACATTAATTCTGAAAATTCCCATCTTTGCCTTTAATTACAATATTCCTGCAGTAATCATCTGAGACCATAGTGACTCTGTTCTAACAATTGTCCTTAATGATTTCTCTGTATTGACGTGCTAGCCCAAAAGCATTCCCTACCTGGAATTAACAAGGGTGGCAACAATGTGACTGCCTGGCCAGGAAAGTTTTACAGACAAATACAAACAACAGGTTTACTACCTTGCACTGCATGGTGAGATCAGCTGATCAGGCACACAAGATCAATACTACCTTAAAACAGGAAAAAAATAACAAATAATCCCTGCCTTCATACCCTGGAGAAAACATTTTCAGAGAGCTGGACTGCTCTAAATTTCAAGTTATGTTATACTTGAAATTATATCATAGGATGGTAGAATGGTTTGGGTTGGAAGGGACCTTCACAGGCGATTTATTCCAACCCCCCCACCATGGGCAGGGACATTTTGAGGTAGATCAGGTTGATCCTCACCAGTGTTTCCAGGGACAGCACCTCTCTGTACTGGTGTCTCACTAGGTCTCATCATCTCAAGGTGTACTGCTGTATGTAGGTGCATCATTTCTTGCTGACAGTTAATGTCACACCTTGCATGAGAACCTCAAGTCTCATTACATTTCCCTCCTATTTCTCTAAATGAACTTGTAACCAAAGCACAGAAAAAACCCCCCACGCTTGTAGCAGTGATCACCCCTGAAGAGACACTTATGAGACCTTCCTGGAGTTTCTATAGTAGCTATTTTTAATTGTAATATTCAACCCCTCAAATAGTCTTTTCTAGAAAATACAAGAAGCCTATTGACAGTATTTCTCCAAGAAGGTAAGGATTATTTTATTGCTTTATTTCTGTTGTTTTATGGGATTCTAATATACTATACATATTGTTATATTATACATACTATTTTACCCATGTGACTGCCACAGCAGAGGAAATGCTGATCCATGCAAACTGATAGAGATTCTGCTATCAACTCCAGTGGATCAGAAATAAATTAAGGACTCATAAAATCTAGACTGTACCTAATATACTCAGGAAGCCTCCTGCTTAACCTAGCTTGTGATTTCTGAACACACAATAAACATACATAGCCCACAGTCCATCTCAATACCTCTGCCAGCGTTGTGGCATACAAATTTTCCAAGTGTGCTGCAAACAGCTTTAGTTTTGAGTCCCTAAAAGCAAAATATAATGCTTCAGAAAAACAGAAAGTTATAGTTCCACTTTGTAATTATGTTTTTTTCAATGCCCACTCAGGCATGTCAATACACTTTTCTGCACATGCTCCATGATTCCCAGAAATATATCTCCATTTGGGGAATTACTGTAGTTGTTGGGGGGGTTCCTTATTCAATTTGTCATGAAAATAAAGAGGCTGCTACCCACAGGTGTTGATTCTGGCTTGGAAGTACTCTGCAGCTCCCAAAAAACCTATCTTCTCTTGGGATGCCCAAAGATGAGGAAGCTGGTAGAGCGTCCAGGCCTGCTGACAGTGATGTTTGCCAGCTTCTGCTGAGGGTGGCACAGAGCCAGCGCTCGCAGGCAGCTTCTGCCAGGCCTTGCCACAGGGAAATGCTGTCAAGTGCCTAAACCCTGCTCTCAAATTATTTAATAATACCACCATTTACGTGAGAGAGTCCATCTGACTGTCCTGGGCACTGGTGGGGCTTCCCCTTGAGTGCTGGGTTCAGGTTTAGGCCCCTCACTCCCAGAAGGACATTGAGGTGGTGGAGTGGGTCCAGAGAAGGGCAACAGAGCGGGGAAGGGTCTGGAGCACAAGTCTGATGGGAGCAGCTGAGGGACCTGGAGGGTTTGGTCTGGAGAAGAGGCTGAGGGGAGACCTAGAAGGAGGTCTACCTGGAAGGAGGGTGTAGTGAGGCAGGGGTCGGTCTCTTCTCCCAAGTAACAAACAACAGGAGAAGAGGAAATGGTCTCAAGTTGTGCCAGGGGAGGTTTAGATTGGAGATTAGTAAAAATATCTTCCCTAGAAGAGTGGTCAGGTGTTGGCCCAGGCTGCCCAGAGCAGTGGTAGAGTCCCCATCCCCGGAGGGGTTCAAAACACATGTAGATGTGGCACTCCAGCACATGGTTTAGTTGGCATGGTGGTGTTGGACTTGATTCTTAGAGGTCTTTTCCATCCTTAAAGATCTAATGAATCTATGAGTCTGACTATGGGAACACAGCCCCTCTTTTAGCACCTTCTGCAAAGGGACATACTCAGACCAAGGAAATCGCTACTAACGTATCAGTGGAGTGCAGAACCACATTACTTGCTATTCATCTCTGCTCTTTCCTCTTGGCTTCTTGACATCATGGAAAGACACCACTCCCCATCACTACCAGCCCTGCTGTGGCATCTGGCAAGGAGAAAACATCCAAGGAGGCCAGGCTGTGAGGGAAGAGAAGCCACCTTGACAAGGCAGAGAGCAAAACAGCCACAGCAAGGCTGAGACTGAGCAGGGAAAAACACAGAAAAGCAGTGAAATCCAGGGTCACGACTCCCTCTCACCAAAGCTATCCTCACTCTGCAGATAAAAAACCACCAGCAGCCTCTTCCCAAATCTGGGGCATTTTGCTCTGACACAGGCATAAAACTCTATTAACCCTACCTAGCGAGCATGTACCTTGAAATAAAACACCCTGTAAATGTTTTTACACACTATGAATGCTGGCACATTTATCTACATTTATTTACATCAATTCCAGAGTAACAAGCATGCCAAGCTGCCATTCCTTGTTTCACCATGTTATGCTCACTACCACTGAAATAAGTAAAATGAGCATCTAAAAATTAATTCTTCCAGACAGTCACATCCCCAGGTCTTGAAAATTATCAATTGTATTTTTATCTCAGATAAAACTTAATGTAAGCCTTCTGAAACACCTTCCTGCAAGGTAACACCCTTGCCCATTCTCATTTAAAACCCTGAAATTTGTATCTAAAAACTAGTACCTGATTTCCTTTGATAAAGAGCATTCAAATTCCCTACTGAATTAATGTGTTAGACTAAAAATATAATTAAAGAGCTACTTTGACAAATGTTGACAATTGGTGGCATGAAAATACTGATCGAAAAGGCTGTGTAAAAATAATTTGGCATCTGGCTACCTGTTAAGGCATGAATAGGATGTCTCTTTGGTTATTGCCTGGAGACTATCCGCCACAGTTGGAAGACAGTGCAAGCACCACACCTTTGATTTATGCCAATAATCCTCTCACCTCCCCCCTCCAGGTAACAAAACTTGGGTGTGCTCCTACAGTTCTCAATTGTGTGGCAGATTTAGCAATATTTCACAATAAGCAAAAATTTACTCCATAGTAAGGAGGGCCTTATAGAGGCCTTCCAGTCCCTGAAAGGTGCCTAAGAAAGCTGGGGAAGAACTGTTCCCGAGGACATGGAGAGATAGGATGAGGGGTAACAGCTTTAAACTCATAAAGGGGAGATTTAGGTTGGACATTAAGGAAAAATTCTTCAATATGAGGGTGGTGGGTCACTGGCACAGGTTGCCCAGAGAGGTGGTGGAGGCCCCATCCCTGGAGACATCAAGCTCAGGCTTGATGAGGCTCTGAGTGACCTGAACTAGTGAAAATGTCCCTGCTCACTGCAGGGGGTGGGACTAGATGGGCTCTGAAGGTCCCTTCCAGCCCGACGCAGTCTGTGGTTCTGTGATTCTGTGACCCTGATCTCCCTGGGTCATAAGGACAGAGATTCTCAACTGCTGAAGCTATGCTGTACATACTCTTTTATACAAGCTAAGGACTGAATTTCAGCATCCTAGATCAGTGAAACCTACAGTTCAAGCACAAATCACATACTGTGTAGTTAGCCTTACATAAAAGTCTTCTCAATAATTCCAAATCATAGAATCCCAGCCTGGTCTGGGTTGGAAGGGACCCCAAGGGTCACAGAGCTCCAACCCCCTGCCACAGGCAGGGACACCAACCCCCAGGCCTGGAGCTACACAAGGCTGCCCAGGGCCCCAGCCAACCTGGCCTTGAACACCCCCAGGGATGGGGCACCCACCCCCTCTCTGGGCAGCCCCTTCCAGCCCCTCACCACTCTCTCTGCACAGAACTTCCCCCAGTCTCTCCTCTCCCCCTTCCCTCCTCCAGCTTCACTCCATCCCCCTTGTCCTGCCAGTCTCTGCCCTTTCACAAAGCCCATTCCCCTCCTGTTCCTCTGCTCCCTTCAGGGACTGGAAGGCTGCAGTGAGGTCCCCCCACAGCCTTCTCTGCTCCAGGCTGACCCAGCCCAGCTCCCTCAGCCTCTCTCCGTAGGGGAGCTGCTCCAGCCCCCTGAGCATCTCCGTGGCTCCTCTGACCCCTCCCCACCAGTCCCACATCTTCCTTGTACTGGGGCTCCAGCTCTGGACACAGGACTCTAAATGCATTGCTTTATACATGGGTATGCTTTCAATATAATGTCCTCACACAAAATCAGGAGTATCTTGAAGGGCCACTTAATCACCTCACTTTACTTGCCCTCCCACTGGCAGGTACTTTCCTTCTAGACCCTGGAAAAGTAGATGTATACAGAGTGATCTGCCAGACAAAATGCAAAGTCTGTGTGTACATTCTCACACTGTCCCACTTCCTCAGATTCTCCTGGTTTTGAGTCATCCCCCCCAGTAATTCTGGATTCAAGCTGCTTGTTCCTCACTGATATAAATATTCAGTGTGGGAAATGGTAAATTCATCCAGTTGAATTGCAGCCTTTAAACTGCACCAGGGCACTAATTGCACACTATTTTCAGTCCACTTCTTCCCATCTTTGGGTGCTGGTTTCAGCACTGAAGTGAGCCACTTAAATCAGCCCTCAGCTGCTTCTACAGAGACAGATACTCTAGTCTTGGGAAGCTTTAGGGAACTGCCTTCTCCAGAGAGAGACAGAGATCCAGCAATATTGTCCATTTAGAGGTCAAGTCCTTAGGCAACGATAGCTGTCTGTTTTCAGGAGCAACAATTCAGACAGAAAATACACTACTTCTGATCATCATGAGAAAGCCAACGAATGCTTCACACTTAAAGTAAGTATTTCCATGTCTGTTAAGTTGCAAAGCAGATAAAAGTTGTTATTATTATTGTTATTATTTCCCTTCTGGTGTTTTGCAAGATCAGGTCAATCTACATGCCTGTTAGTAAAAAAAAACCCCACATATATATAATTTTTTCCCAACCTATAAGGACTTGATCCCTGCTATCTGGCCTGGTTTTCTGCCATGACACAAAATCTTTGGGCTGAAACCTCTGCCATGTTTTTTGCCCAACCTTGTCTAAAGGGGAGCAGAAGACCAGCACGGTACATTACCCAAAAAGCAGGAAAGGGAGAGGATTCCAGGCTACAGTGAAGTAAGAAAACACTGTGAGGATAACATATTTACAACAATTAAAAGAATACTTCAGTATCTTTCTTTTGACTGAAGATAATGATAGAAAAACAGTAAGATCCAGTTACCCTTTTTTACCAATTATGCTACAACATTTCAATTAGCATCTTGAAGTGGATCAACCCACA
Organism: Porphyrio hochstetteri; assembly: GCA_020800305.1. Classification (NCBI taxonomy): domain Eukaryota; kingdom Metazoa; phylum Chordata; class Aves; order Gruiformes; family Rallidae; genus Porphyrio; species Porphyrio hochstetteri. The sequence goes on along the minus strand of CM036938.1, from coordinate 1,492,924 downwards.
AAAGTTTCTTGTTTTCTTTTGTTTAAAAACATTATTTAAGATACTGCAAGACATTTTTAAAGGCATGTTAGCAATATGAAGAAGCCACACAGACTCCTCACACAAGGAGCTGCAGACCAGCAACAAATCAAAGGGGTTTTTTCAACTTAAAAATTTTAACTCCAGGAAAAAAACCTCTTAAAAATGTATATGGCCAAAAAAAATATTTCCAGCATAAAACATTACACAGTTTTTCACATTCTTATGGGAAAAGTCTCAGAAAACAAACTTTTAAATTTAATTATATAGTTTACTTTAGGATGGGCTTAAACCAAGCCTGTGTCATAAGCTGTGTCTGTGTTGCTGCAGGGTTTTGCCAGAAGCACAAAGGTCCATCACACAGCTGAACGTTAGGGTACCACAGCTCCCTGGCACTGGGAGGGAAAGCTGGATCAGACTGAAGGCAGGATTTGCTGTGAAGATGAGGAGTTAAAACCAACAGTCACGCTTCCTTCTGTCATAGCACACAGACCACAGCATAAACACTGTCTGCTATAGCGAAGGACTATTTCCAATCATTTGAGAAGACAACAGCAAGATGTTGGTCCTCTCATGAAGAATGTTCTGTTCTTTTTTCTGTGACTGTCAATGATGCTATTTATCAAGTAATAGCCATGATTAATGCTGGCATGGCTAGCCACATAAATATAGCTGCCTTCTTTCCCCTCTGAGAATGCTGTGGTGTTGCTTTTTATAAATTTGGGGAAGATAAAGTGTGCAGAACATACACGACATGAGAATTCAACTTCAAATTCCAAGACTGCAGTATGTTCAGCAGCAGGTTTCTAAAAGGGTACATGAAGAGGCAGCTCAGAGACTAAAGAACAGGAAGCTAAAATTAAAAAATATTTTCTACCGTGTAGTTCACATATTCTTTTAGAGTGAAATTCACAGCACTTGGAGAAAATTCAACTGTCAGGGTTTAGGCAGAGGACCTGGAAAAAATTTTGGAGGAATGGTGGGTTATCACATCAGCACAAGGTTGGAAAAGCCCTTTAAGCTCCTGGAGTCCAACCATCCCTGTCCTGTGCTAAACCAGATCCCTGAGCCCCTCATCTCCCCGCCTGTTAAACACACCCAGGGCCGGGGACTCAGCCCCTCCCTGGGCAGCCTGGGCCAGGCCCTGACAGCTCTGCCAGGGAAGAACTTTGCCCTCCCAGCTGAGCTGACCCTGCCCTGGGGCAGCTTGAGCCCATTGCCCCTTGTCCCATCTCCTGTCCCCTGGCTGAAGAGACCCTCGCCCACCTCTCTGCACCCTCCTGGCAGGGCAGGGGAGGCGGGGAGAAGGTCTCCCCTCAGCCTCCTCTTCTCCAGGCTGAACACCCCCAGCTCCCTCAGCCGCTCCTCAGAGGATTTGCCCTCCAGCCCCTTCCCCAGCCTGGCTGCCCTTCTCTGGACACGCTCCAGGCCCTCCATGTCCTTCTGGCAGTGAGGGGCCCAGAACTGGGCCCAGCACTCGAGGTGCGGCCTCCCCAGTGCCCAGTGCAGGGGCACAATCCCCTCCCCAGCCCTGCTGGCCACGCTGGGTCTGGCACAAGCCAGGATGCCATTGGCCTTCCTGGCCACCTGGGCTGTTTGTTACGCACTCAGAATATACCCCTCCTCTGAGACAGTCCTGGGATCAATCCTCCAAACTCTGGTTACAACATCTGACACATCTACCCCCACTGAACTTTGGATGAGTATTCTGACACGGAGCTGCGCACAGACAGCTCTGTCTTCACACCCTGGCCCATAACCCCTGACACAAGCTCTGCTGCAGCACATAGGCAGCGCCACAGGATCAGACCAAAGGTCCTGGGGTTCACTGAGCTGTCCCCATCAGGGGCTACTAGCAGATGCTAACAAAGAAACAAGAGGACTGGCACATATATTATTTCCCTCCAATGTCCTCCTAGGCATCAAGAATTTGGAGCAAAGACCTTGACAGTTTGATGTGTCTTCCGTGCATTTCAATGCTCTTTCTGGGTTTTTCTTCACCAAATTGCTGAATTTGGTGAAGAAAATCTTGCACTCACAAAAACATACGGTAAGAATTCGGTTTTATGTGCTCAGTTTCTTAGTGAACTCCACCAGAATTACCACAGGGGTACTTTAAACAATAAATGCTGCTTTTAACAAGCGATAGGACAAGAGGAAGCAGCATCAGGTTGTGCCTTGGGAGGTTTAGATCAGTTAGGAGAGATCTCTTCCTCGAAAGTGCTGCGTGGCTCTGGAACAAGCTGCCCAGGGCAGTGGTGGAGTCACCGTCCCTGGAGGGGTTTAGGAGCCATGTAGATGTGGGGCTCAGGGACATGGGGTAGTGGTGGCCTTGGCAGTGCTGGGTCAGTGTTTGGATTCAATGATCTTAAAGGTCTTTTCCAACCTACATGATTCTGCAGTTCCATGATACACTCAAGAGAGGATGCAGAGAAAACTGACTCCCCAAGCCATGCCCCTTGGTGTGCCCTTCCCATTCAGCAGCCATCTAAGTGTCTGCCTAATCCCCATAACATCCCCTTAACTCAAACTCTGCAGTTGGTCCTAAAATCCCACTCTGAGTAGCTGCAGAGAAAAGGAAAACAAGCAGTAACACAGCAGGTGACAGAAAGGACACTGAGTCAGGAGTGGTGAGGTCCCAGCTTGGTATCCCAGGACAAGGAGCTGCTTTGGGATTTTCCTCTTAAGAAACAAAGGCTCAGTCCTGGAAGCCCAGTCCCAGCTGGGATCTGAAAAATGGTTGATGCAGATGGGAGGACATCTGCAGCTCCCCAGCCAGTCTGAAGGATCTTCTACCCTTCACAAAGAAAAAACACACTTTGTCCTTCCTGAGAAGCTTGCAGTGCCCTGGTAAAACACTCCCTTAGCTGCTCAAGATGGGAGGGCTGAGCTTTTTCAGGGACAGGAAAAAAGGCAAAAGGCAGCAGAAAGTCACCCATTCACCTCACTTTTTCAGTAAGTTTTCAAGCTTTAGGACTCTTCTGTGAAACCAGAGCCCAACCACTACCATCCTCCCCAGTATATTTTTTGAAAGAAAAAGCCAGGACTTGCTCAACATTTGGATGACATGCACCCATCACCTTTCAAAAGCAAACTAGGGGCTGCAAAACAGGGTGGGCAATGACCATTTGGTGTAACCCTCATGTCTGGGCTCTAGGGCTAACAAGTGTTGAGGAAACACCACTCTTGTTTTGCTTTCCAGGTAGCTCAAGCTGTTCAAGGTGCAGTTTTCTTAACTGACCTTTTAAAGCACTTGACATTTTATACAGTGCCTACTATTCCTTTCAGACCCCAGGATTCCACCTCAGGAGGTGGATCCCCCACACCTTGTTTACTCTGGCCCTAGACTCCCATCTTACCATGGAAAAAACAATTACAGAAGTTTTCCTGGCATATAAATAATCACATTTACATTCATATTTGTGTTTCTTTATAACTAATATGAATGATGGATATGAATTGCAGCACTTATTATTCAGAAACTGGGCAAGTCTCTCCAGCTCATGGAACAAAAACATTTGAGCATCTATTTTTAATGACTGTCAGGCGAGCCCTGATAGAATATCAATATGTCTAGAGGAAGAATATACATGAAAGTTTATTCTTGCATCAGTGAGCATATGAAAATTTCATTTTCAGTTACATAAGTACCAGCAATTTCCTACCAATGTAAACAATGCTTGAGGTTTCTGCCACCACATTTCAGATCTGAAATCAGTGGAGTAACTTCACAGGTAAGCACGGAGAGGTGTTGTGAAACACTGTTTTTGCAGTTAGATTTTTCTCTCTCTCAAGGAATGCATTACAGCAAACACAAAACGGGCTGTTAGTCAGATTTACTAACGTCTCATTTTAAACAGGAGCTGCAGTTGCCTGCACAGAGTCACTGAGTCAGCCTGATGTGTTCCTGTGGGTCCAAGCACCTTTTAGCAGCCCTGCCTGCACTACATGTCTCAGAGCAGACCTAAAATGCTAATGGACATCAGGCTGGATGCATCTCAGAACAGCTTTACTGCCATTACCTTTCAATACAGCTCTGGTCTTTATTGCTTTAAGCAGTCAAGAAACAAGTTAAGCAGCAAGACAGCACAACTCTGCACAGTTCAACTAAATCCATCACACCTTCCTTAGTTTGAAGCATTCAAAAAAGGAAGGAAAACTAACTAGCAAAATAATTAAACTGGTGTTTTACCTCCTCCTGCATGGGTTTAGCTGGCCCTAGCTCCTTTTCCTTTGTGCTTTTGGGTCAAAAAGCCTCTACATGGTCTTAAGCAGAGCTTAACCAACAATGCAGAAACAACTCAAACCTTAATTGTAACGTTAATATCCTCTTACAAATGTACCTGATGGCCATGTGGCTTCCCAAATGCTCAGGCTGTGTTCCCTAGCACGCTTACCTCCACGGTCCCGAGCTGCTAAATTCTGTCCTCTTCTTAGAGTAACGTCCAACTGGTACATTCCGGGATCCCCAGAGGGAAAATCTGCATTACTTGTTCCAACCAGGTTTGTTCTCTGGAGGGGGGAAAAAAAAAGGAAAACCAAAATAAAAATGGAATTTTGCAACACTACTAAAAGTTTCAGGTAAGGTCTGTTTCTCCTTGGGAGCAACAACCTGTTGAACTAAGACAAGGCTACATCCCATTTCCCCCACCTCAGAGCTGATAGCACAACACCGAGGAACCCACTCCCACCACCAGTGTGACAACTAATAAGCATTGTGGGGGTTTTTTTCACAAAAAATGTGGGGGTTTTTTCATTAAAAATGTGGGGTTTTTTCCATTAAAAAATTTCATAAGTATTGTAGGGATTTTTTTTCATGAGAAACGCCCCAAAACAATAAAAAAAACAAACACCAATCTGGTTGACATCCCAATGGTTAAACTTATTAACTAAAAAAGTGCTTGTAAAATAATTGATACCTGTATTTATTATGGAACCCTCCATTTTTAATCACACACACAAACTCTTGTCCCACTAGAGCAGAGTTAGGAAACAAAAAGCAGACCTGGACCCTACCATACCACTCAGAGTTGTTATAACCAGCACCCTCAAACCCTCTATTCAACAGCAATCATCTTAATGTTGAATAAACATACATGAGTTGCAACTTTGCCAGCTACTGCGTTACTCTGCAAAATATGTGGGGTTTGGGTTTTTTTTCCCCCAGAGTTATAGAGGGAAAAAACCATAAAGGTATTAGATGTAGCTGTATCTCTTCACATGCCTTCTTAGTTCTTCTGTATGCCAGGGACAAGATAAGATTCTTAGAGTAGTTAGTCATATAAACTGTGGCATAAAAGAGAAAATAATAATAATAATAATAATAATAATAATAATAATAATAATAATAATAATAATAATAATAATAATAATAAAGGAAGTCAGACTGAAAGGAACTCTCTGCAGCACATGAAGGGTAACCACATTTCTGTCCAAATGACAAAGGAGAGAAATTACATTTCTTCTCATCTACATAGCTCTTGTAAAATAATTTTTAACACGCCTCTCTACAAGCAGCATCTAATTACAGGGCATGCTAGGAGCACCACATTTAATTTTAAGACTAGAACAACTGTATCTATTATACATTCCCGGTACATACAGGAACTTCATACATTATACACAGAGCGCCACTGTTACATATTCTCATGCTGGGAACTAAATCTTTTAAGACCAGTGCTATTAATATTTTATTATGTGATTATGGGGCCTCCACTAGAAAAAAAAGGAAACAAAAATCAGCATGATAGAAAGATCTGCAAGACCATGTGTGTACTAAGTGCTACACCACTTCAGAAAAACTTGGGCTGTTTCTCTTCCCACCGACACCCTTTTCTTTTTAAGGTAATTGTAAATACAAAGCACAACGGAAGCCACAAAATAAAGGCTTTTTAACACGGGGTTTATGCTTGTTATTCCTCCAGGGCCACAACTCTGAGCCACAGGGTATCAACCTTTCACAGAATCACAGCATCACAAGGCTGGAAAAGCCCTTTAAGCTGATGGAGTCCACCCGTCCCTGTCCTGTGCTAAACCAGATCCCTGAGCCCCTCATCTCCCCGCCTGTTAAACACACCCAGGGCCGGGGACTCAGCCCCTCCCTGGGCAGCCTGGGCCAGGCCCTGACAGCTCTGCCAGGGAAGAACTTTGCCCTCCCAGCTGAGCTGACCCTGCCCTGGGGCAGCTTGAGCCCATTGCCCCTTGTCCCATCTCCTGTCCCCTGGCTGAAGAGACCCTCACCCACCTCTCTGCACCCTCCTGGCAGGGCAGGGGAGGTGGGGAGAAGGTCTCCCCTCAGCCTCCTCTTCTCCAGGCTGAACACCCCCAGCTCCCTCAGCCGCTCCTCAGAGGATTTGCCCTCCAGCCCCTTCCCCAGCCTGGCTGCCCTTCTCTGGACTCGCTCCAGGCCCTCCATGTCCTTCTGGCACTGAGGGGCCCAGAACTGGGCCCAGCACTCGAGGTGCGGCCTCCCCAGTGCCCAGTGCAGGGGCACAATCCCCTCCCCAGCCCTGCTGGCCATGCTGGGTCTGGCACAAGCCAGGATGCCCTTGGCCTTCCTGGCCCCCCGGGCACACTGCTGGCTCGTGTTCAGTCACAGTCACCCAACACCCCCAGGTCCTTCTCTGCCTGACAGCTCTCCAGACAGTCTCCCCCAAGCCTGGAGCACTGCTTGTCTTTGCTGCAAGAGGTACAACACTGACACACTCACCACTTCCATGGCTACAAAAACTCTTCATACCTGCCGCGCTCCAGGGAAAAGGGTGGGGTGAGCTTTGCTTTGGCTCCTGACATCTCTCAACATAGATCTTCCCATTTTTTGCCCTTGTACAGCAACTGCTGAAGCACACCCGAAGCTGCCACAACCCCTTACAAGACTCATGAAGACAGCATCCACCTTCTTCACAGTGACCAACACCTTGCTCATCATCTCTTCTTTAACTCACTGACTGCAGGACACCCAGGTGGACAGTAGCAACTTTCCAGCTCCCCCCTGCAATGCTTGCTGTCTAGTCCAGGCAGAAATGAGGAAGAACATACACTCTGCCCTGATCCTCAGCCCCAGCTTTCACCATTGCAAACGAAGAAAATCTTGTCTGAAGTAAATAATACAGAAAAAGCTGACCTTCCCCTTTCTCATCCTTCGATGGGAGCTTATACCACAAAAACCAAACATGATGACTACCAGCATTCACAACCTCCTCCATGATTCTTCCCCACAGTGTCCCCCTCTCCCTTCCCCTCCGAGGTCTAACACTGGCTCTACATTAAAATTCCATGCCCATGCCTTTCCTTTCCCTTTCTCTCATCCTTTTCAATGTTTTTCCTTCCTTTCGTCTTCGTGAACCATGGTCTGGTTCAGCCTGGAGAAGAGAAGGCTCCAGGAGGCCTAATTGTGGCCTACCAACACTTAAAGGGTCCTACAGGAACGTGGGAGAGGGGCTGTCACCAGGGAGGGCAGGGACAGGACACGGGGCGATGGCTGCAAGCTGACAGAGGGCAGGGGTAGGTTAGATGTTGGGAAGGAATTCTTTACTCTGAGGGGGTGAGGCCCTGGCACAGGGTGCCCAGAGAGGCTGTGGGAGCCCCTGGATCCCTGGAGGTGTTCAAGGCCGGGTTGGACGGGGCTTTGGGCACCCTGGTCTGGTGAGGGTGTCCCTACCCATGGCAGGCAGTTGGGACTAGATGGGCTTTGAGATCCCTTCCAACCCGAAGCATTCTGGGATTCTGTGATTCTTTTTAATGTTTACATTAGTTTTTCCAAGAGTGCTGCCCAAGGAGGCTAGGAAAACTTTGGTGAGCAATGTCACAAGCCTGCAAGCCACAAACAGTTACACAAATGGAATTTAAAAAAAAATTGATACTAACTATACCTAAATATTAGAGAGTAAAAACTGTATTTCTGCATCCCAACAGAAGCATCTGAAGCTTGCAATTAAAGCTAGGGGTTGCCATAATAAGTGCAATGAACAATATATAATTTTTTCTACTGACTTTTTTAAATAACAAGGTCAAAAGTTAAAGTGGCAACTGGTAAATAGATAAAAACCCCAACCAAAACAGCCCAAATCTGTGTGGTCTGCAGTAACAAAACACAGTGAGAAATGTCCACCAAGAAACTCTGTAAGAGTTTATGAAACTCTACTTGGAACAGTTTCAAAGCCAAGTTTTCTGAACTTCTTCATTACAACCAATAATATCAAGAAAGCACTATCTCTGTAGCTAGGGAAAAATAAGTTGTCATCACAACTGGAATTTCCTGCTGTTGACACCAAGGCCAACAAAGCAGAGGTCTGGCTCCACTTTTAGTGTCTAAAGTGCACAAGTGACTTTTATAAAATCTTTAAGAGAAATCTGGAGATTCCAAAGACCATAAAGGTGATTAATCATTTCACATGGGCAGGATCACCAGCAGGAAGGCAATGCCTGAATTAATACCTTTGAATTAATGTTTAGCAGTGTGGTCTGACATTATTTTACTTTGGAATATCTCCGTTACCTGAATTGATGGACTCTATGATGTCCCATAAACTTGAAATTAATCTGATTAAAGGGAAATCTATTGTCATAAACACTGAAGTCTTCTGTACAGTGAATACGATGGAGAGCAAGCCCACGATGGACAGGGGATGCTCTATCAGAACAACTATCCCAAGACAGCAGAAGGGCTCACTTCTCTGTACTGTATTTTAAAGCCAAAAATCAAAGACAGCTTTACTACAGGAGTGTGTATTACACTCACTTAACAGAGCTAAGATGTTAGTCTAACAATGTGGAATAATATTCACTCCCACTTTTACAGAAACTCTGGGCTTTAGACATTTACTGAGACATCTGCCATCATTCGGGAGACACACAGGACAGCGGGAGCTACCTGACGGGCAGGTCCGTGTGAGTAGTGGTATGCCAGGAATAAACATGAGCCAGCAGTGAGCTCTGGCAGCTGGGAAGGGCGATGGGATCCTGGGCTCCATCAGCAGAGGGGTGGCAGCAGGGACAGGGAGGGGATTGTCCCTCTCTGCTCTGCCCTGGGGAGGCCCCAGCTGGAGTCCTGTGTCCAGAGCTGGGGCCCCAGTACAAGGAAGATGTGGGACTGGTGGGGAGGGGTCAGAGGAGCCACGGAGATGCTCAGAGGGCTGGAGCAGCTCCCCTATGGAGAGAGGCTGAGGGAGCTGGGCTGGGTCAGCCTGGAGCAGAGAAGGCTGTGGGGGGACCTCACTGCAGCCTTCCCGTCCCTTGAAGGGAGCAGAGGAACAGGAGGGGAATGGGCTTGTGAAAGGGCAGAGACTGGCAGGACAAGGGGGATGGAGTGAAGCTGGAGGAGGGAAGGGGGAGAGGAGAGACTGGGGGAAGTTCTGTGCAGAGAGAGTGGTGAGGGGCTGGAAGGGGCTGCCCAGAGAGGGGGTGGGTGCCCCGTCCCTGGGAGTGCTCAAGGCCAGGTTGGATGGGGCCCTGGGCAGCCTTGTGTAGCTCCAGGCCTGGAGGTTGGTGTCCCTGCCTGTGGCAGGGGGTTGGAGCTCTGTGTTCCTTGGGGTCCCTTCCAACCCAGATCAGGCTGGGATTCTATGATTCTTTCCCAGTTTCTGCACATCCCACACTTGCACCATCCGACGTGTTCACTGGTCAGAACCCAACTCCACCTCAGCACAGACAAAAAATAACGCCTCTTTCAGAGAGACAGGATGTCTCAAATCACCACCATTCCCAACAGCACACTATTTAACAAACTGTGAAGTTTGTTAAAAAACTGGGAAGTTTGTTACAAACATGTTATGAAAGGAAAAGACAGTGGATCTGATTCTGGTCACTAGGAATTACCAAAGTCAGCGGTCTATCTGTTGAACTCAAACCAGCAATTAATGGCTAAAAGATGAGAATCAGCAATATAATTTCTGGTATCTTCTTACAAACTGCATCAGAACATTTCAGGCCATCTCACTGAATTCTCCCAGACTGAGACCCTGAAGAGTAAGACAACTTTTGCCATGAAAACTATCGATCACTCCCTCACAGCACCACAAATACCGACTCTACTTCAAAGATCACGTTATTTCTAACAGTTAATCAGCTAAGCCAACCTAGGAAATCGATGGCTTTGCAGCTCTGCTACAATTTATATGTCACACACTAGCAAAACTTGTGACAGGAATTCAGGGGATATAAGATATTTAAGGTATTCTCTGTTACAGAAAACAATTACCGCTTCGCAGGTATAGATCTGAAAGTGTAATATACTTTGTTCAATGCCAAACCTAAATATATTCAGCATTGAGAAAAAACCTACACCTGTAATACAGTCCTGCTTCCAGAAAGGAAAAAAAAAATAGCAATATACCAGGGGGGAAAAAAAAAAAACCCTGGACATTTTCATTAGCTTCAAAGTATCTTTTGTAAATCCACATGTTCTTATCTGAGCCATTCAAGCAACAGGTTCTGGCTCTGTGGATTTGCTGCTCCAAGTCAAGATCCTGCCAGATGGCACCGATAAGATAAGCAAAAAGCACTTTTTTTTCCAGCACAAAGCAAAGGCATCAGCAATCAAGGCTTCATAAAGGGAAAGGAAAATGTAACTGGGGTCATATAAAAGAAGTGACAAGAGAAGCTGGAGATCTGGCTGTGTGACTGTCCATGTGCAGGGGTTGTTGTCAGAGGATGGGACGGTGACATAAACCAGTGTTCCTTTCACAGCTGCATACAACAGATGACCTCAAACCAAGGTATCCTGCAAGGATGAAATAGCAGAACACCAACAGTCCCAGGTTCACAGCCTGGCATGAAATATTTCCAGCCCTCAACAGGGAAAGAAGATATCAAAAAGTTTGAAGTAATGCAACTGTGTCTTCAATATTGCATGAGCAGAATTTTCCACTCCAGTTAGTACCTGGCTCAAAGGGATTCCTTCAGATCATTTCCATTTCTCAAAGCTTCATGCTCTGGAAACACCTGCTCAAAATAAATCCAGAAATTCTGACTATCCAGGTGGCTGTCGACACATCACCAGCCCAACTAATGGGAACTGACTGTGCTTCAAAGTTATGACAGTAACGTGACAATCAATTTTTACTTTCCCTGAAAGGATTTACTTCTCTAACTCAGGAGTTGTGTCCTAAACAACACATTGGGAGCTGGTATCCTGGCTGATGGTGGATCAGGAAGCACTGAGGAGTTTCCCTGTAACAACAGTTACACAGCTCACTTCACCTCTTTGTTCTGTTTCCCATATTCCCCCAGCAAAGAGGCAGGTGTATGATGTCAATCCAAATCAACAGCAACACAAAAAGTACATTCCATGATTTTAAATATTATTGCAAACATGAGTAAATTATTAGCAGCATTTCATACACACTAACAACGTGCTTTTTGATTGCCCACATATGTGCTTCAGATGGGACTGGCTGCTTTGTTGAAGCTTGTCATACAGCAGATGTTTCCCTTAGGCAAGATAGGAGTATTAGTAACAAATGTGAAAAGCCTCAACTGTAGCTGGGAAGATGCTGAATGAGATAAGGTGTATTGATCAAGTGTAAGAGTCAGATTTTGTGTGTGTGCTCCTTATCACTTAATGGCAACAGTTCATACGTGGCTGTCTGAAATGTCTTGATTACAGTGTTCTACGAATTCAAGACTATTTCTGCAGAATAAAGACATTTTTAAAGATAGCATTAATCACATAACATGCACACACTCTTGTGTATATACTGTATGCTCTGGGTACAACCCCGTAGTTTGTATCACCAGGAAGCACCCTGAGTCACGAGTTCATGAAAGATTCAGGCTCTTTCCTCAGCTTCCTGCCCATGGCTGGAGAAGATATTTAATCTGATTCGTAAAGAAACCCTTAAGAATCCAACAGCATTACTGACCTCTTAACTCTGAAGAATAATGGGAATATTTTTAGTGACACCTGTACTGATTCTTGCTCTTTGATTTTATTTGAAAGCAACTGTGGTGGTCTGGGCCTGGCTGGAGGCCGGACACCCACCAAAGCCACTCTGTCGCTGCCCTTTTCAGCTGGACAGGGGAGAAAATAGATATTGAGAGGCTCAGGAGTGGAGATAAGGACAGGGAGAGATCATTCCACAATCAGCATCATGAGCAGAACAGGGAATAAAGGGCAGAAAACTCTCTAACTGATGGCCCTGCCCTGCACCCCCAGTGACACCAGAGTCAGGGGATGAGAAGTGTGACCAGATCTTAAAGCACCTGCCCCCACCTCTCCCTTCTCAGCGACTGCACTTTAGTCAGGATTTCGCTCCCTTCTTCCCCCCATGGTGGCACAGGGAGGGGCAGGGACTGGGGGAATGGGAGTTTGGGTTAGTTCCTCACCAGATGTTCCCCTCAGTAGCTGGGGGACACACATTCCTCACCCCTTCCCCAGCTGCACTGTGGGGTCCCACCCACAGCAGACAGCCCTCCACGAATTTCTCCAGCGTGAGTCCTTTCCCAGGGGCTTCAGCTCTTCCCCATCTGCCCCAGCGTGGGTCACTGCTATGGGTGCAGTCATCAGTCACAGAATGCCTCTCAGTCCCTCAGGCCCAGGCTGCTCCAGCCTGGGCCCCCACAGAGTCACAAGCCCCCCAGCAAACCTGCTCTGGCACTGAGGCCTTTGCAGGCTGTAGATGGGATCTCTGCCTTCCCGTTACTTTCCATGGGCTGTGGAGGGACACCCGCTCCACCTTGGGTTTCTCCAGGGGCTCAGGGGCATCTCTCTCTGCGGCACCTGGGACACCTCCTCCCCCCTTCCCTGCCCTTGGTGCCTGCACAGTCTCTCCCACCTTCTCACTCCCTTCTCTGGGGCACAGAGCAGCCGCTGGTATTTTCCCTCCTCACTGTGATTCCCAGACGCCTGTGACCGTCTCTGATGGGCTCGGCCTTGCTCAGCGGTGGGTGAGGCCTTGAGTCAACTGGTGTTTGCTCTGTGGGGCCTGGGGGAAGCTCCAGATGCTGCTTGCAGAAGCCACCCCACAGCCCCCTCCTCTGCCAGGACCCAGCCACGTAAAACCACAACAGCAACCTCAAATAAAGCAAATGCTCCTTTTCATACTGATTCCTATCAACAGCTTGCCATGCTTCCTTCTGAAAACACAGTGACTGGATGTATAAATAACAACAAAAGACGCAAGCATGTTACCATATTGAGCGTTTTGGTATTGGGAAGTTATCCCTATCTATTCATATCTCTCCATACCTTTTCAAATCGCTTTTTTCAGCACTAACGCTGTCTGTTGGCAAAGGAAACCAAACAAATATTGACAAAGCAGTCGGAGAGATCCCACCGAGTTGTTCCTCCTTCCATCTGTCTGCATATCCTGCTTTGGGAATAGAAAGCTCGGGCCGCTGCCACTCACTCATTCAAACGTACTCTGAAATCTTACTTCTGCAGCAAACAGAAAATAACAACCAGTAATCCCTTCTCCACCAAGATTATAAATGTATTCTTGAATCAAGCAACCACAGCTTCCTTCCCCGTTTTGCTACACCGCATCCTGCCCCCCCCTCCCCCCCCCCCCCCGCCCCCAACTCCCCTCCCACCCCACCCTCTGGTTATGACACAAATTCAAAGCTCTCATCTGGTCTCTTCTGTGCAAAACAACTGCTGTAATCATGCCAAATCCTTCTGGGGTTTCCCTGTTTCTTACTGACACAACAGTTCACCTACATACGATGAATGGAAGCACAGAGATTTAGGCTGTAAGATTTTCAAGGACTGAAGAACATCTTCATTTTACATACACATTAAGGCAGTTAATTCTTGCTGCATTTTCCAACTCTTATTCCTCTTTTCATCCTTAACAGTATATTGCCTCAACCTCTTTCTAACTGATAACAGGTTTTTTTGAAAGTACAAATACATTTTACCACCTTTTTTCCTCTTACCTGGTACTGCTTGGAGAAGTTCAAACCTGTTTAATCTATTATTGATGATCAATTCCTTCGTGGAAGGCATAAGTTTGAAAAGCCTAATATTTTCTATTTTGGCTACTGAGATTGATCAAGAATGTAAGTACAGAAGCATCAGTATCAATCTGTGGTCTTTAAAACCACCTGTTTTGGCCCAGCACTCCAGGATGGCTGCTGGTTTTAGCTAAGCATTCGGCTGCTTTGAGCCTTGTATTGTACACATATCACAGCATTTTGTTTTCCTCTGGAGATGTTTACTTTAACATCATTTTGGCTGAGGATGCTTCTTCATTAAACCAGGACACAGCAGTCCAGAGTAGGTCCTTCTCCAACAGCTTTCACACTGGGGGCTGATGTAGAGAAACCCCCACGGCCTCCCCAGCACTGTACAGCTATTCACAGTAGGACAAATCCCTATCCATGGCAGCTGCCTTTTCAGGAGAAGCTGTTGCTGAAGGTGGAGGGAGGGATGGGTTGTACATAATTCCCTTCTGAATAACACTACAGAGGAGATCAGGAATAAATTAGGCAGGTACCATCAGCTAGTTTGCCAGTGACACTGAGCTGAGTGGTGGGTCAACACACTGGAGGGAAGGGATGGCATCCAGAGGGACCTGGACAGGCTGGAGAGGTGGGACTGTGTGAACTGCATGGAGTTCAACAGGGCCAAGGGCAAGGACCTGCACGTGGGTTGGGGCAATGCTGGAGGAATGGAAGGATGGAAGCCCTGAGGAAAAGGACTTGGGGGTGCTGATTTTTGCAGGCAGCAATTATCATCAAAACTGCTTTACTTTGACCTGAAGAAAATGCTCCCAAAAACTGGAAATTAAATTCACCTTCATCTGTACTCAGGTGAAGTCAACACTCAAAACCACAGAGCAGGATTCTCCACTATGGAAGTGAAGCATCTGAACAAGACCAAGGGTCTCCAACTGCCCTTGTTCCTTTAACTTTCTCTATACCAGCTGGCCACAAAAAGGCTTTCTACCACCAACAGTCTGAAGATTATGTCCAGAAACTCATAACCCAAAATCCAGTACAAGTCATGTAACAAATAACATCAAGAAGAACCTTGCAATGAGAAGCTCAAGTGCTAACCATGCAACTTTTGGTCTTCACTGTGAAGGATTATAAACATGTAAGATAGGTACATGTGCTGACGTGTTTATGGACATTATTCTTTTCAAAAACCACCCCACAGCCTTACAGCCTTTATATTGCTCATGAAAGGTCCTTAGTTCCACAGAGGCATCTCCTGTGTAGTTTCTGGTACAGGAATGGGATGCAAAGCAATGACCACGCACGTTTTCTGCAGCCACCTGTCCAGATGTCCATATCTGAGCATCTTGGGGGATGAGAACCTCAGTCTGCCCTGCAAGATGCCAGATAAGGAGTAACTTCAAGCTTTCTAATTCTGAATATGACAAAAAGTAGGTCTTCCATACTGAAAAGATGTGTGATGCCATTAGGTGCAAGAGTCTGAAAGAAGCCATTACTGAAATAATTGGCTTTTCTTTCCACCTTTGGCAAAGCCCAGAACTGCTGCACAATACTTTTAAAGACTCTCCACTTGCCTTGACTGCTGAAAAAAAATCTTTTTAAGAACAGAAAAAAAAAAAGAAAGAATGTTTTCCCAAGATAGAAGCTGCCACAGCCAAGCTATAGCTAATTATTTATGTTACCAATGACCAATAAAGCAAAATTCCACACTAAGAATGACAGTTGATGCTGGACCGTGAGACCAAGGTCCCATGACACACGACTGCAGCTCTTCACTTAGGTGAACGTTTTCACAACTGCAGGGATGGATTTTGCTGCTCAGGCCTTTCAAGAATTTCATGGAGACCCCAGTGATGGCAGCCAGTTGGTACTGTCATTCCGTAGCCCTGAGAAGTAGTTGGGGATGGTAGAAACCACAAGTTCCAGGGTGGACACAAAGGTGGTGAGATGAGAAGTTGGATCAGCCTGGAAGTCCTACTGTAAGTCTAGTGTTCCTTAACTCAATCCTGATACACACACACAGTTCCTAGGACAGAAATCGGGTGTGAGGTGGAGTATGGTCTGCAAGGAGGAGTACCAGTGGTGCTTTTGGGTTGGGCACCAGGAGGATGCCCAGACCTCTAAATGCAAACCTCACTGTTGCCTGTTATACCCAATGCAGAAAATGACACCCCTCTTCCAGAGACCAACAAACTGTTCACATTTCAGCTCCATCACTGACTGCCGTAAGATGAAAAAGGAGAGAAAATTATCTGCTCAGAATTTCTCAGCAAGGTCCTGAAATCCTGTGAAAATGGGGGCTGGAGCATCCCAATGGAGAGGCTGAGGGAGCTGGGCTGGGTCAGCCTGGAGCAGAGAAGGCTGTGGGGGACCTCACTGCAGCCTTCCCGTCCCTGAAGGGAGCAGAGGAACAGGAGGGGAATGGGCTTGTGAAAGGGCAGAGACTGGCAGGACAAGGGGGATGGAGTGAAGCTGGAGGAGGGAAGGGGGAGAGGAGAGACTGGGGGAAGTTCTGTGCAGAGAGAGTGGTGAGGGGCTGGAAGGGGCTGCCCAGAGAGGGGGTGGGTGCCCCGTCCCTGGGGGTGTTCAAGGCCAGGTTGGATGGGGCCCTGAGCAGCCTTGTGTAGCTCCAGGCCTGAGGTTGGTGGCCCTGCCTGTGGCAGGGGGTTGGAGCTCTGTGACCCTTGGGGTCCCTTCCAACCCAGACCAGGCTGGGATCCCATCAAGAACCCGTTTGCATCCGGAATCGATTTATCAAGTACCAGAGGTGGGGGAAATAAATACCTTTGAAAACAGAAGGGACAGATCCCACACACTAGAGCCAGACTCATTTCCTGGGTGGAGGCAAAGCCATCCCAAGCAGTGTATCTCCTGCCAGGCAGGAGCCTCCAGCAGCACCCGCGTTCCCTTAGGGGCAGGTTTCAGGGAATGCCATGTGCCTCCCTGTGGGCATTCCTCAGCTGAGAGGTATCACAGAGTGACAGCTCCCAGCTCCAGAACAAACCCCTGCAGTCATGAATAACTAATCACAGGAGAAAGAATACCAGACCAAAGGCAGGCAGCCTCCCAAGGGAGTGTCTGCTGGGCAGTGAAGCGATGACAAAACTGCTCAGGTGACACATGACCAAATTTAGGCCATTTTCCCTCAAAAGGTTTACTAGTGCTTTTGGTAATTTACAGAGATAGGCTCTTTTTCTAAAAAAAGAGATGTAAAATGTTTATTAAGTTGTGTACTACCATGCCTGAGTCTCTCCAAGGAACTGATGCCGAGCCTTCAATGATTCTCAGAG
Organism: Porphyrio hochstetteri; assembly: GCA_020800305.1. Taxonomy (NCBI): domain Eukaryota; kingdom Metazoa; phylum Chordata; class Aves; order Gruiformes; family Rallidae; genus Porphyrio; species Porphyrio hochstetteri. Next base: position 1,475,717 of record CM036938.1, on the reverse strand, counting down.
CCCTCCTAACCCGAGGCTGTGTGTCAACCCTCCTGGCACCAGCAGCTGCTGGTTAGTTGGAGAACAAACATACCAAGGGCCACCAGCTACTGCTCCCTCTTGGCCACATGACAAGCTCCCCCACTTTCAGCTTGGTGCAAATTCTACTCTAGTTCTCCAACAGCCTTTCAGTAAAACTCACTCTAACAGAACTTCATACATCAATAAGCGTGGACAGCCACAGAGCAAACAGTTTCTTGCTGGGTGTACGAGGCAGCGTCCCGTTCTCCTCCCCTGGTCATTGAAGACCTTATAATGTCACAGAATCCCAAGGTTGGAAAAGCCCTTTAAGCTCGACCATCCCTGTCCTGTCCTAAACCAGATCCCCGAGCCCCTCATCTCCCCGCCTGTTAAACACACCCAGGGCCGGGGACTCAGCCCCTCCCTGGGCAGCCTGGGCCAGGCCCTGACAGCTCTGCCAGGGAAGAACTTTGCCCTCCCAGCTGAGCTGACCCTGCCCTGGGGCAGCTTGAGCCCATTGCCCCTCGTCCCATCTCCTGTCCCCTGGCTGAAGAGACCCTCGCCCACCTCTCTGCACCCTCCTGGCAGGGCAGGGGAGGCGGGGAGAAGGTCTCCCCTCAGCCTCCTCTTCTCCAGGCTGAACACCCCCAGCTCCCTCAGCCGCTCCTCAGAGGATTTGCCCTCCAGCCCCTTCCCCAGCCTGGCTGCCCTTCTCTGGACACGCTCCAGGCCCTCCATGTCCTTCTGGCAGTGAGGGGCCCAGAACTGGGCCCAGCACTCGAGGTGCAGCCTCCCCAGTGCCCAGTGCAGGGGCACAATCCCCTCCCCAGCCCTGCTGGCCACACTGGCTCTGGCACAAGCCAGGATGCCCTTGGCCTTCCTGGCCCCCCGGGCACACTGCTGGCTCGTGTTCAGCCACAGTCACCCAACACCCCCAGGTCCTTCTCTGCCTGACAGCTCTCCAGACAGTCTCCCCCAGCCTGTAGCGCTGCCTGGGGTTGTTCTGTCCCATGTGCAGGACTCTGCCCTTGGCCTTGTTAAACCTCATCCCCTTGGTCTCAGCCCATCAGTCCAGTCTGTTTGGTCTGGAATTGTCCAACAGATAACACAGTCTGTTAGCAGAGCTTCATCAACTGGAGACAGGTGAGGAAAATGGGAGTTATTAGCTGGTTTATTCCTTGAGTCTTCTATGAGGGCAGCTCAGTTCTAGATTGACTCTTCAGGAAGACTTCTCAACTCACAAAGAGATACAGATCTGATTCATCAACAAGTTGTAAATATAGTCTGTTTTACAGTGATGCCCAAAGGGATCCAAAACGTTGCAAGTGCTAGAAGCTATTCTTAGGTTACACCACCAATAATGAAGCATATTTGAACTGTTATCACTCTAATCAACTCTTAGTTTAAGAAACTCTTCCTAGAATGGGGACAACAAAACCAGCTGATTGTCACCATTCAGAGGGCAACTGCTCACCTTCATAGAATCATAGACTCACAGCCTGGTCTGGGTTGGAAGGGACCCCAAGGGTCACAGAGTTCCAACCCCCTGCCACAGGCAGGGACACCAAACTCCAGGCCTGGAGCTACACAAGGCTGCCCAGGGCCCCAGCCAACCTGACCTTCCAAACTTCGGAACTTCCTCACCTCAGTAAAGCACCTAAATATTGTGAGATTATTTATCCTTGCTGCATGAACACTACAGGGCTCCATCTTACAGCTGTGTGAGCGTGGTGCCTGCCCACAGCTGGCACCAGGGGAGCGTGGGACAAGACCTAGAGAAGGGCCCAGGAGAAATGGAAGTGACAGACACTCCCACCACCCAAACCCTGCCATGAATTCCATCTGCTGACCAGCAGGCCCTGCTGAAGCCTTTCATCCCAGGGCTGAGCTGCAGGCAGAGAACCTGCTGTCCCACCACACACACGCTGATGTCCCATCAGCCAGGGAGGAGATCGGTGTTTCGGTGTTTCTGTCACTCAGCCTCACAGTGAATCCCACAAAGGGAGACAGAATATCAGTTCAAGAAGGTAAAACAGAAGGTCAAGAAATAAACAAATCAACTGACCCCTATATACTGATTTTTTAAGGATAATTGAGGTCAGGGATTTGGAGAAATGAAGTGCTCTGGCTCAAACTTCAGCCAGATAAGGAACCTCCTTCTCCTAAAGCATCAGCATTGGATGTGGTGGCTACAGGTTGGCCTCATTCATCGCTGCTGGCTATGAAGTTCCTCAACATATGGCCAAACACAGTAGAAGAGAGAAGACCTGAACTTTTATCCCAGGCAGACAGCTTGCTAGAAATCCCATGGATGTTCCCAGGCCATTAGTGCTGTCTCAGATGTAAGCAGGCTCCCACAGCAGATGCTTTCTTTGCATCACTGCTGACATACTTAATTTGCCTTAGCAACATGTGCATCTCAGTCGTTTCTTGGATCATCCCTGGAAGGAAGACTGTTAAAAAGAATGGGAATTATGTTGAAATTCAAGGGGGTCTGGTCAAATCCACTGACGTTTGTCACAGCATCCTCCTCCCTCATCTCATTCTCTGCCCTTTCCCCTTCATTCACCTTATTTTAGAGGCAAACTGAGCAAAAATTGCTTGTGAGGGAAGCCTAGAGTCACAAGGGAGAAAGGTCATTCTGAGGATAGGAGGATACCACTCTTCATTAATTACTTAATAACAAATAGTACACAAAATATTTCTGAATTAAATTTTATTATCACATTATCCATCTTACTTGTGGAAAAAAATGCCAGCAGGCTGAGATACTCTATGGAAATATGGAGCTGGTTCCTGGCTTCAGTCTTTAGTTACCAAAATTTCCCACATCTGTTTACAAAACCATCACTGCTGACTGAAAGGAGATTTTTAAAATGTCCTGACTGTGTGCAGGGCTTTGATGAATTCATTAGAGAGTAACGCTTTAAAGCATATTTTGAGTGTAAAATAAAACCCTAGAATAAAATTAAATGAAATGGATTTTTTCCATGACCCCTCCTCCTTTCTCCCAGCTTATTTTTCTGTATTAGGAAGTCACTCAACACCTCTCCCCCAGATGTGAGGCCACATCTGCAGCACATGGGCTGCCTGGCTTTGGGAAGACACAGCCACGCTGCAGCAGGTCAGCCAACTCATCCCAAGGATGATGAAGGGCTCAGAGCATCTTTTTGAGGAGAGGCTGGGTGAGCTGGGGCCACTCTGCCTGGAGAAGGGGGCTTCCCTCCCCAAGAAGGGGGTCTGAGCTGTGTGCACAACACCAGCCAGCCTCTTCTCAGTGGTGCCCCATGAAAGAAGAGGCATATAGCTTATTTCATGATAAACATGAGTAACAGCTGGGTTTTTTCCTGTGTGAGGCTGGTCAGGCTGGAGCAGGTTGCCCAGAGAGTGTCCCTGAAGATACTCAAGACCTAAAAACCCCAAGAGCACAATCTTTTTTAAATATTAAAAAAAAAAAAAAAAATCCTTCTTTTATCAGGATAAGTGAAACAAACTGGGTATGACTTCCATCTGAACAACTATTCCATTCCCAGGACAAGCAAAAAGAATGAGCACTTCTCTGCTGCTCTGGTTTTAAGATGATTATTGGAAGTTAGATGTGCTGGGCATGTTTTTGCCAGTACCACACAGTTGCACTCATGAGCACATGCTGCAGGCACAAAGTAAAAGGGGATATAAAAGCAGTCTGTGAGGGGATGAAAATACACTGAAAATACATAAATTACAAACCTTTTTCTGTCCAAAATAAGCCTTAAATTCCTGAAACTGTTGAAGTGTGAAGCATTAAAATCATGCCTGCGTTTCCTCCCCTATTTTCTTTCCCAAAGGACTCAGGCAGATGCAGCACCACCCGAATTTCTGACAGCTAGCATCCCCATCATCTGCAGAGAAAACCTGCACAAGAATTCTCCCACTTGCCTGAAGAGTGCAGAATTACACTGCAAGATGTGCCAAGCTCAGCACACGAAGGAAAACCCAACTGGGAGCCTGAGACAGGTGTCACATCCACATCAAGGATGATCTGACAGCAATTAGCTGCCTCCATGTCAGAACGGGATAAATACCTGAAGCCAACACACACACCACAGGCATCATTCCCTCAAAGAAACATCATCTTCAGTCACTGTCTTTAAAGAGTGTCCACTTTTTCATACAGAAAGCCATACTAAAATAATTCCTAACTTAATTATTATTAATCATAATGAGTTACATACATAAACACGTGCACACTTTATGTAACCCAGGTTATTCACAAGCAGCTTGATATTTAAGTTATATGACCAACTTCTACTTCCAATTTTGGGAAACACAAGAACCCAAGCGTGGCATCTGAATTGTTTTTAATTAATTTGATAGCAAACAGCCAGTGATGGTGTTGCTGCCAGTAAAACAACACCAAACTGCTGCTCAGAGGAACTTCCTCAGGGCTTGTGGCACTCACAGTTCAAAAGACCCACGTTAGGAAGGTGACGTGGGTCTGTTAATACAGATGGCAAAAACATTTATGAAGTAAGATTCTGATTTTATGGTCAAAGCTTGGTTTACTTGACCCTGTGCTGCCTAGGTATTTCAGTATGTTTGGCTACCATTAAGGAATGAGGCTGTGCTACACAAAATCCACACAAATCCAGGAGATGCTCAGGGGAAGAATGATGGTCTTCAAACTACCAAAGCCCTAAGGGATCAAGTAAACAGATTCTTCCATTAACAGGGAGAACTCAGCAAAAGAATGGCAAGGGTGTAATGTCAGAAAAGCCTCTGGCATGCAGGATTGCTGCAAGCATCACTCTACCTGGGAGCAAGCTGTGCCTCCCTCCCGGGATTCTCCTGCTCCAGGACGAAGGAACAGTTTCCCTCACTCTGAATTACCCACCAAGGTCATGCAGTTCCCATCAAAAGCAAACAGTTATTTTCCAAAACAGACTTTTACATCACCTACATTTCAGAGCAGGGTGGATGTAAGACTCTATCAGATCACATTAGACCTTATAAAAAACCCCAAACCCCTCAATTCCTACCTTACCAGGTCCAAGTGGAGAAGTTCCTCCAGCTTTCACCTATCAAAAACAGTATTACAGGAGGGATTTGAACATCTTCTGCTCCACAAAGGTCCCTGCAAACCTGAATTAGCCTCCCGAGCTGGCAACTGCTCCTCAGTTCTGCTCACCTCCAGCTGGTAGCAACAGCTCTGTGCGAATATCATTTGACTGCTGCTGTGAACTGCAGCCACTCAGAACGAAAGTAAGAGAAGTCCTGGTATGTGAATAATGTTTCAACACATATTCAGAGGAAATGACTCAACTATCTCCACATTTTTAAACACTGAAAGCTGCTTCCTCCTCCTCCTCCTCCTCCCCCTGCCCTCCCCTGCAGAAGTTGGTGCAAACTGAAGCGTCCTGTGGTTTATTTATTAAGTATTGGTGTGAAACAGATATTAAAGCTCAACTGGTGACCACAAAATTAGAGGTCATCCCTACCTGAGTAGAGAAATACTGAACTTAAATGCTTGTTTTAAGTGTTTAAGCATTCTGTGACAATAAAAGAGAACACATCCTTTTATGTAGTACATTAGTTCTGGAGATACTTTGAGATTTAAAAGCAGTATTCAGATACTACCCGACCTTCATCTCATAAGACTTCAGAAAAATTCCTTCTTGGCCATTACAGAAGCATCAGAAGATGAAAAACAAGGAATCAAGATAAGGAAGCGCTGAAAATGCAGATTTTGTCCAGCTGAAATTCAATACACATTCAGCTATAACCCACTAAGTGTTCCATCCAGCAAGTGGATACACATTTTTTTGGCATTAGAGCCTGCCCAGCCTTACATAATTTTAATATGACAATTTATTTCCTTAAGCTCTACCCACTGAAGAAAATCCTTCTTTAATTCAGCTTGAATCTTGGATACAGAAAGAGAAACATCTCCCCTTAAAATCTCTGTATGTCATGTACATTTTGTAGTGATTCCTGTTCCTTCAGCACCCCTCTGATCAGACTGCTTTGGATCTACGTGCTCTCAGTTTACCAGAGTTTGCTTTCTCTGCAGTAAACACAATATTCCACAGGCAAAATGGGCACCATTTGAGACGTGGATCTTCTCTTCCCAGACCTCTCCATTCCACAGGGATACGTGGGACTCCTCTCACACTGGGGAAGCTCACCTGGGAATACGCAGGTGTGGATTTAAATCCAGTGCTGTGGTTTTGAAATACTGGTTTTAATTGTGATGAAGAAATCACACTGCAGACTGCAGCCAAGTGGGGAAACCACCTTTCTCAGGAAGTGTAATTAAAGCACTGAAGTGACTTGTCTATCATTAACAGCTGCCATGAAACACCGTTAAGAGTGCTGGATTCTTCCCTCATCAGTGACCTGCTACTGAGGAGGAGTGTGGTGGAATTCTCAGAGCACAGAGTAGACAACTTGCACACTGAACTTGGTCAGATTCTTCCAAGTTTTTCTTCATGCTAGCCTAGTTTAACACTCTGAAATGGGGGATTAAAATATGCTCCTGACATTTGCTTCAGGCAAAAGAATTTGAAAACCACTCCTAAAGACAAGGGAGCACACATGGGAACCACTCACATGTGGAAGGGGACACGCGTTCTGACAGACCCAGGTGAGATACAACACACTGAAATAACAGAAACAATAGGAAATGGGTGCAGAAGAAACAAACCTCCGGAAGATCAGACTCACTGTGTGAAGAAAGATCTTATACATGGCATATATACACAACACACATGTGAGCACACATATAACACTACCAAAATCTCCATGCCAAGACAACTGCAGTGGTTGAGCCCCAAGCAGTGGCTGAGCCCCACATGCTGCTTACTCACTCCCAGAGAAGAAAGAGACAGAGCCTCCCTGGGGTGGGATAGGGACAGTTTGCTGACAAAATCACTGTGAAAGGGGAACAATAATGGCCAATCACACTCACACACAGTGATAACACAGAGTGCCTTACCAGCCTGAACATTACAGAGTATGTGGGACACAAGGATGGATCCCACCAACCCTCAGACTGCTCTGAGGGCCCTGCCCCTCCCCAACCAGCCCCTTTTATGGGGAGTGATGTCAGGTGGTGTGGGAAAGCCCGGGCTCTCCTGGGATAACTCAGCTCACCTAGGCTGGCTGCTTGGGGAGGTTGACTTTGGCCTGGCCAAAACCAGGACATTAATTTACATGTTGGCAGACTTCTCCTCACTAGCAGCACCCAGAAGTAACGCAGGAAAACAGATGGACAAGGAGTACAGAATCCTCTTCCACTACTACAAGATCCATCTTCCCTAAACCAGCAAAATTTTGCTTTAAAAAATTATAGGGAATAGTGGTTTTGTTACCAAGATAAAGCTCTGTGCAGCTTTTACTGTTCCAGGTGTACACACCTGTCCTTGCCTGTATGCTTTTGCCAACTGAACACGAGCCAGCAGTGTGCCCGGGGGGCCAGGAAGGCCAAGGGCATCCTGGCTTGTGCCAGAGCCAGCGTGGCCAGCAGGGCTGGGGAGGGGATTGTGCCCCTGCACTGGGCACTGGGGAGGCTGCACCTTGAGTGCTGGGCCCAGTTCTGGGCCCCTCACTGCCAGAAGGACATGGAGGGCCTGGAGCGTGTCCAGAGAAGGGCAGCCAGGCTGGGGAAGGGGCTGGAGGGCAAATCCTCTGAGGAGCAGCTGAGGGAGCTGGGGGTGTTGAGCCTGGAGAAGAGGAGGCTGAGGGGAGACCTTCTCCCCACCTCCCCTGCCCTGCCAGGAGGGGGCAGAGAGGTGGGCGAGGGTCTCTGCAGCCAGGGGACAGGAGATGGGACAAGGGGCAATGGGCTCAAGCTGCCCCAGGGCAGGGTCAGCTCAGCTGGGAGGGCAAAGTTCTTCCCTGGCAGAGCTGTCAGGGCCTGGCCCAGGCTGCCCAGGGAGGGGCTGAGTCCCCGGCCCTGGGTGTGTTTAACAGGCGGGGAGATGAGGGGCTCAGGGATCTGGTTTAGCACAGGACAGGGATGGGTGGACTCCAGGAGCTTAAAGGGCTTTTCCAGCCCAGTGATGCTGAGATTCTGTATCATTCCACCCCTCCATGCCTCATTTCTGACCACTGAAGCAGCACAGTAATTGCCCTGTACTCTGCAGATGAATGACAGAACACCTGGGTATCACTGCAAGAGAGCCCACGGAAGGAAGAATAAATTCTTTTGTCTCAGTAACTGTAGCTCTGGAGAAGGATGAATTCATTTTTAAGAAGCACATATGCTGCTGTTCTCATTTAATGGCAACTTCCAAAGAAGAACCTCATCATGTATTTTCCACAGAGGAAAAACAAGCAATGAAGGACAAAACACTACAGAAAGAAGAAATACTAAGGCGTATGTTTATTAAAGCAATGTCATCTATCACTGCTGACTGCCTTCAGAGCAGTAAACCCCATCTGCTCCAAACTAATGAACACTAAAAGACAGGTTCATATATATGGTCAAAATCCATCTGGGAAGAGCTCTTTGGAGAAGAGGCTTGAAGGATGGTAAAACAGACATCACTTTTCATGATGAGTAAAGAAAGCATTTTGCTGCTCAAGACAACAACAATATGCTGCTGGGCTGGGATCCACCCCAACAACCCCCTCAGCCTTGGATGAAACAGGGAGATGGAGCTCATTAAACTGCCCATCAGTGGTACCCCTGTCTTGACTCACCTCCTGCACTCTCCATCACCTGGTCACTCCCAACAGCCACTCTCCCATTCCCTTACACTGAGGGCTTCCACTGAAGCCACTGATGAATTCTCTCCCATGACAGCAAAGGAAACAAGTACAGACCGAGATGTGCCACCCAGAGTGCTCAGGTGGATACTGGGATGAAAAGGAATGAGAAGGTATAAGAAGGAATGATACTGAGTGCTCCACACCACAGCACACATGTGCAACATTGCACATATCCCACTGCACTGGCAGTAAATCTTTTCTTGGTCTCCATTTAATTTCAGAATGTGCCTCCCCTTAGTTTCTCAGGGCACAGGATGATGAATTGGGACTTGGAGGAGAAATCAGTTCCTTGGGAGGTAAAACAGGTCTCACTGCTGTGAGAAACTAAACTGTGGGCAATGGACCTGCAAGACTGAGCAAAGTGTGTTTAAAAGTGCATTTTCTTACAAAGCTCACATGCCAATAAACACACACACACACAATAAAAACACTTTCTATACAAACCACGTGCACGTTTCAGTTGGATGACATCACTTCTGAAACAATACCTGAAAAGGTGCTTTACTGATGCTGAGAAATAGCAAACCATGATTAACTGCACCCTTACCTACCTCATCTACTCCTTTAGTAAAACATCACACACCTTCAGGAGCAGCACCCAGTTTCCCAGTTTGCTGCACCGTTCAAAGGGAAAATACTACCCACAAGGATTCTGTAACACTACTGCCCAATTCAGCACTCTGAACTAATACAGAACCAGTGAGACAGCTCTGGTTAGTATTGGTATGGTAAGGGGAAAATCCTTGTCTGTCCATGGAAAGCCAGTAGTGATTATTAACAGCAATGTCCAATGACAAGAACACAAGCATTCTGCATTCAATATTAAACTGACAAGAACTTTTCCTTGACTCAAGAGCTTCGTTTAACATGAGAGCAATTATTTCTCCTTTATTGCACAGAGAGATTCTCACTGCTGGTGAACGCCCCAGCTCCTCATCACAGGCACTCGTGGCAGCACTCAGCAGCAGAACATCATTCCCAGCTCTGGTGGGATGTTGCTCCCTCCTTCCTTCACTCAGAGGGTGCTTCATTTCATGACTGAGAGTCAGGACAGCAGCCATCTCCAGGAATGACAACGGTCAGCTGCTGATAGCACTACCAAAACAAAGACAGTGTGGATAATCTGGGTTAAACTACTAATGCCACTTTCCCTACACCTTGAGTAATGCCTCCCAGCGCTCTCCCTTTTTTTTAATGCTTCATCTGAACTCATTAATTACACCCGCCCACACGAATTCCTTCTGCAGATGGAATCACACACACTTTCATAAGATAGTGAGTCTCCTACTGAAACTGGGGGGAAAAAAAGGAAAAAGGAAGATCAGTAAGTTTTTGCTGTGTACATCACTGCTCAGAGGCTTCCAGGTTCACGCCCACAGACCACTGAGAAGCCAGCTGCTACCAGCTGGAAATAAAACTGGAAGCAGATACTCCTTGGAAATGAGGAAGCTCACGCTACCATCCTCCAAAAGACAGCCATGAGAGTGCATCACAGAATCACAGAATCATGGAATCGTAGGGGTGGGAAGGGACCTTGAGAGATCATCGGGTCCAACCCCCTGCCAAAGCAGCTCCCCAGCTCATATTGCACAGGACAGCGTCCAGACGGGGCTGGAATCTCTCCAGAGAAGGAGACTCCACACCCCCTGGGCAGCCTGTCCCAGGGCTCCCTCACTCTCACTGGGGAAAAGTTCTTCCCCATGTTGGTGTGGAACTCCCTGTGCTCCAATTTGCAGCCATTGCCCCTTGTCCTGTCCCCACAGACACTGAGAAGGGGTTGGCCAATTCCCCCTGCATCCCATACTTAAGATATTTATAAACATTAATTAGGTCCCTCCTCAGTCTTCTTCTCTCCAGGCTGAACAGCCCCAGCTCACTCAGCCTTTCCTCACAGGGGAGATGCTCCAGGCCCTTCATCCCCTTCGCAGCCTCCTCTGGACTCTCTCCAGGAGATCCCTGGCTGTTTGATCCCAGGGAGCCCAGCACTGGACACAACACTCCAGGTGGGGCCTGACCAGGGCAGAGGAGAGGGAGAGGATCCCCTCCTGTGACCTGCTGGCCACACTCTTCCTGATGCCCCCAGGATCCCATTGGCCCTTTTAGCCACCAGGGCACACTGCTGGCTCATGGCCACCCTGTCACCCACCAGCACCCCCAGGTCCTTCTCCACAGAGCTCCTCTCCAGCAGCTCACCCCCAGCCTGTACTGATACAGACGGTTATTCCTCCCCAGGTGCCAGACTCTCCACTTGCTTTTATCAAACCCCATCTGGTCTCTCCCTGCCCAGCTCTCCAGCCTGTCCAGGTCTCTGGATGGCAGCGCAGTGTCCTGCCTGTCAGCCACCCCTCCCAGCTCTGGATCATCAGGTACTTGCTGAGGGTGGATGCTGTTCCCTCATCAAGGTCGTCAATGAAGATATTAAACAGGACTGGACCCAACACCGAGCCCTGGGGAACACCACTAGTCACAGTCATCTTCCAGGAGAAAACCCAGCTTCTCAGGCCTGTCTGGCTGTTAGACAAATGAATGCTGGCAAGGATGAGAGATCCAGGATACAAATCAGAACAGAAACTTCAGATACAGAGACATCAATTATCCTTCCAAGAACTTTGCCAGCAAACCCTGGTAGAAAGGATTTCTCTAGGCATAAGGAACAGCAAGGCAAGAATAGATACAAAAAAATCATCTATGAATTTCCCAGGCAAGGTATGATCCTACCACACACTCTGCTCGAACTGAGTTATCCCTGCACTTCCTTGTGCCAGACCCAGCGTGGCCAGCAGGTCTGGGGAGGGGATTGTGCCCCTGCACTGGGCACTGGGGAGGCCGCACCTCGAGTGCTGGGCCCAGTTCTGGGCCCCTCACTGCCAGAAGGACATGGAGGGCCTGGAGCGTGTCCAGAGAAGGGCAGCCAGGCTGGGGAAGGGGCTGGAGGGCAAATCCTCTGAGGAGCGGCTGAGGGAGCTGGGGGGAGAGATAAGGCTTCTTCATATTGGGCAGAGATGAGGCTTCACTCAACTCCTGCACTCAGAGGTTTTAGGAATTCCACAGAAACAGAGCAGTTCTACTGCCTACTGCTGGTACCAAGTAGCACCCACTTGTGCTTTGCTAGTCTGAAGAAGTGCTTCTGCATGCCAGAGAGACCAAAACTGTAACGTTCTAAATGAGGTCACCAAACCCAAGCTGACAGCCTGCTCCCATGAGATAACAGGCTCACTGGGTGAAGGGAGGGCAGCAGCTGGTGTTAATCTCCACATTAACGAAGCTTTTGGCCCTCTGTCCCATAATATCCTCCTGGACAAGCTGCCAAAGGACAAACTGCCTAGGTGGACAGCGAGGTGGGCTGAAGCTAGCCACACCACCAGGTTCAGAGTGGTGGGGCCAGCAGCAGAAGGTCCAGGTAAAGAAAAATGACCAGCATGTTTAGCATCTTATTGAATCGAATGGAAGATGGGGAAGAGCACACCATCACTGTCACTCGTTGTTCACAGATGATGCAAAACCAGAAGCCACCACTACACCAGTCATGCTGCCCTCCAGAGGGACCTAGACAGGCTGGAGAGATGTGGAAGTGCCAAGTCCTTCCCCAAGGAGGAGCCCCACCACAGACCAGTAAACACTGGGCGCCAAACAGCTGGAAAGCAGCTCTGCAGAGAAGGTCCTGGTGGACACCAGGCTGACTGTGGGCCAGCAACCTGTCCTTGACCAGCTTGCCCAGAGAGGTTGTGCAGTCTCCATCCTTGGAAACACTGGAAACCAGTTACTCACCATCATGGGCTGTAGGTGAGCCTGCCCTGAGCAGGTTGGACAAAGGGATCTCAAGAGGTCCCTGCCAACCCCCAACTGCTTCCTGTGTCTGTGAAAACCTCTGCATTTTATCTGATACTGCAAAAAGAAAAGAACCACTTGGCGACCCACTGATTAGAATATCATTTTTCAAGACAATTCACACTAAAAGTCTTCCTATGTTTGCTGATGAAGTAATTACAGATGCTAAATTACTTTAAGAACCATATAAAAAAGGTCAATTTCTTTTTTTAAAGTAACAGTAGGTCCAGAGAAAATGCATATTAAGAGAATAAATAACAGATGTCAATTATTGTCTTATTACAAGCTACTATAATCTCTATACTCTACAGAGATGATTTTGCACATAGATGCACACAGTAAGATAAATACTATCTACAAAAATACAACAAAGCAGGTTGCTTCAGATGCTGATTTTCCAAGTACCTTAATCATTCAGTGACTGCTTGGATGAAGACAACAGGATAATGCAGTTTCTTGCTCCACAATGTACTCTGAAATGTCCTTTTTCAGCTGAACAGCCTTGTGCACAGAAATGCTCACTGGTACCTTTAACACACATGTTGGTCCACCACTCACCACAGCACTCCTATTCGGAGCTCACAGGCTCACTCCTGTACACAGGGGGGGCTACACAAGCCATGAGCCTCTGCACAATGACTCAGCTAATTCAGGACAATAACTTGTAATATGTTTTATTTTATTTATTTTTTATTATCCCATGCACACATTCTTAAGTCTCTGCCACAGACCCCGTGCAAACCAGGTTGACACCTCTTCTCACATCTTCACACATATGGGCTTGTGAAAGGGCAGAGACTGGCAGGACAAGGGGGATGGAGTGAAGCTGGAGGAGGGAAGGGGGAGAAGAGAGACTGGGGGAAGTTCTGTGCAGAGAGAGTGGTGAGGGGCTGGAAGGGGCTGCCCAGAGAGGCGGTGGGTGCCCCGTGTCTGGGGGTGTTCAAGGCCAGGTTGGCTGGGGCCCTGGGCAACCTTGTGTAGCTCCAGGCCTGGAGGTTGGTGTCCCTGCCTGTGTCAGGGGGCTGGAGCTCTGTGACCCTTGGGGTCCTTTCCAACACAGACCAGTCTATGATTCTATGATTCTGTGATTCCTTTCCCACTATTAAATGTCCTTTTTTCAACAAGTATCATGGCTGAGGGTACAGTTCAGATGTCAACTGAACAGGTGTCATGATGGATGTTTGGTTATAACATCCCGAATTAAGAGAGAGGGAAGGAGGCACACAGAGTGGCATGACAGGGGTCACTTCAGCAGAAAAGAAAAAGCCATGGCAGGGGGGAAGAAAAAATAAAAAAGGAGGTCTGTGTGGAAATAAAATAGCCTGCAGTCATGCTAAAGGAAGTAAAAGTAGGGTATTATAAGTAACTTCCTCTACTTGTCTAGATCACCTTGTAGAATGCACCATGTCCATCAGTTACACAGCTTATAAACTCAGGAAAACTCTGCTTCCCAAACTCATTCAACAAAGACTTCTGGCAGCACAAATATCTCATTAACATAAGTTGCCCCTCTGCAACCCTTCCTGTTAGAAAGGGCATCACACTTTGTCCTTTACTACAAACCAGTCTTCAACACATCAAAGACCTGACCAACATGAGAGTGCTCCAGTTAACCCCCAGGACTCATAACCACCGTGGTGAAGGGGGTGAAGGCTGGGACACAGCCACCAAGCAGAAAGGGACACAGAAACTGGTAGCAATAATGACAAATTCGTATTGCTGCCTCCTCCAAACCAATCAGGCAGCAGATGATAACTTTTGTGTATTAAAGAGCAATTTTGTGTGCAATTCTGAGCGAGGCCAGCTGTTATAAATAGCACTATGTTGTGCAGAGGCAGAGGAAGGAGACAGGAGACTCTTCCTCCCCTGGATGTGGTATTTTGTCTCTTCTTTAACGGGGGAGCAGAGGTGCCTGCTTGCAGAAGCAGCGCTGCTCTGTGCATGCCAAGGGCACCTCTATGACATTCATCTCTTCAGCTCAAGGAGGTGCAGGATGATGAGCTTCTCATTGAGAAAACACTAGCAGTGGCATTTTAATACTAATGGGTGGGTAGTAGGTGCCTCTACCATAGACACAGAGAGCCTAAACGTGCAAGGCAGGACTGTGCTTTCTGCTATGAGGCCAGGAACTCCTCAGATTTGCTCTAAATATTCCTGGAAACCTTTGAGTGCTCTGGTGAGTTCTGAAATTTATGTGTGTCACTTAATTGCTGTTGTAAAGCTCCAGTATCACAATGCTTAATCATAGAATCCCAGCCTGGTCTGGGTTGGAAGGGACCCCAAGGGTCACAGAGCTCCAACCCCCTGCCACAGGCAGGGACACCAACCTCCAGGCCTGGAGCTACACAAGGCTGCCCAGGGCCCCATCCAACCTGGCCTTGAACACCCCCAGGGATGGGGCACCCACCCCCTCTCTGGGCAGCCCCTTCCAGCACCTCACCACTCTCTCTGCAAAGAACTTCCCCCAATCTCTCCTCTCCCCCTTCCCTCCTCCAGCTTCACTCCAGCCCCCTTGTCCTGCCAGTCTCTGCCCTTTCACAAGCCCATTCCCCTCCTGTTCCTCTGCACCCTTCAGGGACGGGAAGGCTGCAGTGAGGTCCCCCCCAGCCTTCTGGTTCCTCCCAAATAATATGAACAGTGTAAGTGCAAAACCCACAAAACTAATCCACCATAAAAATGTATTATCTGAGCTAAGTCTTATTCTGGAGGGAGGGAACGAGCATTTCCCCATGCTAGCAGCTCACATACTTTTTAATTTCAAAGAGTTTCTCTATGATTATCTGTGTGGCTTTCTCTTCATTTCCATAATGAATTCTTCCAAACAATCAGAGAGCAGAATTTATCATGAGCTCTGGGGAAAGACAGGACCCAAGAGGTTTCAATAATTGAACAGGCTAAGCAAAGCTTTGATTTGCTATTTCCCAGCCTGGAAATCTGAAGAGCAGCTCCTTCTAGTCATAGAAAAATCCATTTATGACACTTCCCCAGGCTTTTTCCCAAATCTGTGCTGGATTTGCAGCATCTCTGCAGCTACAGGTATTCAAGATGGAGCACTGGAGATGGCATCACATCCCAGAGCTGATGCAGTGTTTTCCAAAAGCAGAGTCACTGCACAGTACAGCACCTTTTGCTCACTGCAGACTTTCCTGGAAGAGAAGAGAGGATGCAAACCCTCTCCATCTCCTCTGCTCAAGTAAGGCACCTTGTAGCAGCATCCTTCTAACCATCTGCATCTTAGTTTCCATTTGTTCTTTGTTAAGGCACAGAATTTGCACCAATGCTTAAATCTGAGGAAGAAACACAAGAGTCCAAAGCAATTCACACTACAAATCCTCTACAAAGTCTTTGAACATGCAAGTGCATCTATTTGCCTCTTTTCTTCAACAGAACTTACATTTTATTTAGGAAGAAAACATTCCTCACTCATGCCCAGCTTTCATCTGTTCTCATGCTCTAATTAGCCTATTAATTTAGCAAACAAGGCTTACAATAAATCAAAGGGCCAGCACAGGCAGCTTGTTGTGGGTCACATGGCAGGCTTGTATTTATGCTAGCAAATGTAAGATTTTGGTTAAGAAATGGGCCAAGTATTTTTCACACAACCCAACACAGCAGGATTCTTGCTAAGTTCTGAAATTAATATGAAATCAAAATATGACTTAAGTTTCCTACATCTGTAGGAATTCAGAATTTCATAGAATCACAGAATCTTTAAGGTTGGAAAAGACCTCTAAGATCATCAAGTCCAACCATCTGCCCAACACCACCACGTCAACTAATCCATGTCCTGGAGTGCCAGGTCTACACATGTTTTGAACCCCTCCAGGGATGGTGACTCCACCGCCTCCCTGGGCAGCCCGGTACATTGCCTAGCCACTCTTTCTGTGAAGACATTTTCCCCAATCTCCAATCTAAAGCTCCCCTGGCATGACTTGAGGCCATTTTTTTCAGCCCATGTGCTGAATTCGGACCTTACAGACTAGAGTCCACTGCAACCTCACAGACAGAAACACAGAATCACAGAATCACAAGGTTGGAAAAGACCTTTAAGATCATCAAGTCCAACCATTCACATCCTAAACTAAACCAGATCCCTAAGTACCTCATCTCCCCTTGTTTTGAACACACCCAGGGAAGGTGACTCAGCCCCTCCCTGGGCAGCCTGTTCCAGCCCTGACAACTCTTGCAGTAAAACATTTTTTCCTAACATCCAATCTAACCCTGCCCTGGCACAGCTTGAGCCCATTGCCCCTTGTAGACCCTCCTAATCCTCCTTACCAGCCTTCGATCTTGGAGGGTACCTGCTCTCAGATCCTACCTGATGCTCTTCTTCCTAAGTCAGGAACAAGCACAGATCCTATTGCTTGCCCTGAAAGCTTTATGCCTAAGTCCTGCCTCTGTTTTTATCTGTCTCCTCCAACTTTACTTCAGATTTCCATGCTGGGCAAGGAGACTGGCAGTCAGCATTCCCTTCTGGACAGCACACCACCCTCAGTGAGTAACAGGATCAGGATTGCTCCCCTGTGCTATTCTCTCCCCCAGGCTTTATGCCTCCTCTGTCCAGGAGGAGGTTGATACCATTGAACTTGGCACAAGAGGAAAGAATGACAATTCTGAACAACACAGTGGGGCCAAGGGCAGGTAACTGCAGAACACAACTGAATTAGGTATTTCAGACTTGTGCCCGGCATCCCCACAGAAATCACTTGCCCCCACATGAAACTGGACACTGCCAGGAGAGATGAGAGCACAGCAACCTTTTAATGAACTAGAGCTGTGCAAGAAGGAAGCACAGGGTGGTAGGAACACTGTAAAGAAGCACGATCTCTTCAGCCAAAGTCACTAATATGCACTGAATCTTTCCTTAAAAAAGAGGAATTCAGTAAAAATAGGGACGTGTTTCTTAAATGACTTTTTTTTCTACATTTTTCAGTACATAAATTTTGTGGTAAACGAATGTTGCAGCTACTGGTATTTCATACAAACTACAATCACTCACAGGAATAGTCAGTCATTAATGATCCACTAAGGTTAATTAGACCAAACCCAGAGAACTACTGCCTTGATTCCCTAGGGCATAAAAGATGCACATTTGATTTCCTAGCATTTTTCTGCCATTTCCAGTACAAATCAATTAGCCCTGTCCTCCTTTTATTCACACAAACAGCCATTTCTGTAAAGAATCACAGACTCCCACACTGGCAGGAGTTGGCAGGGAACTCAGGAGATCACCCAGTGCATCCCCTGCAAAGCAGGGTCCCCTCAAGCAGGCTGCACAGGATCCCATCCAGGACCATGGGGTTGGGATCTCCCCAGAGAAGGAGACTCCCCAACTGCTCTGGGCAGCCTGGCCCAGGGCTCGGGCACCCACAGAGCAAAGAAGTTTCTCCTCCTGTTGGGATGGGCCTTCCTGTGCCCCAGTTGGTGCCCACTGCCCCTTGTCCTGTCTCTGGGCACCACTGGGAAGAGCCTGACCCCGTCCCCTGACACCCCCTTTAGCTACTGACCAGTGTTGAGGAGATCCCCCTCAGTCTTCTCTTATCCAGGATGAACAGCTCCAGCTCTCTCAGCCTCCCCTCACTCCAGAGGTGCTCCAGGCCCCCTCATCATCCTCTTGCCCTCCCTGGACTCTCTCCAGCAGCTCCCACTCTGTCCTGAACTGGGACCCCAGCACTAGACACCCAACTCCAGCTGAGGCTCAGCAGGGCCGAGCAGAGGGGGGGAGAACAGAACCTCCCTGGACCCCCAGCCACGCTCTGCTCAAAGCCCCCAGGTCCCATCAGCCCCCTGGCTACAAGGACACAGTGCTGGTCATGGGGAGCTGCTTGTCCTCCAGGACTGCCAGGTCCTTCTCCACAGCCAGTGGCTTCCCAGCAGGCCAACCCTGGCCTGTACTGGTGTGGGGGTTACTCCTCCCTGGGGCAGGACCCTGCACTTGCCCTTGCTGAATTTCACTGGGTTCCTCCTGTCCAGCAGCGCAGCCTCCTGCTCTGTCCACCACTCCTCCCAGTCTGGTATCACCAGCAAACTGGCCGAGGTGTCCTGGTTCTGGCTGGGCCAGAGGCAGCCTCCCCAGGCAGGTCTGCCTGGCCCAAAGCTGGGCACGAGGGGAGACCCTGTCCCCTGTCCAGGCCACTGGTGAGTATGGTGAACAAGGCCGGACCCAGCCCCGACCCTTGGGGCACACCACTGGCTTCAGGCCTCCAACTGGACTCTGCACCACTGAGCACAACCCTCAGGGCTCTGCTGTCAGCCCCTTCTCAACCCATCTCACTGTCTAAAAGACTTAATCCAACCATCTGAACACAAGAAAAAACTGTACTTCTCCAAATACTATACAAATTGGGACACTAACAGGGTGTTCAGCAGTCTGAGGTGATGGAGAAGGGATGCAAGTCAACTGCAAGTCGGATCACAGACTCACAGAGCTATAGGGGTGGGAAGGGAACCCCAGAGCCCCTGGGGTCCAGCCCCCTGCCAAAGCAGGGTCCCTGGGACAGGGCACACAGGGCGGCGTCCAGACAGGGCTGGAATCTCTCCAGAGAAGGAGACTCCACACCCCCTGGGCAGCCTGTCCCAGGGCTCCCTCACCCTCAGCGGGAAGAAGTTCTGCCCCACATTGGGGGGGAACTCCCTGTGCTCCAGCTTGAGCCCATCGCCCCTTGTCCTGTCCCCACAGACACTGAGCAGAGGCTGCCCATGTCCCCTGTGTCCCACCCTTCAGCTATTGATCCCCATTGATCAGATCCCCTCTCAGTCTCTTCTCTCCAGGCTGAACAGCCCCAGCTCCAGGATGCTGACAGGATGCTCAACTCCTTTGAGGGTGTATTGCCCAGCCATGCAAAACCCACCCAGTGACTGCAGAGATACACAAGGAAAAGCAGGCCAACAGCCCTGAGCTGCTATTGATTATATCCAGGCAACACCACAGTGATTGCACTTGTAAAGTATTCAGTTTTTCTAAGAAAACAGATTTAAAGGATTTGCCACCTCTGCACATTCTTCCTGCAGTACAAATCAGTTTGGGGGAAAGAACCATAAATCACAGCAACAGTGCAGGCACACAGCACTAAATCGCTGCTGAGAGGCAGAGTCTGAACGCTCCCTGCTCAGTGCACAAGCTGACACATCTCCAGGCCGTTTGCCACTTCAGCCTCATGCCAGAAGGACACCTTATCCAAGAGAAATACCTCACAGAAACTATCAATTCGACACACCAAAATGAGTGGTGACTGATCTGGTTTAGGGCTTTCAACCACCAGCAGTGGAATCAGAAGCTCTGTATGTCCCTTGCAGGCAATACAAGCAGCACCTCATCAAACAGGGGCAACGTTTGTCTCAGTGCTTCCTAAATAATACACAACCCTGGGCACCTCATTAGTGAGAGTCAACAATTGAGGAGGAGATACTTTGCCTTCTACATTCCAAATAACACTGAGTATTTTCTTGGATGGGAAAGCTGAGTTTATTCCAGAGTTGTGGTGGTAGGCAGGAAAGAGAAGGCAGCATCTTGACGGATTGATGACAATAAGTGATCTTAATGACTAATTCCAACCTTTCATTAGGGTGAAACGAAGTGATTAGGAGGCTGAGGATCTAAATAAACCTAAGAACCTGAGAGTCCAGCTTTTCTACGCTTCACAAGACAGTTTGGCACGGACCTGCAGCAAGGCTGAAGCTGAGAGATTGTCTCCTGTGTAGGGAAAGCCCCTCTTAGAACTCCACAGCCTGCAAGCCATGCACTCTTTCCAAGAGAAGCCCAGCTTCATGTCTTGGCTCACATTCAGCAGAGCAAAAAGCAGTTCTGTCCCCAACACCTGTGTGAAAAGGAGTTTCATCTACGTTGAATACATCCCATTACAGTCTCTAAGACATTTGACATCACAGATTTCTGTAGAATCACTGAAAAAGCTAAAGAAAAAGGCAGGCATACGATCCTAACTCACATCACACAGGATCCCTGCAATAATCAAGCCCAAGTAGCACAGAACCTGTCCAAGAGCAATACAACAGCAAACCCTACGACAGGGTGTGTGTTCCTAACCATACAGCAGCAGACAAGAGTTTCCAAACGCTCCTTGGTGGGGTCTTTTTGGGATGCTTACATGCCCTTCTGTCAGGAGGTAAATGCTTTGCTGGGGAACGTTTTGATGTGTTTACATACCCAACCCAGTTTCACAGAAAGGCCTTACACGACTGAGCAGCGCCTGACCTTACAGGAGGAGCTTTGCCAGTCTTCTCCATCAGCTGTGAATTACACACCAGTGGAACAGTGGATTATCCAGACCTCAAGCTACGGCATAAAATATGATGCACTTGTGATAGCAGCCTCCTGAATGACACACAGAGTTATCCATTCCTTCCTGTCCTCGTTAGGGAGCAGGAAGAGACTGAGGGAACTGCACAGATTCAGCAATGAAAGGGGAAAAAAGAAAGAGTACACCTGGTAGTGCCATGATACCTTCTGTTGGTTGCTCCCTCCAGGAGTTGCCTCTCCTCTTGCTACAGGGCTGGCACTGCTGAGGACCACAGCCACCCCCTGAACTGCAGAGGAGGGTAAGTACGGCTGCTCCTCAGGAGGCAGTTAGCTCCTCTCAGGTCTGTACATCTCTCGATGGCCAAGCTCACTCAGCTTTGTCCACACTGGTGGACCTCGCCCCAGGTGTGGCAAGCAGCTATCAGTAGTGTATACACACAATGCACCTTAAGATACTATGTCCCATGACCAAAGAGCACACCGTGACCTACATCCATCCATCCATCCATCCATCCATCCACTCACCCACCCCCCACCCATCCATCCATCCATCCACCCACCCACCCATCCATCTAATCCATCCACCCATCCATCAATCAATCCATCCACTCACCATCCATCCATCCATCCATCCATCCATCTATCCATCCACCCACCCATCCATCCACCCATCCACCCACCCATCCATCCATCCATCCACCCATCCGTCCATCCATCCGTCCATCCATCCATCCATCCATCCATTCACTCACCCACCCCCTACCCATCCATCCACCCATCCATCCATCCATCCACCCACCACCCACCCATCCATCCATCCACTCACCCACCATCCATCCATCCATCCACCCATCCACTCACCCCCCACCCATCCATCCATCCACTCACCCACCACCCATCCATCCTGCAGTTTGAACCCCAAGAACACAACCTGTCCTTCCACTCCATGTCTGTTCCCTAAGTGCACCACAGCTTGCATCTCCTACAGCGTATCATCAGAGATTGCGTGCTAATTACTTCCTGACTGGTTAATTGCTGTGTTCAAGCCTTTGGTAACCATACCAGAAAGCAAGTGCTTGTCTTCTAGCAAATGAAGAGATACAGATCAGGAAACACTCTGCATGCTGCAAACATCTCTTAGTCATTTACCAATGACAGCAACACACTGTTTTCCAGGATGTCCTCTCTCTGAGGAAGATGAGTAGTAGTTACACTTACAGCCCATCATTCCTCACTGCCTCCTTGGTGACTAACTTTTGGAGTCACCAACCTTTACCAAGGAAAGCTTTCAAACTCAGCTGGATGTTCTACCTAACACCTGACAGCTCAACCTCAGCTCTTTGGATTTTTAATTTCCTTCTGTTTTATCTTCGTCTTTCACTAATTACCAAGTGACTTCTAGCCTCTCAGGCTGTCACCCATCAGTCTTACATCTCGTAGCATAAGACTGGGTTAAAGGGGAAAAAAGAAAAAAAGCAAATAGGCTGTAATCCATAACATCCATTATCCTGTATTTTATTTATTTGCAAAATGCCTACGTGCACTTGGCAATGGCTTTAAAATTACAAGATCAATGCAGAATGTTTATAAACTTTCATTTTTGCGGGTTTTTAAAAAAATATGTAGATCTAGAAATGAGTGTTCTCATTCTAGCCAACTGAAATTTTTCAGTATACGCTAGAACTTCTAAATACATGTTTTCAGATCTGTTCACAAACTGCTCTACCTTTCATTGAGGTGGTAAGACTTTTATACCCCAAGTGACTAAGCAGAGAAGGACTGTATATATAATAGTCTTCAGTTTAAGTGATGCATCTGTTCCCAGTGACAATCAACCAATGGGTTTGCATCACTCCCTGACCAAAACAGTTCTCAAAGGCGAACAAGCCTCCTAGAAGCAATCTGAGTTGTCTGTATTAAAGCCACCTAAAGTACAAGAGAGGCAGGGCAAGAAAGGCACTGCCAAAATCCTGAAGAATCACAGGAGTCTTGGGCTACAGTGGTAACAAGAAGGACACAAATTGTTATACCAAATCCTACTCAACAAATTGCTTTTTTTTTTGTTGCTTTTTTTTTCTTTTTCTTTTTTTTTTTTTTGCATCTGGAATATAATTTATTATCAAAAATAGGAAATCGAAATATTTTAGTGCCGACTTGTACTGTGCTCACAGCATGCAGACTTACTTAAAAAAGTAGGATCGTGTCTCTGCTATTTAGTCTATCAGCCAAGGATGGAATCTGGAGCTCATCCTCAAAGGTAAATATTGCTATCATGCAGAGAACAACAAAAGCACCATAGATTTCTTTGTACTTGTACTATGCACTTTTAACAGCAATCCTTCCTAAAGATGAATCATTTCAAACAAATACATATTTACATGCACACACATAAATACTTCTTCACAATACATACTTCTGAGTATTGTGGTGCATTTCCAAGAAAGGTGATACATTTCTCCTGGCTGCCTATTATAATATACATCCTAAACACAAGCTCTGTGCCTGTAAGAGTAGTATTGGTCTCACAGAATGACAGCATCACAGTGCTGGAAAAGCCCTTTAAGCTCATGGAGTCCAACCGTCCCTGTCCTGTGCTAAACCAGATCCCTGAGCCCCTCATCTCCCCGCCTGTTAAACACACCCAGGGCCGGGGACTCAGCCCCTCCCTGGGCAGCCTGGGCCAGGCCCTGACAGCTCTGCCAGGGAAGAACTTTGCCCTCCCAGCTGAGCTGACCCTGCCCTGGGGCAGCTTGAGCCCATTGCCCCTTGTCCCATCTCCTGTCCCCTGGCTGAAGAGACCCTCGCCCACCTCTCTGCACCCTCCTGGCAGGGCAGGGGAGGTGGGGAGAAGGTCTCCCCTCAGCCTCCTCTTCTCCAGGCTCAACACCCCCAGCTCCCTCAGCCGCTCCTCAGAGGATTTGCCCTCCAGCCCCTTCCCCAGCCTGGCTGCCCTTCTCTGGACACGCTCCAGGCCCTCCATGTCCTTCTTCTAGTAAGAGTCTCAATATGACCTGTGTATTCATATTTCTTTCAGATCAAAAAGTGCTGAAGTTCCTAAGCAGATAAAAAGATAATGTGGAGGATTAACCACTGCCCCTTAGAATTACAGTAACAGAAGCTTAACATGGATTCGACAGTTTGCCTCACAGATGGAGAGAGTACACACAGTAGACAACTGAAATAAAGCACGCTGAATTATTCCAAAGCTCCATTTTGTAGGGATGGAAGTGTCAAACACATTAGGAGAGCTTGATTCGTCACATGAAACATTGGGGTTATGTGGACAGAGTCCTCCTGGTGTGCTGCAGACACCTGCTATCCCCTTGAAGCAAACTCCCAAGTCTGCAGAAGTCACAGGGAAGAAGATGCCACAGCCTGTGCATGGAGGAAGGACTCTGCCTGACCAGATCTCCTCAGAAATGAGACTGCAGCCTAGAAATATTCCACAGAGTGCTAAGAAACAACAGTTATCCGGGCAATTAGAGGTGAACATCCCTCACCACTATTATGCATTAGTGCAATCTGAATTTATTACATTGCACTGGCTGCCTCTTAGGGGATATAAGTCATTACCAAAGCTATCACTGAGACGAGTGTTTTGGAGTGCTATCCAAGCGTCTCAGATGTCTAGCAAGAAAATATGTATTACAACCACCTAAACTTTTGTGATACTCTTCATACTTATGATGGGATGTGCTACAGTTTGGAATGTACTGTACAGATTTTTGCTCTCACATTCCTAGTGCTTATTCCCCTTCCCTCCTTTCAGAGACCTAGTCCTTCTCTCCTGTGTATTAGGAAACGATGAAAAATTCCTGTCTTTTTCTCTGAAAAGAGACACCTGAATTGAAAAAGAGAATTCAGATGTATCAGAGGAGGACTGCCTTCAACTAGGCCTCTCAATCTCATTCCTGAAGTAAAAATGTATCTATAAAAAGCGAAGTGAATCACTGAAATGCTATTGCCATAAAACTTTTAAATCGCCAGAATGTTTTGTCAGTCAAACAATACTCAAGTATATTTTGAAGACTGAAGCATAAAGGAGGATGCACGATGGCTGTTCAACTTCATAAGCTGTTATTTGGGGGTCTTTTCTTCACGTGCAGCTAAAATTAAGAGTGAGAAAGCTGAATGCCAGAAACCTGTAATTGCCCATCAAGACTTTGCTATATCATTTTATTGAACAAGTAATTGTTCATTCACTTTTATCTCCATCTTACACACTTAACTCTATACATCACCTCTGCCAGGTTCTGGACCCGCACCTTCACCACACTTAGATCAGACCATTGTTAACTATCTCAGATGTCATCCAACAGTCTTCTAGCCAATTTTCTAGATGTAAGGATAAAGATGAACAATAACAGTCGTAATATTTTTAATCTGCAGCTGCTTGATTCTTTCATGCTCTTTTCCTGCTTTCTTTCTAGCAGTAGAAATGCATCCTTGAGTTTTAGAAAAGTTTATAGAATAACTTTTGTAGGGCATTCTTCAATGAGTTATATTATAAAGGAACAATACTGATTTTAATTATGACTTTAAATAACTTTTTTTTCCTGTATAAGAGTCTGCAAACAATCTTAAATACAGAAAAAAATATGAATTTGTCTTTAAATCAGTAAGTGACCATGCTTACATTCGAAATGTCCCAAGAAACAAACAAACAAACAAAAACCCCCAAACAAAAGGGTTCTGTTTCAAATAGTTTTCCATAAATTCCATTCATTTCCTCCATAATTTTCCTATATATGTATGATAAGAAATCATGATTAAAACTCAGTGAAACAAGTTATGGGGGTTTCTGTTATGGGATAGCAAATGCTAACTCATACATGCCTGTCAGTACCCACTAGGGAGAATACACTTCAAAATTGCTAAGCAGCAGAAAATCTTCTCACGGAGCAACTGTTAAATCATTACTATGCTCCTCTTCCTACCCACACTGCATTTAATGCAGCTATTTTAAGTATCTATGAAAAACCATGAGGAGAGATCATCAGAATTCACAATTACTGCTTTGCTTCACCCACACAGTGTACCTACACTGTTACTTCCTCCACTCCTCTGAGGACCGACTTTGGAGTTAACGTCTTGATCTTAGAAGGTCCAGAGAAGGTTATTGAGCTATTGGCCAGGACACCCAGAGCGCTCAGATATTATCTGCAGCTGAAGTATAGCGCCAGCTTAGCAAACAGTGTCAAAACATGCACACAGATGACTGAATGTATCACATAATCCAGTGCCTGCGGTTTTCCACAAGGAAAACTGCCCACACGTCAAGCCCTGAAAGGTCAGTGGAAGCCCAGGCTGTAAGAAGCCACAGTAGGAGTCCTGCAAGAACATCGATTCTGCTCTGCTGAAACACAAATGTCAACGTTTTAACTGTTTCAGTGAGCAACTTTCAAACTGCAGTGACTGCCTGTTCACCACCACTGCCAAGAGGATCTGGGTACACACCTCATGGCTGCCAACAGCACCTCAGCACAGGCCTCAAGGCTGCCAACAGGACCTGGGCACCGGTCTCATGGCTGCCAAGAGCACCTCAGCACAGGCCTCACGGCTGCCAACAGGACCTGGGCACAGGCCTCAAGGCTGCCAACAGGACCTGGGCACAGGTCTCATGGTTGCCAAGAGCACCTCGGCACAGACCTCACGGCTGCCAACAGGACCTGGGCACAGGCCTCATGGCTGCCAACAGGACCTGGGCACAGGCCTCATGGCTGCCAACAGCACCTCGGCACAGACCTCACGGCTGCCAACAGCACCTCAGCACAGGCCTCACAGCTGCCAACAGGACCTGGGCACAGGCCTCATGCCTGCCAACAGGACCTCAGCACAGGCCTCATGGCTGCCAACAGCACCTCAGCACAGGCCTCATGGCTGCCAACAGGACCTGGGCACAGGCCTCTGGCAGGTGGCGCCAGCCATTGCCAGAAAACAATGGAAGTTTTCTTCTGGAGAGAGGAAAGGGGAGACCTTTTCTCTTGCTGCACCAGAAGCTTCAATCGCTGTTTGGATGCCTGAGGCCTCTTAACAAAGATAAAGCAAAAGCATGATGTGACTTACAAAATGGTAGCATTATTCACTTTTAGCTTGGTAAGGAGCTGGCACACTGCCTCTGGCCTGCCTCACCTGTGTGTCAGAAGAAGGACTAACTCCTTGATTTTGCTGCCAGGTACTGAAAGGGCCATGCGTAACCCAGACACAGGGTTCTGCTGCTCCTGCAGAATTTGGTTTGGAATGCTCCAATACAGGAACCATTTGTAAGAAGCACAGATGCCTACAGAAACTTGGAGTAGCACCCTTCAATACAAACACTTGACCATTTTATTTAAGTACTTTGGAGCCATCGCCTCTAAAGCATTCAAGTTACCGCCATGCACAGGTAGCTTCAGTGAACCTCACATACTTTTGGTCCTAATATATTACTATATAATATAAAGTAGTTTTTCATCAACCACCTATTCTTTTCCAATCACAGCAATGTTTCTATTATCCAAAACTAGCTTCATGCAGCACTTCAGAATCCTTATGATCAATTCTAGACAGAGGAAAACACATCCTTGATATCTAAAAGCTGCATTCCACAAAAGCAGACTTCGTGAAAGAAACTGTGCCCGGATACAGAAACTTTTGCAAATTACCCATGAAACAGCACAATGCAAGCAGAACACACTTGCTCTGGAAAATAAGCACTGAATGAAATAAACTAGTAGTGTTTTAAGTCCTAATAAGATTTTTGCTTCTAAATTGAACCTTAACAGCATATCATATCTTATTACAAAGTTCTATACAGAAACTACATGGTAAAGTAGTTCTTTTTAATTACTCTCTTCGGCGTATAAATTCACAGAATTCATAGAATCCTAGAACCTCCTGAGCTGCCAGGGACCCACAAGGCCCATGGAGCCCAACTCCCAGCTCCACACAGCCCAGCCCAGTCAGAGCTGCACTGAGCGCATCGTCCAGACGCTTCTTGCCCTCAGCCCAGCTCAGCCTGTGACCCCTTCCCTGGGGAGCCTGTGCCAGCCCCAACCCCCCTCTCAGCACAGAACCTCTTCCTGACACCCAGCCTGACCCTCCCCTGGCCCAGCTTCACGCCATCCCCTGGGGTTCTGTCCCTGGTCCCTCTTGTCCTGTGGCACCCAAACCTGCCCCCACAACTGGAGGTTCGGTCACCCCAGCGCAGGGCAGAGCAGGACAATCCCCTCCCTGGACCAGCTGGCAACTGCAAATTACCTCAGAAATCATCCAAATGTTACATATAGGATATCTAATGCACACTGCTTAAATAAATGACCAAAAGAGGAACTACATGGATGGCAGATGGCAGAAAGAGTTTCTATGCCCCTGCCTCTTGCTGCACACAGCAGTGGGTAAATTCACACTGTTGTGGTTCTGCACGGTGGGGTTCTGGAGGAGGAGGAGGGGGCTGCGGGGTGGCTTCTGCAAGCAGCATCTGGAGCTTCCCCCAGGCCCCACAGAGCAAACACCAGTTGACTCAAGGCCTCACCCACCGCTGAGCAAGGCCGAGCCCATCAGAGACGGTCACAGGCCTCTGGGAATCACAGGGAGGAGGGAAAATACCAGCGGCTGCTCTGTGCCCCAGAGAAGGGAGTGAGAAGGTGGGAGAGACTGTGCAGGCACCAAGGGCAGGGAAGGGGAAGGAGACATCCCAGGTGCTGGAGAGAGAGATGCCCCTGAGCCCCTGGAGAAACCCAAGGCAGAGCAGGTGTCCCCCCACAGCCCATGGAAGACAACTGGGAGGCAGAGATCCCATCTACAGCCTGTGGAAGCCCCATGCCAAAGCAGGTTTGCTGGGGGGCAAAGGAGGAGGACATCTCATGAGTAACTAACCCAAACCCCCATTCCCCCAGTCCCTGCCCCTCCCTCTGCCACCATGGGGGGAAGAAGGGAGCGAAATCCTGACTAAAGTGCAGTCGCTGAGAAGGGAGAGGTGGGGGCAGGTGCTTTAAGATCTGGTCACACTTCTCATCCCCCGACTCTGGTGTCACTGGGGGTGCAGGGCAGGGCCATAGATTAGGTTTCTTTCCTTTATTCTGTGTTGGGTCTGTTTCGCCCCTGACACTAATTGCAGAATGATCTCTCCCTGCCCTTATCTCCACTCCTGAGCCTCTCAGTATCTATTTTCTCCCCTGTCCCCCTGAAAAGGGGAGTGACAGAGCGGCTCTGGTGGGACTCCGGCCTGCAGCCAGGGCCAAACCACCACACAAGTAACTTTCTGGTTAAACCTCAATATCTGACACTAGTAAATCCACACGTCCTTGTCCTCTGGCTCTGACCTCGCTGCTCTGCAACGCTCCAGCAGTGCAAAGCAACTGGAAACCCAGCAGCCCTGCCACGGGAGGATTCCCCCCGCAAGCAGTAATCCCTGGGTGGCAGAAAGCCAGC
Source organism: Porphyrio hochstetteri (assembly GCA_020800305.1). Classification (NCBI taxonomy): domain Eukaryota; kingdom Metazoa; phylum Chordata; class Aves; order Gruiformes; family Rallidae; genus Porphyrio; species Porphyrio hochstetteri. Next base: position 1,446,469 of record CM036938.1, on the reverse strand, counting down.
CGTATCTGCACCCAGACCCTGGGCAGGAGAGGAATGGGGACCCCCACAAAGGGATCAGCTGCGTTCCTGACAAAAGCCAGTCCAAAAATACAGGCATGGGTTTCTTGGTGCCCAGGCCATCCCCAGAGGTGGCAGCTACTGCAGCAGCACTCAGGTCCCCAGTGCCGAGCAGCCCCATCTCCAGGCACGGCCACTTCTGAAAGCCACATACAGCTCTTTTTATGAGCTGAATTCAAAATACTGTTAGTATCAATAGGAGGTAATTACTCACTGAAGCATCAAGGCATCAGCTCTTCACATCTCTTAATGAGCTGCCACTAAAAATATAAATTCCTCATGTGAGGATGACATTCAGTAGCCCTCAGTTCAAGATACTGCGGGGGGCTCAGTTAAAAACAAAACCTGACCACTGAACCAAACACACTGCTGTGGGCAACGGCAACCCGTGCTCTTCAGAGCTTAATCTTGGTACCACGAGTAAAATGGGTCCAGAAACCTGAATTAGGCACAAGAAATTTGTTTGACAAAAAGAAATCAGTCAGTGAGATTGAAACCCATTGTGGGAGTTGGAATCAGTGAAAAGGATGAACCAACAAGGAGAATATTCATAATTCAAGAATTAAAGTGACATCACTGCTAATTTCAGAACATGGTGCTATTACTGTGTTTTTATGTAGACTAACTTCAGAGCTCAGTTAAACTGGGCTGAGATTACAGCTCCATTTAAAACAAGCAATAAACCTTTGAAATGTTGGTTTGTAACGAAATCATTTTACCCTGGCAGAGCTTTTGCTGGTGAGAACGCCACAGAACAGAGATTTTTGCCTTTGGAGAAGATACCGGTGGCTAAAGAAACTTGGAAAATGGGCAATTAGGTTTGAAGTGCTAATTGAAAATGAGTGACTGATTTTCTATAGAATGTATTTCTTCCCTGTCTTCATTGCCCGTACCTTTGCAGCCACCTTCAACAACTACCAAATCAGCACTTAAGCATAAAAAAGTCATAGTGGCATGTTATACAATTTGAAAAAAAAAATGTTTAAAGGGTTTTTTTAAAAGATGTTCTTATTTCATTTTCCTATTAAGAATTCTTTATTAGACTGCAAAAAAAGAGGATTTGTTAAGTCTAAAAGGCAGAAAGCATTATTTAAGCACGACTGTCAGAAAAATCTCTTATATGCACTGCTGATTATTCCAAAAGTACAAATTGAATTACACTTGTAATGAAAACATGAAGTCTCCATAGCTCATTTATTCTGTATAGAAACCTGTATCATTTCTTCAGAAATAAGCTTACCTTGTAAATTATACTGCTAATCCATCAAATTCACACAGCAGAGTAGGTACAGTTTTATATTCATTAGGGATTCGCTTATAAAACTGACGATATCTGGCACAGTTTGTACTCAGCATAACAGGACAAGTTGGAATAAAAATTGAATCATACAGAGAGACAGTTCAAGTCGGTGAAGATAAAGAATACTGACAGTGCAGCAATAAAAGGACACTCCATTTTTTCAATAACCTGCTAGTAACTTGAACTGATCCATTTTGTTCCATCACTGGACAACACACTAAAATGAGAATTTAAATCTTTCTTTGGTAAATATTTAAATGGTGATGGTGACAATTCTGGAGTGTAGAAATTTCAGCACAGCTACACAGAGTCCTTGGGTCAAGGTGCTTGCTTCGGGACTCACCAAGGTCCAAAAGGAAAGCTGCCCGTTGCAGGCAAAGGGGAAAGCAGGAGATGAAAGCAGCACTGCAAAGTCAGGTACATGGATACATCTGGAAAAGTAACTGGCAGCCCAGAGCTGAACTTCTTTTTCAGGGGAACACCTCCAGATACACGGAGTTAGTGTTGAGTCTCGGCTAGATGGAAAATCCTGTCCTCTCCCAGCAGCAGAGATGGAGCCATGGAGATGGGATTTTTTTATGCTATTCTTAGGAGAAACTTCCAACACTTTGTTTTGGCTTGCACTGATTTTTGAGCCCTTCTGCACGATATTATGTGTCTGTTCAGAAAGATCACACTGGAAGGTCCTGCATCACCTTTATGGATTCAGCCACACCTGTCATCATCTGTATCTCTGATGGTTGCTTAATTATTATTTTTCTTTAAAGGAAGATTTCAGGATGTTTAAATTCCCTTTCCAACTAAAGGAAATGTGTTTGGGGAACCTCATTAACTTCTCCATTATTCTGTCACTCTGCAAAACTCACCATGTTCAACATTTGTACAAACTCAACACAGACTCAGAACATAAAACCAGCAAGTGCAGTATTGTGGACAGGGAAAAAACCACAGCACTGTTCTGTTTGTGAAATAATAACTAATAAACTATGTGCACCTTAAATATTCTGTAAATAAGTCATTAAATAAATAATCTCCATGCCTTAAGAAGATGTATTTGTTCAGAGAGTTCAGTCTGCTAATCATCAGCTTTCTCCTGTTAACTCAAACCCGTAACTCACTGGGTTTGAACACACTATTCATTCTTCCACTGACTGATGTGCTGCCAAACACAGAAAAATTCACTCAACCACTGCAGAGGAGAAATGTTCAGGACCATTTATCCAATTGAAACATCAACTAAACCTTCCCTTCCCATCAATGACCAAGGAAAACTAAGCAGAAAGCAACTTCTCCCAAACACAGGCACAAAGCAAAGAAAAAGTGGCTCATTTAGGGGACCTTTGTTTCCCTTCCCACCCTCCAGATGGAAGCATCCGTTTGTCAGGTCCTCGATCCCTTGTTACTAGTTCAGGAGCTGCTCAGGAGGAAGAGATTTTTGAGCTGTTCCTATGAAAGCAAGCCTGCCCAAGTGGCTTATTTATCAAGGTCTCAGTCTCAGGGGGACACATCTGCCCCTGTGGCACCCACAATCACTTTTGCTCCTCTCCCAGTCAAGCTCTTCTCCTGGCACATTATCCAAACTCCTCATCACCTTTTTGCACTTTCCTACTTGCCAAGACAGTTCAGAAGCTTTCTTGCTTTGTTTTCCTGGCTTCATTTTCCACCAGAAAACAGACACGTTACCACACAAAACACAACCTCAGCTATAACAATATTCAAACCTGAGTATCAGCTGCTCACCTGACACTTTTCCCTTCAAATAAAATCAGCCAGTTGCTCTTTGCCTCAGCTCCCATTTGAGCTCCCTCCATCCTAATTACGTGCTCTTCGTATCATCTAGTTCTGATTACATTAAAAACCTTGCTGAGATTTTTTTCAAGACTGACCAATCAGGACAGAGGAGAATAAAAAGGAGTCATGAATATTCACTGACCTCAGGAAAGTCTGCTCTCATTTTAAAGTCTTTCCTTCCCATTGAATTTCCACAGATGCCTTCAAGATGTTCTTCCCCAGGAACATCTACGAGAGTCTCTCTCAACAGCCATACAACACAACTGCCTAATAAAACTTTGCTGTCAAAAATAGAAACAAGGGAAATTGAAAAATAACCTTTATTGTGTTAGATCCATTTCTTTCATTAATGCCAAGCGAAAGAGCTCAGAAAAGCCACTGGGTTTCAGCATGGATGCTCTGCCTGGCGTTCTTCATTACTGTCAACTCAGCTTTATCACAGGACACTAAACCTCCCACAGTGCAGTCCAAAACATGCACAAAGCCATGCCTAATGTAAAGGCAGATAACCAGCTCAAGACTATCTAAAGCCTCAAACTCATCATATTGTGGTCTGTGATTTTCTCACACATTTCTGAGGGCTGAAGGCATCAGACCCAGCAAACAGTTAACCCTCGGATTCAGAGACTACATGATCAAGTGTATCCTCTCTAAAATAGCTTTATTCCCTGAGAGTGATTCTGAGTGGTTTAGAGGAACATTATGGAAGACAATGCGAGGAGAAGTGGCAGGAATCCTCACTCCAACCATGAACTTCACGTGAATCCTACAGCAGGGGAAACACGAACCCAGATTGCTCTTCCCTGTTCCCAACCTGGCAGGAAGGAGGAAAAAGAGACAGAGGCATAATGGGGCAGTAGGTCTGGTGAGGAAACAGGACACGTGGTTCATGGGCAGCCTTACACCCCCACAATAAAAACACCTGGCTGGGAGTGTGCTCCCACTCTGAGCTTGTTCAGAAAATTCATGGACCAGTCATTGGGTGATTATTTTTAGCAGTTCACAGTGAAATGAAATTTGTAGTAAATATAAATACATAGGTGAGGACTTTAAATACCAGTAAGGTTTTACTTTAAAAATAAAAGGAGCTTACAGGAGATCTACTATAGATTACCTTCCAATAAGACAACTTGAGGTACTTAAGAAATACTCTGTAACGTATCCACAAGAGTAGCTTTTCACACAGTTGCTCCAGAGTAGAGTCCTGTGGAACCATGTAAATAGCTGTGAAGCTTTCTCACTGTTTAGAGGACATAGAAGAGATGAGACATGAGACTAGTGTCCATGGGCAGAGCAGCCAAATCCATGGAGCAACATGCAGTCTGCTGCTTTGTGGTGATGCTCTGCCATGCTTCTGCCACAATCTGGCAGAGAAATTCAACATCCCCTGAATTATGGCAGAGAAATTCAACAGACCTGAAAGCTATGATGTAACTACAGCAGTGAAACAGTTCCTGCAAAAGTAGATGTATTAATACAGTTCTGTCCTTCAGCATGAGCTGGAAAATGATGGAAAACCTGCAACTGGCAGGCAGAGGAAGAGCTGCTGGCCTCAGGCAGCACCAGGATTTGCCAGAAGAGAGGAGCAGCTCGTGGGACAGCTACGGGCAGATGCTTTCTCATCACTGCTCTCACTGTTTAATCCTTTTAAAAGCAGAGCATCCTCCACACCGGATGGATGCTTTGTTCTAGAAGAGGGATCAGCATCACACACTCTCTGGCAGGTAGCTATGAAGAAATCCTACAGAACAATGCCCTCTCCACTTCCATACCTCACGATGAGCACATCTGACTAGCTGATCTCACTTGTTCTGCTTTATTTCTGCCGTGTTCTACTCTAAATTCAGTTCATTTCATAACTGGTGTGAACAATGATGTTATAAGGAGAAAACGAATCATGATAATAGACAATGATAATGATAATTAACAATCTGACACAGGGTCAGTCTGACCCACTGGCTTGCTGCCTCCCAAAGTGCGTCCCTCAGTCCCATCAGCAGCATTCCCTGCTTCCCTGAGAAAAGGTGACAAGTCTGAGCCTGAGCCACCCCCAGGGAAGAGGGGCAGTCACCCCCAAAACCTCCCCCTGAATTTACTTACTGTGAAAAGCAGAGTCCTCCCAAGCTGACTGTTGTACCAGCAGAGCTTTATGCACAGTCTGCCCTAGCTTAGCATCATTGCCCAGGAACTGGGTGGCCCTGAATGCGATTGAGAGATGGATCCAGTTTTCATGACTGCCAGAACCCTGCCAAAATGCAAACACCTTCATCTCACCTTATAGTTTCCATATGTGCTGAGTGTATTTGCTATAATAAAAGAGTCTTTGCTCATTCCCCCATCTCCCCCCTTAAAATTTCCAGCAAAATCCTAAGCCTTTTCTTCAGTCGCTCCCTAACAAGGTGCTGGTTTTGATGCTTAATTCTTTCATCTCTTTTTAAATACATGCTAGGTCTTAAAAGTCCTAATTTCATATTCAGGTTTTGGAGGCTCCATATGCTTCCCTGTACAACCAACTAATTCATCTGCAGCTGTTTAAGCACCAAGTTTGTCAGTGACTAAACGCTGAGACCAGTTTATGTCATACACAACTTTCTTGTTTATATTGTGATACGTTCAGTTACCAGACAGATCCATCTAGGGCCCACATTTATGTTCCAAATAAGCATTATTCTCTTTCCAGAGAGAGTGGTGAGGGACTGGAAGGGGCTGCCCAGAGAGGGGGTGGGTGCCCCATCCCTGGGGTGTTCAAGGCCAGGTTGGATGGGGCCCTGGGCAGCCTTGTGTAGCTCCAGGCCTGGAGGTTGGTGTCCCTGCCTGTGGCAGGGGGTTGGAGCTCTGTGATCCTTGGGGTCCCTTCCAACACAGACCAGGCTGGGATTCTGTGATTCAGGAATTCTCCTTCTCATCTCTGGAAAGACAACAGCAACAGATTCAATCCCCTCCCTTTCTTTTTAAAGTGAAAATTTTCTCTATGTTTGGTAATTTTGCCATTTAACACAAAAAGACAGACATACCCTGTGGCTCCATACTGCAAACATCACCCCAAAAATGAGTAATTTTACTTAAGAACCATTCTTCCTGGCACTAGGAGGTGCAGCAGCATCCTTTGAAGGGATGCAAAGGGTGAATAAAAAGATCTCTGTGAAGCCCATCTGTAGCTAGAATGTGAGGAGCCCTGAGCAAGCAGCACATCCATGAGAAAGCTGTATAAATTGATTGCTAACAGACTCACAAGAAAGCTATGGATAAGGTCGTTCAGCATAACAGAAGAAAGGCCTTGAGGGGGGGAACTCTGTAGACAGATAAGGAGGGCTTTGAGGAGGACAATGTATAGATAAGCAGAAAAGGAATTCTTGCTGTGAATGGCTGCACAGGAGATGGACCAACCATGAACTTTAATGAACTCAAGAGCATGATGGGATGAAGCTGCAACCCGTGAGGAAGACAAGGATGAGGAAGAGCAACTCAAATTAGTTGAAAGGCAGAAATATGATCGAAGAAAGAAGGTGGGACCCCCAATTCCCAGAATATGCACTGAATTTCCCAAAAGTCTGTTGAATATGTGTGCAATGCTTGTATATAAACACGCTGCACCTCCAGCTTATGTGCCTTGGGAGGAGCGATCCCCTGAGCACCCAGCCCGGCAATAAAGGATCCCAGCTTAGCAGCTACATCAAACTCTGTTAAGTGAATCACCATGTTTCAGCTTTAACACACAAAAAAGAAGGAACACTAGCAAAAACTGCAGCACAGTCCTTCTAAGCAGCTCTGGGGACAACTGAAATACTTTGGAAGATAAAAGAAAAAGTCCCAGGAATTAGGGAAGGCAAACCTTTAATGCTACATCTGAACTGCTGTGGGTTCCACTAGAGAAAGGGTGCAACAACTAATATAAGAAGCTGTGACATCTTCACATATGATCATAATACTTTGAATTCACAGAACAGCTGAATTATTAATTTAAGCCATAATTTAATCTAAATAATACAGTGGCTCCTATGCGGGGGAAGGTGGAACTCAGAAATACTCAGGGGAAAAGAAATCTACTTGTAAGTAAACTAGAAATGCAGCATTACAGAACAGGAGAATGGAGCAGAAAAGACTTTTTGAATTAAAAGAACTCTGAGTTTTAATGGGATATTTCAGGCTGGAGCACCTGCCCTACGAAGAGAGGCTGAGGGAGCTGGGCTGGGTCAGCCTGGAGCAGAGAAGGCTGTGGGGGGACCTCACTGCAGCCTTCCCGTCCCTGAAGGGAGCAGAGGAACAGGAGGGGAATGGGCTTGTGAAAGGGCAGAGACTGGCAGGACAAGGGGGATGGAGTGAAGCTGGAGGAGGGAAGGGGGAGAGGAGAGACTGGGGGAAGTTCTGTGCAGAGAGAGTGGTGAGGGGATGGAAGGGGCTGCCCAGAGAGGGGGTGGGTGCCCCATCCCTGGGGGTGTTCAAGGCCAGGTTGGATGGGGCCCTGGGCAGCCTTGTGTAGCTCCAGGCCTGGAGGTTGGTGTCCCTGCCTGTGGCAGGGGGCTGGAGCTCTGTGATCCTTGGGGTCCCTTCCAACTCAGACCATTCTATGATTCTATGATTCTATGATGTTTTGCCTGGGAAAACAAGGGGTCAAGCTGGACAGCATTCAGTAGTCAACCCAGGATCATGCCGTAAACAACTACTGTGGATCTATGTAACATCACTGAACATGACTATTAAAACCAAACAGATTTCAACAGCTGCTTCTCTGAGTTTTCTGCAGCTTTTCATTTATTTGAGACATTCTTTAATCATGGCAATGCATCTTCTGATAGCTTGGTGCTTTGCCAGATAACACACAGCACAACTGATGTGTAATAAATTTCCACAGTTTGCAATCACAGCAAGGTCTCCAATTTTAAAGGAATATGCCCTAATAGTTTAGAAATAAACTTAGTGGTTTAGCATATCCGAGGGCCTTAAACAACTTCCATTACTCACTGTGTAACACTAATGAATAAAAACATCCATCAGGAAAGTTACCTGAGGGCATTATGCTAGAAAAAAGAGTAGCAAGTAAATACGTGCTGCTAGATGTTCCTGACAAAATTATCAGGTACCTACAAAACTTCTATAGTAGAGTCACAGCATCACAGGGTTGGAACAGCCCTTTAAGCTGATGGAGTCAAACCATCCCTGTCCTGTGCTAAACCAGATCCCTGAGCCCCTCATCTCCCCGCCTGTTAAACACACCCAGGGCTGGGGACTCAGCCCCTCCCTGGGCAGCCTGGGCCAGGCCCTGACAGCTCTGCCAGGGAAGAACTTTTTCCTCCCAGCTGAGCTGACCCTGCCCTGGGGCAGCTTGAGCCCATTGCCCCTTGTCCCATCTCCTGTCCCCTGGCTGAAGAGACCCTCGCCCACCTCTCTGCACCCTCCTGGCAGGGCAGGGGAGGCGGGGAGAAGGTCTCCCCTCAGCCTCCTCTCCTCCAGCATTGATTCTTACAGACAATCACTCAAAGGCACAGGAGGGTCACAATTAAGTGCTTGTCCTAATTTATTCATGAAGGGCAGGTCCTGTTTGACCAACCTGATCTCCTTCTATGATCTAGTGACCCATCTGCTGGATGAGGGAAAGGCTGTTGATGTGGTCTACCTAGACTTCAGCAAAGCCTTTGACACTGTCTCCCACAGTATTCTCCTGCAGAAGCTGGCATCCCGTGGCTTGGATGGGTACACCCTCGGCTGGGTAAGGAGCTGGCTGGAGGGCCGGGCTCAGAGAGTGGTAGTAAATGGAGTTAAATCCAGCTGGCGACCGGTCACGAGTGGTGTTCCCCAGGGGTCGGTGCTGGGGCCTGTCCTCTTCAATATCTTTATTGATGACCTAGATGAGGGCATTGAGTGCACCCTCAGTAAGTTTGCAGATGACACTAAATTGGCTGGGAGTGTGGATCTGCCTGGGGGTAGCGAGGCCCTACAGAGGGATCTGGACAGGCTGGAGAGCTGGGCTGAAGCCAATGGCATGAGGTTCAACAAGAGCAAATGCCGAGTCCTGCACTTTGGCCACAACAACCCCAGGCAGCGCTATAGGCTTGGGGCGGAGTGGCTGGAGGACTGTGTGGAGGAAATGGACCTGGGGGTACTGATTGATGCACGGCTGAACATGAGCCGACAGTGTGCGCGGGTGGCCAAGAAGGCCAACGGCATCCTGGCTTGCATCAAAAATAGCGTTACTAGTAGGAGCAGGGAGGTAATTGTCCCCCTGTACTCAGCACTTGTGAGGCCGCATCTCGAGTACTGTGTTCAGTTTTGGGCCCCTCACTACAGGAAAGACATTGAGGCTCTGGAACGCGTTCAGAGGGCTACTAAGCTGGTGAGGGGTCTGGAACACAGGCCTTACGAGGAGCGTCTGAGGAAGCTGGGATTGTTCAGCCTGGAGAAGAGGAGGCTTAGGGGAGACCTTATAGCTCTCTATAACTTCCTGAAGGGAGGTTGTAGTGAGCTGGGGGTCGGCCTCTTCTCCCGTGTAGGCAGTGACAGAACTAGAGGGAATGGTAGCAAGCTGCGCCAGGGGAGATTCAGGCTCGACATTAGGAAGCACTACTTCTCAGAAAGGGTAGTCAGGCACTGGAATGCACTGCCCAGGGAGGTGGTGGAGTCACCAACCCTGGGGGTGTTCAAGGAAAGACTGGATGTTGTATTGAGGGATATGGTTTAGTGGGAGCTAGTAGTAATAGGTGAATGGTTGGACTGGATGATCTTCTAGGTCTTTTCCAACCTTGATAATTCTGTGATTCTGATTCTTTCAATTTTACCTCCTGATGAGCACTATCCAATTGGCAACCAGTAATTAATTTCCAGGGAGGGGATTGTCCCACTCTGCCCTGCGCTGGGGCGGCCTCACCTCCAGTCCTGGGGCAGGTTTGGGTGCCACAGGACAAGGGGGACACAGAACTATCACAGAGCGTCCAGAGGAGGCACTGAGGATGGGGAAGGGTCTGGAGGGGAAGGGTCCTGAGGAGAGGCTGAAGCCCCTGGGTTGCTCAGCCTGGAGAAGAGGAGGCTGAGGGGAGACCTCATGGGGTCTGTGGCTGCCTGCTGAGGGGAGTGAAGGGGCAGCACTGATCTCTCTCCTCTCTTTGGGGACCAGGGACAGAACCCCAGGGAGCAGCGTGAAGCTGGGCCAGGGGAGGGTCAGGCTGGGTGTCAGGAAGAGGTTCTGTGCTGAGAGGGGGGTTGGGGCTGGCACAGGCTCCCCAGGGAAGGGGTCACAGGCTGAGCTGGGCTGAGGGCAAGAAGCGTCTGGACGATGCGCTCAGTGCAGCTCTGACTGGGCTGGGCTGTGTGGAGCTGGGAGTTGGGCTCCATGGGCCTTGTGGGTCCCTGGCAGCTCAGGAGGTTCTGGGATTCTGTGATTCTACTTTATTGCTGCAGAAATCCTGTGATGAGTTAAGGCATACACATTTTCTGGATGTAAATTTTCCGGAACAGTGAACCCTGTGGCACTGGTGTAAATCAGGGTGCAGGCTCTCCACGTAAAGCAGATAAAAAAGAAAAAAAAAACCAAAAAAAAAATATCACACCACCTTATAGGAAGTCTGCACCAAAGGCAGAGAGTAATATATTCTCCATGTCATCACTTAACAGCCAGCCTTGTCCAGTTCTCTCTTGCTGACCTCCTTTTCCCATCTGCTTCCCTATCTCAGTTTTTTATTCTATAGGTACAAGAAAGGATTTACAGAAAAGCATCAATCACAGCACGCCCATCTTACTTCAAACTACTTATTGTGCCGTTAGTAAGTGGGCTATGATACCACAAGAAGCAAAAAATGAGAAGCACATGATCCTGAACCTAAAGATAGTATAAACGCTTTTTGCACGCTCGACTGAAATTATTAATATGCTTTAGTTTTTTAAATATTACAGAAACTAACTGCAGAGTTACGTAACATGCCATATTTTATCACTTTCTCATCTTCATGCACAATTACCGACTAACAAAGTACTTCTGATATGTATAGAAGTGTTTTATTAGATATATATAAAGCATAGTAAAATAATAATAAAAAAAATCACTGACTTATCAAAGTCAATACTTACAACCAAATATGAAGTCATACATATTTCATTATTAATCAGCAGGATCAGTGTTTAGAAATAATACTTAATACTTAAAATCTATTCCGTTCCAATTAACCACACTAAATACTTCCTTAATTAAATCAGCAATGGTGATATAGCAAGAATGACCATAACAGAGCAGAGTCTCACAATGACACCATAATATCTGACAGCAAACCCAGTGCTATCAAAAGCCACCTGTAAGCACAGTGCTCTGCTACTTTGCTTTCAACAAATGAAGTCATTCCTGACCTAAATCGTGTTTATTTGATCTGTGGGGCCAGAAACAATCAGACATGCCCATCTCCACTATAGCAGACTGGTGTGGGTGGGCAGGGCACTCAGACCTCCTCCCAGTGCCCCCCTGCATGGGCAGGGACACCTCCCCAGCCCAGGGTGCCCCAAGCCCCATCCAACACAGCCTTGAGCCCTGACAGGGATCCTGGGGCAGCTCCAGCTTCTCTGGGCACCCTGTGCCTGGGCCTCCCCCTCCCCAGGAAGGATTTCTGCCTCCCAGCCCCTCTCCATCCCCCTCCTGCAGCTGAAGGCCCTTCCCCTGGGCCTGGCCCTCCCTGCCCTGGGCACCAGCCCCTCTCCAGCTCTCCTGGAGCCCCTCGAGGGACGGGAAGGGGCTCAGAGCCCTCCCCACAAGCAGCCTTCTCTTCTCTTCTCTGGGCTGAGCCAGCCCAGCTCTCCCAGCCTGTCTCCAGAGCAGAGGGACTCCAGCCCTCCCATCATCTCTGGGGCTCCTGGGGACTGGCTCCCAGAGCTCCATGTCCCACTTGTCCTGGGGCCCCCCGAGGTGGAGGCAGCGCTGCCGGGGGGTCTGTGTCCCAGAGCGGAGCCGAGGGGCACAATCCCCCTTTCCCAGCCCAGGGTCCCGCTGCTGGGGATGCAGCCCAGGACATGAAGGGCTTTCAGGGTGACAGTGCACAGTGATCTTGTCAGGCCCAGAGGAGAGACTCACTGGCCTGCAATTCCATCCCACCACGTCTCTGTGATGCCAATGAGATCGTGGCCATGCAGGTATGTGCACATGTCCAACCGCTCTTGTTCGCTCCCCACTGCACCTCAAGTTTGCACTGAGCTGTCTCAGTTGGGCGCCCATGGAGATGATGAACCAGCTGCAGAGGCTGGAATCCCTCTGATGATCTTTGCTGCTGCTTCCCTGTTGGTTCCTGTTACCTCAGGATTCCCTGGCTCATCTCTGTAAGACTACAAGTGATTGTCCACCAACACTAACAGATGAGTGTCTGCAGAGAATACTTTTCCAGGCAGTAATTGCTAAGTAAATAAACATTATGGAGCAGAAAATTGTGTTTGCTGACAAAAATCTGTACAGGATGCTCAGTCTATTTATAAATACCTGCTGTATCTTAAGGTATGAGCACAGGTATTCTGGCAAACTGCAACTACTCAATCAGCCTGCTGACTTCTGAAACAACTGTCCTGTTCTGGCATGGAGAAAAGAAACAGAGCATGGCAATTCAGATAGAATGTTAAGTGTGAGCGCCTCCAAAACTTTCTGGTCAGTGATGGCAACCACTGCCATACAAAAGCCTCAGCTGACACAGCTTTCCAAGGATCACAGAATCCCAGAATCACAAGGCTGGAAAAGCCCCTTAAGCTGATGGAGTCCAACCATCCCTGTCCTGTGCTAAACCAGATCCCTGAGCCCCTCATCTCCCCCCTGTTAAACACACCCAGGGCCGGGGACTCAGTCCCTCCCTGGGCAGCCTGGGCCAGGCCCTGACAGCTCTGCCAGGGAAGAACTTTGCCCTCCCAGCTGAGCTGACCCTGCCCTGGGGCAGCTTGAGCCCATTGCCCCTCGTCCTATCAAGGAGGCTCAACAGCATTCTTCTTCCCTATTAAACAAGCCTGAGTCTCCAATTTTTTTATCTTTTTATTCCATCACGAAGGCTGATCAGAATGAAAAGCCATTCTGAACATCTCTCTGAGACACATGATTTCCTATGCGTTGGTGCTGCCCTGTGCGCCCTGTCCCAGGGACCCTGCTTTGGCGGGGGGTTGGACACCTTGGGCTCTGGGGGTCCCTTCCAACCCCCACAGCTCTGTGAGTCTGTGATAAATGGGGACAGATGATGCTAGTGAGGCAGGGCAGTTGCTTACCCATCCTTAGGGATTTAAGCACCTCGTCCTGTCGTGCATGAAGGCACCTGCTGGGATCCATCATCCAAAGGAACAGAGGTATCTCCAAGTTGATGCCCCTGGCGCTCTGCAGCTGGTGGGGAAGGGGACTCCCCTCCTGCCTGCAGCATCTTCCCAAAGTCACTCGCCTGAGCAGCCAGAGATCCTGCCTTGAATGACTTCTGCGCCTGAGGGCCCTGCAATTCCCATCTCAGGGGGTACCTCAAACCATCAGCCTAACTAGCAAGTTAATTAGAAACACCAGGCTTGGATCTTTAGACCAAGCAGTCCAAATATGAATCTGGAGAAACAAGTCAGGCAATTTTATCATTTTTACTTGATGAAACTGCTGTGCAAAGCTACCAGGGTAACCAACCTGAAATACAGCTCTCTCATTTCAAACCCATGACTGAGAAATCTCAAATCTGGAAGAATTTTCCTCAGTTACAACACACAGCAAAAGGAAGAACTGGAAATGAAGACTGCTTCCGATAAGGATCAAAACTGTTACAAAATCCCTGGTCCTAACTAGCTTATTTAAAATCTCCACTGCAGCAAAAGATTCAGTAAATTAAAGATCACTTTCCTCTATTGTAAATTTACAAGAATTTTGAGACAATAAGCAATAAGTGAGAGGAAACAGTGCAGCTGAAAGCCCTGACTTAGATTTGAAAACACTTACGCATTTATTTTGTAAGAGTTGTAAGTTAAGACCATGATCCCACAAGTATTTAGCAGCTCTTACAATAAAACATTTGAAAGCTATGATCCAGGGACGTAAAAATCATACTCAAAAAAACCCCAAAACCACAAAAAAACATAACACAAGGAATATATATATATAAAGCTTTGCCTAATGAAGTAAAACCAGAGCTCAAAAATGCATCCTTGACTCATCTTCGGTGATGAAGAAACACAACAGACAGACTGAGGAATTACCCGTCTCACAGCTTTGACTTTATAGTAGCGCTAAAACTAGCACATTAAACCCTGAAACATCTCATTTTAGTGGTCCCTAGAAGCCTCTGTGTATTTTTAACATCCACAGCATTCTCCTGCTCCCAGGACTCTTACAAAGAGGACTGATGTCAGTAATTGATGCTCTCCTGCCTCTCAGCTAATTACATTTGTAGCCCCAAGTGGAGTTTGGAAAGGCTTTATCTCCTCAACACAAATGTGCTGCAAAAAGAAAATACACCTTTGAAAGAGGTTTTTTTTTGGTGCTAGTTGATGAAATGATGCCTTTTGTCAGGTTGATGTCTGCATTTCAGAACTCAGAAGGGTTCCTCTTCAGTATCCTCTGCACACCTGAAATGGTGTATGAACTTTGCTTGCTGTAAACCTCTGACCAGAAAATAAATTTGAAGATAGCACTGGGCAATTCTGAACAAATTCTAAAACTCACACTCCATGGGAGCACAGAATAGCTTAGGGAGCTCAGTCCTGCATGTCTCAGCCAGCTGACAGCACTGCTGTTGTAATTACACACTCTAATAATTGTTTTGTTATCTGAGTTTGTAAGGAATTCACAAAGCACTATCAAAATTAACCATTCTTTTCTACATTTTGAGGAGAAAAGCTGTCACAGAAAGTTTCTTATCAAGCCAGGAGAATACATCAGAGAGGTAAGACACGTGGGAACCAAAGAGTATTGTTGAGAGATGTTTGTGCTTGGGCCCATTAGATCCAAACCAGACTAACATTGAAAGCAGCTTGTGTCACCCACACAAAAAGAACAGACCAAGCAATAGTGAGGAGGACACTGCAGCCAGAAGGTACATAGAAAGCATATGTCCAGGACATAGGACAAATCCAAGAGTGTCTCTAGAGGTACAAGGCCTGTAGAAAGGTGAAGGTCCACTCTACCTACTTTTGTAATGCCAAGGTCAGTAGGAGATGGCAGAGTCAACACACTTACTGGGTAGAGGAAGAAAAACTGTCCTGATCGCAGACTCACAGAGCTGCAGGGGTGGGAAGGTACCCCTGGGACCTGATGCTGCTGATGTTCCTACCAATTCTTTATGTCACAAGTCCTCGTGCAATATTCTCAACCAAACCAAACCACTGCTCTCCTATTTATCAAGTAACTCTTTAGACAGCCTTTCAGCTGAAGGACATGTCTTAAAACTTACAATTTCACAAGACACTTCCACAGCTGAACTTGGAGGAGCTTTTACCCAACGCTGACATCGAGACCCTCACCATCCCTGGTCAAGTGCCATTTTAATGTAGGTGCTTGTGAAGTCTGCATTGTGATTTCCACCAGCAAAGCCTCCCAGACACCCAGGTTTCAGAAACTCAACGCCACAGAACTGTTCTGAACCCCAGTGCTCATCCAAACCCTCTCAGTACTTTCACAGAAAGCATCTTCCCACCCAGGCACCCTACCCTTCAGGACATCAGAGAAAATCACAGGATCACAGAGCTGTAGGGGTGGGAAGGGGCCTCCAGAGCCCCTGGGGTCCAACCCCCTGCCAAAGCAGGGTCCCTGGGACAGGGCGCACAGGGCGGCGTCCAGACGGGGCTGGAATCTCTCCAGAGAAGGAGACTCCACACCCCCTGGGCAGCCTGTCCCAGGGCTCCCTCACCCTCAGCGGGAAGAAGTTCTGCCCCACATTGGGGGGGAACTCCCTGTGCTCCAACTTGAGCCCATCGCCCCTTGTCCTGTCCCCACAGACACTGAGCAGAGGCTGCCCATGTCCCCTGTGTCCCACCCTTCAGCTATTGATCCCCATTGATCAGATCCCCTCTCAGTCTCTTCTCTCCAGGCTGAACAGCCCCAGCTCACTCAGCCTTTCCTCACAGGGGAGATGCTCCAGGCCCTTCATCCCCTTCGTAGCTCCTCTGGACTCTCTCCAGCAGATCCCAGGCTGTTTTATACCAGGAGTACCTCCTTCAGGACTTTTTCTTTCTCAAACATCAGGCATTTCAGGGTCTTCATTTACAAACCCTTCCAAGTCTCTACTCTCCCGTACACAGAACTGTAACGTATTAAAAATTGACACACTTGCTCTTAGAAGCCAGACTTCCTCCTGAAAGGAGCTGGAGAGGGACACAAGTCTGCCATATGACTTTGGGGAGTCCTCATCAAATATTCAGTTAACCTAATTCCTGAGAGAACGTGAATTTTAAAATATGATTTCTAAATGTATAGGAGTGCATTACCTTTCTGCTGAAACTTTTATGAACCACTCATTTTGAATATACTCGATGCATTTGTTTATGAATTAACGATCTCAGAGTGCATTACATATATACACATTTTAAAGATGATTTAATGTGAGCCTGACACACATACTAAAAGTGATTTAAAAACAGTTCCCATAACTGCATGGGGAAGGGGTTGGCTTTGCTATTTTAATTTGCTCTAGAGATATAAATTTATTTGTAGTAGTATGCCAAAATAGCTACTGCCCAGTAAATGCAAATAAAAAATAAATAGCATTACACAGAGAACCACAACTTCATGTTAAATAACAGGAACATCTCTGATGCTCAGAATCTGTGATATAATTTAACCCACAGTGTCTATGATGAGCCAAACAATTAAAAGGCTCTAAGATTTGCTCACATTTCAGCTGGAAGGACAGAAAAGAAACAACAGTTCAGTTTGGAAGTCCAGTGCTTCATGAAGAAATTGAGACAATTGTAGTTTCTGAGTGTGCATAAAACTGTGGTGGCACAAGAGACTTGAAATGTGGTGCACTGCTGCTGTCTTTTCTTAACAAGCACAGAAAAAACATGTAGGACAGACATGTCTTTTTGGGCCAGGATACTGCAAAAACCTCTGTGGGGCAAGTCAGTGTGAAACTGTTTAGGTGGCCTTACCCAGGCAGAAGCAGTGATGATGCCAGTGAGGTCCTCCAGTACCAGGGGTATCACAGGAGCTGTGTGAAACACGTCAATCCAAGTTTGGAGATGGTGGAAACTGGAGGAGATGCGACATTCCAGGAACAGACTCCAAACTGGGTCCCACTGCAGTCCCTACAACTCTACCTGCCCTCAGATGAAGCCCCTCTTGAGCAATGCTGGACATCTCCAAAGCCCTTTACCTTCCATTCGTGGGTGGGGGCACAGAGAAGGGAAGTGGCCCAAAAAGAGATCATTTTAAAGGAATTACATTATCCATAATAAACTAATTTACGCTGATCTGTGTACAGATCATGCTAGCAAAAGAAGCAGGTACTTCAGGAACGTCCCAACATCGCCAATGATCTCGAGGGTGGTGGGATGACAGGGCTACAAACCACACTGCAAGCATCCAGGCAGCACCCCCCAGCCCCACACCTCTGTACTTCTGCCCTACTTCCTCTGGTAACCTCAGGTGTGCTGTATGTCAGCGACTTATATCTTCTGTAAGGTGGAATAGCTTCCCTTCAGTGCTGCATACACTGCATTCTCTGCCTCAAGCTACAGTCTTTGCCCCCATCCTTTGTTTTACAAAGATAACTCTTTAACCCAGTCTTATCTGTAATTAAGTCCTGACTGAAGGTATATTCTCCCCTCCCCTCAGTTCAGCACACATTTGCAATAGGAATTTATGAGGACAAACTGTGAACAAGCTCATTTACATATGTGGGAACAGCATCCTTATAGCATCCAGCTCTGAGGAGCTTCTGAACACAGGCAGAAAATCTAACAGCTCGACAGTGTCACAGCCCTCAAGGGAGCTCAGCACCTCCCTGATGAGTCCTGCAGCAACCCATGTCCTGGGAGAAAGAGAGAGAGAGAGATGGAAAGAGAGGAAGAGGAGGGAGAGAGAGTGAGGGAAAGAGAGGAAAAGGAGGGAGAGAGAGGGAAAGTGAGGAAGAAGAGGGAGAGAGAGAGAGGAGGAAAGAGAGGAAGAAGAGGGAGAGAGAAAGGGAAAGAGGAAGAGGAGGAAGAGAGAGAAGGGAAGTGAGGAAGAGGTGGGAGGAAGACATGGAGAGAGAGGGAAGGGGGAAGAGAGGGAGAAGAGAGAGGAGGAAAGAGAGACAGAGGGAAAGAGAGAAAAAGGAGGGAGGAAGAGAGAGAGAGAGGGGTGAAAGAGAGAGAAAGAGAAAGAGAGAGGAGGGGAAAGAGGGGGCGAGAGTGGAAGAGAAGGGGAAGGGGAAGGGATTCATTTCATGATCCAAATGCACGAATGCATACCTATGACCCCCACATACTTTTTATAGTTTCTCCTTTCCAGGATACTGTTCAGCTCGTACAGAGATGCCACCTGCATTTCTCATCCCCTGGTGTACAGACAAACACCGATTTTGCCTGCATTTTAAAGGCACTGCTTGTTTCAACGGGGCCACAAAGCCACCCAGGCTGTCATCCACGTCTCTCTGCAACGTGCCACCTGCCAGTTTATTAACAGTATTTACTTCTACATCCTTAAATAAAGGGCTGGAAAGCACTGGATGGAATGCCCTGGAAAACCTCAGTAGAAATATTTCTGTTCTGCACTAGAAAATGACTATTTTTTTGTGCAGGACTATTTTTAACAGGAGTTTTAATGACACTGTGCAGCGAAAGATTTTTAGATCTAATTGTGCAATATTAGATCAGCTCCCCGTAAGACTGTCACTGCTGTGAAAGGGAAAGGCTGAGTTTATGCCTCAAATCTCCCACTCCTGCCCCCAGCACAAGCTCCTGCCATCCCCGGGAAGGGAACAGCTCACGTGCACCTCCTCTGCCCTGCCAAACCACCGCAGCCCTCACAGCATCGCCTCAAGCCGGCTGGGCGCAGGCTCCATGAGGGATACAGCCACACTCAGGCACGGGAGGTGGCATCGCGAGATGCACCCCGCTACAGCCTCAGATGAACAGGGAGAGGGCTGCACCCTGCATTTTGAAACTCCACATTTCAATAGGGGCCCCTGGATCCCTTAGTGACCCCTTTCCCCACACGCTTCAGCGATGCTACTCGATGCATGCCAACAGCAGCATCACTGACAGACCCGTGTTCAGCCTGACACCGTGTAGATCTGGTGTGTTTACAGGCAGTGTAACACACAGCCACTAAGTTTCTTTCACTGCTCTTCTCCAGGCTGAACACCCCCAGCTCCCTCAGCCGCTCCTCAGAGGATTTGCCCTCCAGCCCCTTCCCCAGCCTGGCTGCCCTTCTCTGGACTCGCTCCAGGCCCTCCATGTCCTTCTGGCAGTGAGGGGCCCAGAACTGGGCCCAGCACTCGAGGTGCGGCCTCCCCAGTGCCCAGTGCAGGGGCACAATCCCCTCCCCAGACCTGCTGGCCACACTGTTTTTGATACATGGACATCTGGTAAGTCCTAATAACTGCAGCATAAATGGAAAACCATGTGTTGGGAAAGTGGTTTCAGAGTATAGGGTGGCAGGGCAAAACTCCATGGCCCTAAGAAAGTAACCAGGCACAAATGAAAAGAAGAGAGGTGAGATGGAAAGTCCTTTTGTCCAACAAGAAGCTGCAACTGGATGTTCCCAACACAAATTTGCTCAGAAAATAACAGTATCCAGTCACAGAGCCACCCTGTGAGACCACTGCAGTAAAACACCAAACCCATCCCAAACAAAAAAGCAATTCAAAGACTAAAAGAACTGACCAAACTCATCAGAAACAGTCTGCAGCAATGAAACACACAGCTAAGTGTTTACAGTAGTTCCCACTCAATACCCAGGAATTCTGATTACGAGGATTTTCCTGTGAGGCAAAGCACAGCATCTGTAAGGACATAAAATTTCAGCTAGTGCTTCACATAGTTCCTTCATCGTGCTTGCCAGCAAAATACACAACGAAGGAAAGCAATCTGCTTGTTCTCTGAGAATCCATGCAAACAAGGATGAGTAAGCATAAAGCAAACAGAGAATCTGCATGCCAGTTTTAAAGACAAACTTTTTTCTGTGTATTCAGGTAGTTTAAAACAGCTCACGAGATCATCTCCTGCATTCTCATGAACAGTATGAATTTATCAAGCGCTAATCAGACGTGATACTTTCACTATCACTTCACAAACAGGTTTCTATCCTTTCTTCTGGTATTTTTATGACTATTTCAATTTTTAAAAGGAAATGAGGAACAAAGAAGAAAAAGTCAGCAATTAGAGCGGAGGAACTTGAAATCCTGTGACTACATGTTCTGCTTTTAACTTCTCAGGGTGTCAAACCACCAATCTTCATCAAAGAAACCAGGTTATCACATCCAGCTCGCTAGCCCTGGCGAAGGCACACACAGCCCTGCGCTCAGTGAGGATTTCAGGGGGCACGTAGGGAATGGTTTCATTCATCTGCTCACTGCTGGCACTGAAAGACTCCAATGTTTACAACACAAAGAATTAATTACTGATGCTTATTAAGTTTCTACTGCTACGGTTACGCTGATTCTGCAGACATACACATTAGCAGTAAGAGCGCTGCTCTCCACTTATAAATTGCCACAGTAACCACCATAAAAAGAATTTTAAAACCCTGAAAAAAACAACAGGAAAATCACAACTGTTTGTTTGCCAGAAACAGAGAGGTCAGATTAAAATTCCAGTGTCAGCAACATACTCTTCCAAAGGCTTAAAAGCCATGGTTTAGTGAGTAATGTTGGCATTACGTGCCTCACAGCCACAAGGAATAGTCTGCTGGCTTCTGCCTCTGTGCTACCTGAAAAGCATTTCAAATTACTTTCTAGAAATCACAGAATCACAGAATCACAGAATTGTAGGGGTTGGAAGGGACCTCGAGAGATCATCGGGTCCAACCCCCCTGCCAAAGCAGGCTCCCTAGCTCATATTGCACAGATAGGCAATACAGCTGCAACGCTGTTTTTTCTCCTTTGAAAAGTAAGCAGTGCTTCCTTTTACTAATGTCAGTCCTCAAGTGACAGGCAATTTTTAAGAGAGAGATTTGTAACCACTCTTACAGAACTATTTTCTCTCAAAGACTTCCAGTAAGTTTAATTAAACATATCATTTAGGATGAAGAAGCGTAACTTACATAACACGCGACTTTCAGGACAATTATATAACGACACAATTAAATACAACTAAAACAATGACACAGTTTGTTCACGTGCATCCTTCTCCCAGCAGATCTCCATCCCCCTCAAACATGCTTTATGTCCCACAAGAGAGGGAAGTAAAGCACTGGATGAAAAACTCTCCCATCACTACCCGCTATTGCGGGTAAAATGCATGGAAAATACTGGGAAAATACTGGGAAAATACATGGCAACTGCAAGAGAAGGTTTCCTTGCTAGATTAGAACTGCCGGAAGAATTTGGATTGTTGAGTAAAAACAACACCCCTGTTCAAAACCTGCGTGCTCGACAGAATTTCTCCCCATCACACCCAGTTTCTGAGAGGCAGCAAGCCAAGTTCATCTCCCCATCCCTTGTTTTAATTTAAGGAGGCTGCTGCTAGAGCCCTCTGCCTTGCCGTGCAGGACTCACTGCCTGGGGATACCTGGGACAAGCAACCTTCTACTTTTGTGTCCTGTTATCCACAGCACCAGGAGCATTGCTGACCTCAGGCTGCCGGCAGCAAGTCAGGTTCTCCATCTCCATGATGGACCACTATTTTACCTCTAAAATCTGTAAAATGCAACCCAACTGGGTACTTAACATATGAGTTTATATTTTAGGGCAATGCATTAACATCTCCTCCCCTACACTTCAGATACATTAAGATGTTACCGGGAAACAAAGCACTTCATCCCAAGCTAGAAAAGTACTTGCCAAGAGTCTGTCCCAATTCTTTAAGGCAACCCCCTGACAGGACCATGGCTAAATAAACACAGCTCGCTCATGAAACACAGCCATCTAAACTGTGCAACAGCATCAGGGGAACAGCGTGGGGTAAGGTAGAGGAGAACTCAGAAATATCAGAGCCAGTGTGGCCAGCAGGTCTGGGGAGGGGATTGTGCCCCTGCACTGGGCACTGGGGAGGCCGCACCTCGAGTGCTGGGCCCAGTTCTGGGCCCCTCACTGCCAGAAGGACATGGAGGGCCTGGAGCGTGTCCAGAGAAGGGCAGCCAGGCTGGGGAAGGGGCTGGAGGGCAAATCCTCTGAGGAGCGGCTGAGGGAGCTGGGGGTGTTCAGCCTGGAGAAGAGGAGGCTGAGGGGAGACCTTCTCCCCGCCTCCCCTGCCCTGCCAGGAGGGTGCAGAGAGGTGGGCGAGGGTCTCTTCAGCCAGGGGACAGGAGATGGGACAAGGGGCAATGGGCTCAAGCTGCCCCAGGGCAGGGTCAGCTCAGCTGGGAGGGCAAAGTTCTTCCCTGGCAGAGCTGTCAGGGCCTGGCCCAGGCTGCCCAGGGAGGGGCTGAGTCCCCGGCCCTGGGTGTGTTTAACAGGCGGGGAGATGAGGGGCTCAGGGATCTGGTTTAGCACAGGACAGGGATGGTTGGACTCAATGATCTTAAAGGTCTTTTCCAACCTTGTGATTCCGGGATTCTGTGATTCTGTGAATGGTGGATGCCTCACTGCCCTCCTGGGGTTGTGCAAGGCACATGTTCTTCCTTTTCAGTTCTGTGAAAAACGGTTTCCGTTGCTGACTGCAGGGAAGAAATGCAGACTCAGAGTCTGACAGCGACACAGAAAAAAACCTGACAGAGACACTGCTGAGAAGAGGCAGGAGATTAGAGCAGCCTCTTCCCAATGCCACAGAACTGAGGAGCAGCCAGACTGCATGTTTCTTCTGCCAGGGGTGCTGGAACCCCCCATGGCAGGGGTTGGAACCAGATGATCTCTGAGGTCCCTTCCCACCTATTAATAGTTCTGCACAGCAGGGTCATGGCAGAGGACGGGTCTGTGGAGCAGCTTCTGCAAGCAGCATCTGGAGCTTCCCCCAGGCCCCACAGAGCAAACACCAGCTGGCTCAAGGCCTCACCCGCCGCTAAGCAAGGCCGAGCCCATCAGAGATGGTCACAGGCGTCTGGGAATCACAGTGAGGAGGGAAAATGCCAGCAACCACACCACCCAAAGCATGCTATGGTTCTGTGATGATGATTCCATTGTAACATTAACGTACACAAATGAAAATAAGCATTGTGTATATGCACATCCCTGCACCTAAACATACAAAGGTACCTGCATACTCGATTAACTGTTCCCCCCACACCTGGAAGGGACAGAACTCTCTCAACGGAATCGATCTACACCTAAGCACGTTACACTATCTAGCTGCCAGGTTTACATGGCATGGAAGTCCTTGTAGTTCTCATTCCAAACATAGACACTCTGTTGCTGCCCTCTGACAACTGAAACAGTTAAAGAAAAAGCCCTCATACCCTTTGCCTGCCAGTCTCTCCCGGTGTGCTGGGTCACAGCAGACAACCACCCCAACACAAGCCCGCAGCTGAACACACTATATACATCCTCCTTCACCACCACAAAGGCTTAAAAAGCACTTTTTAATACACTAACCTGGACAGAGCTAAAGCAGCCAAAATGGGGCACTGCAATCCCCTGCTGTCACCAAATGGAAGACAGAGAGACACTCCATTGAGGGACACAGGGGATGGTAACTTGTGGAAGAAGTCTCTAAGGTTTAACAGGACAGAAAGTGTAGGACCACTGACAGCAAGGGACACTCCTTTTATAACACACAGGGATTTTTTTCCCTTCACTTAGAACTCGGACAAATGTTTGCTCTACTTGTTCCCAACTATGTGACAGAACTTTCAAAGCTTTAAAAAACAGTGTAAACGTAGCCAGATATACTCGTCACCTCAGATAAAGAATATACCTGAAAAGTGAAATGAAAGCTTTACCATACACTTTGGACACTACAAGAACAACAACGTAAACATGAATTAACAACCAGGACCCTGAATTGATCCACTTTTAGCAGCTTTAACAGATTACCTAGAAATTAGTAAAGGAAACATGAGATTATACATTTTAGTCTTTAAGTGCAAGAGATTATATACCTCTCTTCACAGAACTGAGTATCAGTGTTCTGTTCAGGGAATTTCATTCACAGATAACTTCTCTTTAGTAACTATTTTAAAGGCTCCCATATTCCCCCTTCCCTTGCATTGCTCTTAAAAGAATCAGAAATGCCCCTCCTGTCACACAAAAAGCTGTAAATGGCTCTGTTGTTAAACATTAATCTGAAAATTCATGTGTAACATCAATCTGAAAAATTCATGTTACACATGAATCTGAAAATGCATGCTACACATCTGAACAAACACACACCTTGAAAAGCAGCGCCTGCTAGTTGAAGGCTGCTACCCAGACCTTGTGTTTCATGTAAACTACTTCCAAATTAACTCCAAAAATGATGAACCAAAATTCCTCTGAAGCAGCACAGGCAGAAAGATGTTTGTTTTCAGAGAATAACCACAACGGAATTTAGTGTAATTCAGTGAAATTCACCATTTTCATTATTTATCTATTCAACAGAGGTTCAGAATACACCTACTGGGTTCAAGTAAACAAATCAGCAGTATCAAAAATACCTCAGGGAGCAAAGAAGTAACGAGGGTCTGCTGTTGTTGGGCACTGCAGTACAAACCCTGCAAGTCCTCCTTAAATGCTTAAAGTTACATACGCGCTAAAGTATTTTGTTAGGCTGAGGTCAAAGCCATAAATTAAACTTCTAAGTGGGAGACCCGCCACATTTAAATAAAGATTACTGTTCTCAGGACCCGTTTCACCTGATGGAAGTGACCAGGGACTGCGCTTCCTTTTGGGTGGTGGTGCGCTGGGAGGTTTGGCGTCTGCTCTTATTTAAACAGCAAGCTACAGGGTTTTCCAAAAGCAGAACCAAGCCTCTGAATCTTGAAATGCCCCAGGTTTGGGGTGTGATGCACCTAGCTGCGGCTGCTGCTGGCTGCGATTTAACTCGAGCCAGTGAGGCTGAGGAGCAGAGCTTCACCCCAGCTGAGCTCCATGCCGAGAGAGCCCGCAGCGACGCTCATGATGGTTCACCCCAAGCCAAGATCCTCAACCGCAGAAGCAACGGTACTCGATGGAGAAGCTGGTGGCTAGCAATTAACTGGTAGTTAGCAATTAACTCATCTTCAGCACTATGATGCTGATGAGAAAGCTGAATTGTTACCCCAGAGAGAGAAGCGGAGAGGTGGGACTCAGTGAGCTGGTTTCAGGGCATGAGCTTCCCAGCGTGCCGGGCAGTGCCCTCCCCATGACAGAAAGCCATTACCTCTTAACGTGAAGTGTCATAACACTACTGGAATCTACACAAGCACAACGGGTTTGTCACAGCACAGGAAAAGCATAAGAGGAAAATTAAAAAGCACAACAACCACAACAACAAGCAAACAAACAAAAAAAAAGCTCCCAACAGCAGAGAAGAACTTTTGATATTATTAAGTTAGTTGCTGTGAGCGCAAATACTCTGACAGAGAAGTTCACATGGGCCCCCATCAGAAGCTGATGATGCCACTGCTTTGGTGTACCTATTATTTAAATTACTTACTCTTTGACAGACACTCTTCTTCATCTGCGTCTGGAGAGTCCCAAGGGTACTTCTGCAAGCATGGATGTATTCATACATGTTCGTAACACAGCTGCTCCCTTCACACCCTGCTTCAGCTCTGCAGCCGGGATAAATACTTCCACTTATCTCACAGCCAAGAAAAAACAAGATTCTCTTGAGCCTGTGAAACTAAAATTTCCATATATACTCCCAGCAGCGTGCGAGTGCTGTCTGCCTGGGGAGCGAGGCAGGTAGGAGCTCTGCCGCTCACACGGCGTGCAGCGAGCTGCCTCCTCGTCACTGTGCGGCTGCAAAACAGCAGCTGTGACCTTCACATATGCTAAACTTGGCCAGGGAGTACAGGAGCCCACCTAGGAGATGGAGTTCCAGCCACACAACTGGTGAAAAACTCCCTACACGACTTCTGCAGTTATTTTTATTTGGATTTGAGGGGTTTTTCCCCCTGAAAAAAAGCTCTGTAAAAATACCAGCACAGAAATCACAGAATCACAAGGTTGGAAAAGGCCTTTAAGATCATCAAGTCCAACCATTCCTGTCCTGTGCTAAACCACATCCCTAAGTACCTGATCTACCCTTTTTTTATAACACACCCAGGGAAGGTGACTCAGCCCCTCCCTGAGCAGCCTGTGCCAGGCCCTGACTGGAACACAGAATCATAGAATCTCCTGAGTTGGAAGGGACCCATAAGGATCATCGAGTACAACTCCTGGCTCCACACAGGGATAAAAAACACTAGCACAGGAATTATGTCCCTGAAGACAACTATTAATACTGAATTTAATTCTGGTTTCCTGACACAGAATCGCACCCTGCTCCGTGCTCCATGCACACACGGCCTCGTGCCAGGGAAGAGCTCTGTACAGACCACCACATCTTCTGCAGGGACACCAACACTGAGCTTCGATGTCAGGCAGTTTGCTGAGCTGGGACCTACCACCATCTCTTAGATCAGAATCATAGAATCCCAGCCTGGTCTGGGTTGGGAGGGACCCCAAGGGTCACAGAGCTCCAACCCCCTGCCACAGGCAGGGACACCAACCTCCAGGCCTGGAGCTACACAAGGCTGCCCAGGGCCCCAGCCAACCTGGCCTTGAACACCCCCAGGGATGGGGCACCCACCCCCTCTCTGGGCAGCCCCTTCCAGCCCCTCACCACTCTCTCTGCACAGAACTTCCCCCAATCTCTCCTCTCCCCCTTCCCTCCTCCAGCTTCACTCCATCCCCCTTGTCCTGCCAGTCTCTGCCCTTTCACAAGCCCATTCCCCTCCTGTTTGCACGCTCCCTTTCCATTTACTGTAAAGCTTCTTTTGCTGCACCTTGAGCTTAAAAAACACACTGAGCAAACAAAAAAGCAAAGAAACAGGAAAGGTGTTTTGAGTTTTCCCTTCCAGCCACTAGTAATCAGTAACTTTGTTACTAATACCAAAATGTTATTTTGAGTATCAAAATTCTACTGAAGGGTTTTAGTTTCTTTTTTTAATAACAAAACTAAAGTCACTTAGGAATCCTTTGCCCTTACATGTCCATACAAATAAGTGCAAAAACACTTCTCATCTCTTGTAACAGGTTTTATGCTTTGTCAACATCAGATTTTTTTTTAACTGAAATGTTACTTTTTTAAAGCAGCTCACTGAAGTTCAGGGCACACGCTTTTTTTCCTTGCATCTGTCACATGTGCCTTCTTGGTTTTAATGCATTCTGATATTTATTGATTTTTTTTAAAGCTGCAGAGCTTGTCTTGTATTTCTGATATTTATTTTTTTCAACTGCAGAGCTTCTTTTATATATCAGAAAATCCAAGCAACAGACGTCCTAAGAATAAATGCCTTTGGTTGTGTTTTCAAATCTAAACCACTCAGAAACATTAAAAGGTGAAAACTTTGCCTCCTAACATGTAAGAAATTGCTGGAAGAAAAAAGAAAGAAAGGAACTGCTCTCTACACTTTTTAAAATAATTCTTCTTTTTGGACTCACAAAATAGTAGCATAACACATACCTATTTTTAGGCATTTATCTTCAGGTACGTGATTTCTCCTTTTTTTTCTGGTTCTTCCAGAAACGTAATAAATAACACGTAGTGCTGGAAGGAACTATTCTGGTCTTTTATCAATTTTCCAGAACCAAAGCACACTCCTTGCTATTAAAAGAGAGGCTCTTCCTGTTGTTCCCTCAATAAAAAGCCACGGTTCTCTCAGGTTTCTATAAATTCCTCAATTTATTTCTTCCACCTCGATGCTGCACAGGCAGGGGGACCCAATCTCCTGTCCTTACACAGGTACCCTACTCCATAAAACCCCCACTGTGCCAGAACAGACACCTCAGCTCTTGGTGAGGTAAATCCTATCAATCAAGTCTTTTTTTTCCCCCTTTTCTTTGGAATTTTTCTTCTTTTTTTTTTTTTAACCTATCTCCTTTAAATCCTTCAGGACAACCAGCAGGAGCTCTCCTAAAACTCACACATCACCATCTACCCCAACCAAAGTTTCTAGCAATGACACTTTGCCTTCCTTGCCCCTATCATCAGAAATCTTAGCCTTGCCCAGTGCAAAGCCTTCCCCTGTAGTTCAGCACAGCTGCTTATTAAACCTTGTCCACCTAAAACTTTCAAAGACAAAAGGAACTCTCAGTGTTGCACCAACACATCCAAATTTGACCCAATCTGAACACAACCCCCCTCTGTAGTCTGGAAATTTCCCCAGCGCAAGGTTAATGAAGAATAAATTATAATTATTTATCAGAGATAAAATTTCTTTGGTTTTGTTGGCTTTTTCTTGCTAAATGATCCCATGAAAATATTATAGGGAGCTGAGGTTACCTGAATTCACTGCTTAAATTAAGGTCAGAAGTGGGTACCATGGCATTGCCTGCAGAACCTGCTTCCAAGGGCCACTCCAGCATCCTTCCCTCCGTATTCACCCACTGGTTGTATACACAGCACATGACCCACAGTAAATTCAGGATACAATAAACTGTTGGTTTAATCAGATACTTGTAGGAAAACCGGTTGCAGTATTATCTTCACTTTAACATACATGCCAAATATTTATCAAAATAATTAGCCCCAAACTTGATTATAAATGCTAAAAACTTTTTCCTTTTTCCCTTTTACTTGATATTCTAGCCCTGCTAAATCAATACAACATAGGATTTATTACCCTAATCACAGAAAAATCCCTTCAGGTCAAATTACCCATAAAACAGCATCTGGCACTCATCAGATTCTAAGTCACTAAAACTCATTTTGCCTTTACATTTCAAAAGCCAAATGTTTCGTGCAATATTAACAGAAATAAAACCCTTAATAGCAAAGAAAGTTTCAATTTAAGATTATATGATCTCGTTCCATTTGATTTAGAGGAGTCTTTGGTCTGAACTGCCCCAGTAGCTCTTCATTTACTGAGTTTAATTCAGTTTGTACACTGCCATAACAATATATCCCCCACACTTCTCCTGTATTTATGTGTTTCTATATATGAGATTACAGTAATGGTGCCTAAACAATTAAACATCCAGATTTAAATCACTATTTTTCCTAAGCCTTGCATTCAATTTATTATTTTTGCCACATTTTAATTTAATGCTGCTTCAGATAATTTATAGTTCAAACCTAGGACATGGAGTTGGTACAAGAAGAGGGGTGGGGAGGTGAGGGGGTGGGTGTAAAATCATCCTGGACATTACAGGGTAACCCTCTTCAAAAGGGAGAGTTTGTCACTTCTCCTTCCCTCTGGGAAAGTCACCTGGAGCAAGAGTCACAATCAGTCCCGCTCAGC
Organism: Porphyrio hochstetteri; assembly: GCA_020800305.1. Classification (NCBI taxonomy): domain Eukaryota; kingdom Metazoa; phylum Chordata; class Aves; order Gruiformes; family Rallidae; genus Porphyrio; species Porphyrio hochstetteri. The sequence continues at coordinate 1,416,932 of CM036938.1, read as the reverse complement.
ACTCCCATAGCTGAACATAAACCCCCCCATACTCGTGACAAGAAGTAATTCACACCCTGACTGACACGAAGAGATTCTTAACCCACCTTTTACATGTTGGGAAATGTAATTCTGCTCCCCCACCCCGAGTTCAGCAGACAGACAGTGACACAAACATCTCTTTGCTCAGCTTCCAGACCTCACAAGCTCTATCTGCCCTCACAAGCCCCAAGTCCAGCTTCCATAAAGCTTTTTCCAGCCATAACTGGAGCTCCTGCACTGGATTCTGTGCCCCAGTGTAGCAGCCTTCTCTGGGCAACCACTGCAGCATGCACTAAACGCAGACATGATCCCTACTTGGTTTTCTTTAGGAAAGGGGGGCCAATATTGCCCCTAAACCAAAACATCTCATGCAGCACAGCAGCACACCAAATTAATTTGAAATTCAGACCACAAGTTTAATCAGCCTGGAGTCTCTTTGCAGCTAAGCCCATCAAAGCTGTTGAGCTAAATCACACTGATTACAAGTTTCCACACCTAAACTTGTAGTCATAGTAAGTGTGGGTTCCTCACTGTCCAGGTGGGGCTGAACAGCAGGAAAATGCTGACACGTGTCCACACTGACTGTGGAAATTTCTAAAATAAGAGTTATAAAATGTTAAATGAAACCTTAAAATTCTTCCCTAGGACAGAGGGCAAAATAGCTATGGGCAACACCTATTACCAGTCCCACAGTGGCACAAACTAGTCTTCTAAACTAATTATCCCAACACTTAGCTGCATAAACATTACTCTTCATCATCTGGTCAAAGAAAGAACATGCAAACAGACTTTAAGACACGAAACACCTATCTGGATGAGGATTCAGCTGCTCCACATGTAGGAGGTGGATGAAATCCCAGCCACACCTGCCAGAGAGGCAGGTAACACTGCCTGCAGGTAGAGAAGTTCTTCTTCCCCACTGCAGCTCAGGAAGGGAACATGCTGTATTCCAGTTGACTAATAAACGCAGGCTTGTTTTGGAAAGGTCACCATATGTTGCTGTAAAATCTCTGCTCCCAGGGAACCTGAATCCTGTGCAGGAGCTCAGGTTCTTTTGCTAGAAGAATCATGAGATGATAAAACCAAGTGGCTGAAACCAACCACCCAGCCTGCAACTATGGGGTTCATCCTTGGCAAAAGAAAAACCCCACCATCAGAGGCCTGAGGCTAAAAGAACACACTCCCTGAGAGACCATATAAAGACCAGGCTCACAGCATGCTCTCTGGCACCCTGACAATCACCTAGAAAGATTGCATTACTTGGCAAATAGGAAAGGGAATACTTTCCACTACTACCCTCTATTCCTGCTTGGTGCTTTGCACCACCAGATTGTTCTGCCTCTCCACCTTTTTCCTACTCTTCCTCCACTGCTTCGCTCCTAGAAAGGTCTTCATCAAAGAGAAATACATGGAAACATCCCAGAACCTGTAAATTTGAATTGAGACCGATTTGGTCTGCAAAGTTTTTAAGGAAAAAAGTTCTTAAGTAAACTGATAATAGCTATTCAGTGAACCCTCTAAATGTTAAATTGTGGTCCACTAAAATCTCAATTAATGCCTAAATAAGAGCTTTAAAGTTTGCAATCGTTAAAAACATCTCAAAAGTATTATGTGAATTTGAAAACAGAGTCAACAGAAGCTGGTACAGTGGCTGCTTTTCTTCTTTCACATTATTTTTTGCCACAACAGTAATTAAGCTGCTTGTGCTTTAATAATGCCTTGATAATCTTTGTCAGTCTTTGGCTTATGAGACAGAAGATGGAGGCACCTGGGTATCTGGAGCTTTTTTATGCTGATTCATCCTTACACTGGCAGTACATAAAGCTGATGTTGTGATTGAGGAAGATGCTTCTCTCTGGTTTATGCCACGCAGACCTAGCCCTGACTTGTCCTGACAGCCTTGGTTTGTTAAAAAACATTAAAAAGCAAAAAATCACAACTACTTTTCTCACCTCCCTTGATTAATAGATACGTACCTAAAAATACAGTTGGCAGAACTCAGCAGTGGGTGCAATGAAAGAACAGAATGAATTAATCTACATCCAGAGATCCCCAAACTACCCAAAAATTTCAGGCAATACAAGACTGCCATGCTGTACCGACCAGAAGCAGGTGGGATCATTTTAAATCGCAGCTTGGGAAAGCCAGAGGGTTTGCAAGGGTATTTTCTGTTCATTTTAACAAAACTCCCTCTGGGATGTTTTTCAGTCTAGATGGGCAAAGGAAATAAACAACACACCGGTGGTATCTGTAAATCCTAGAATTTAGCAACTCTGGCACAGACTGAAAGAAAATGGTAATTAAAATAATGTGGTTTATCAGAGGAGGGATGCTTTGTTATAAGTCCACACTGGAAAAGAAAATTTGTCTACTCCTCAGCTCACACTCAGCGCTGGCACAGACTCCCCAGGGAAGGGGTCACAGGCTGAGCTGGGCTGAGGGCAAGAAGTGTCTGGACGATGCGCTCAGTGCAGCTCTGACTGGGCTGGGCTGTGTGGAGCTGGGAGTTGGGCTCCATGGGCCTTGTGGGTCCCTGGCAGCTCAGGAGATTCTAGGATTCTAAGACTGCATCCACCTCTTCCCAAAGATAAACAAAACTAACATCACTAACACCTACTTGAGACTGAAGTTAAGTTTCTTAATTGTAAGATCTGTTTGTAACACAATGCTTATTTGCAGTGGTTTGATTTACAAGGGCACACAAACTCACAGTGGCAAATGCAAACACTTTTTGCTTGATCTTTAGCTAGCCAATGCTACATCCTTTAATAGATCTATGTTGTGACCTGTGACGAGCCATTTATATTGTTCAATGACCGTGCTCACCTTTGCAATAAATTCTGAGCATGTTTCTCCTGTGTTACACTCACAGCCTCTCTCTGCCAGGCAAACATGCCAAAGCAGCATAAAGAGAATGGACATCTGAGTCTAGGTCAGGACTGCTTCTCTGGGAGGGGTAATCCCCTTCATAAAGCTGTAAGGGTGGTGTCAGGCATCTTCCTGGTGTCCTGATGAGTGTACAGAGCCCCTGTACTGGGCATTGGAGAGGCCGCACCTCAAGTGCTGGGCCCAATTCTGGGCCCCTCACTACCAGAAGGACATGGAGGGCCTGGAGCGTGTCCAGAGAAGGGCAGCCAGGCTGGGGAAGGGGCTGGAGGGCAAATCCTCTGAGGAGCAGCTGAAGGAGCTGGGGGTGTTCAGCCTGGAGAAGAGGAGGCTGAGGGGAGACCTCCCCGCCTCCCCTGCCCTGCCAGGAGGGTGCAGAGAGGTGGGCGAGGGTCTCTTCAGCCAGGGGACAGGAGATGGGACAAGGGGCAATGGGCTCAAGCTGCCCCAGGGCAGGGTCAGCTCAGCTGGGAGGGCAAAGTTCTTCCCTGGCAGAGCTGTCAGGGCCTGGCCCAGGCTGCCCAGGGAGGGGCTGAGTCCCCGGCCCTGGGTGTGTTTAACAGAGGGGAGATGAGGGGCTCAGGGATCTGGTTTAGCACAGGACAGGGATGGGTGGACTCAATGGGCTTAAAGGGCTTTTCCAACCCTGTGATTCTGCGATTCTGTGATGTGCAGCACAGCCAACAGACCTCCTTCACCTCAGAAACCCTCCTCTTACACAAGCAGCCAGAATTTGGAGGGCAGGGGGAAATTCTGTGTTTCGCTGCTCTCAGCTGCCACCGAGCAACCACTCTGACTTTGGAAAGCAAAGGGGGATGTTGAGGAACTATAAAACTGGTACCTGAAACAAAGAATCCTTTTTCAGGGATTAAAAAACTAAGTGAAATGCCCTTCCATAGAGGGTAGTTTGAAAGTTCATTGCTCACTGGAGAGGAAAACCCAAGCTATGTAGCAGTCAGACTGCAGCCCACACCCCGCTGCTCTTACCTGGTTCCCTCTAAAAGGAAGTTACCAGGGGCCACACCGACAGTCCCACCACTGTCACTCATGGAGGGGTTCTCTCCATTTCACTCCCCCTTCTCACCAACCTGCCTACTTCAGAAGGATCCCTATTGCCTTGGTACTTAACCGACCTACTCCTCTTCTTGCACAAACCCCAATCTTCTAATTCCTTGTCTGTCCGAGGAAACACAGGATGTAGAGACTCTGATCAAAGTCATGAAGATGGTCTGTGCTCATGGCTTAAGCTCTCTGCCAGTGTCTCTGCTCTTAGAACATGCCCACACCTTCCCCAGAATGTGCAGAGACTGGTGTAGAGATCTGGACTGCTTTGGCAGGAGTATGATGACTCCAGAACAGGAGGGGGTGTAGCTACGTCCAAAGGTTGCTATGAACCAGGTAGGAAGGACTTTTCTGTCCTAGGGACCCTGCTTTGGCAGGGGGTTGGACCCGATGAGCTCTGGAGGCTCCTTCCAACCCTGACAGCTCTGTGATTCTTCTGGTTTTTTCCCAACCCTGAGTATGTATCAGAGTAAATGGATTTTCCCACCCAGTAACAGCACTGGGGGTCTGCATCCTGTGTCTCACCATCCAGGAAAATGTTATGTCCCTCCTTAACTTACCACCCCACAGCAGCCCCTGGGTTTCATCTGCCGAAACTGCATGATACGTATCGAGATCAGCACCTTCCAGCAGAACCAAACTTCACAATCCCACTCTTGCTTTGCTGCTTTGGTTTTAAAGGCAGAAAACACATTTTGACCACCACATTACTGTGTCTACAGTTAAAGAGCAGTGCAAGACTTAGCAGTTTGCCCCACAGCTCCTTCTCCCAGATGAACAGCTGAAGCAAGAGTTAACCCCTTGAATTTACACCACCCACCACATAAGAATAGATAGGTTACTGAGTCATATTCATGGATACAATAAAGATGTCTTCCATACTCTCCACATTAGTACACAGCAGTCGGACTCAACTGTCACCTTGTAAAGCATCACAATTATTTTTTAGTGCTGGAAATAGTGCAGCAGCATTTATAGAAAGGAACTAACTACAGCTGGTCCTACGGCAACCTGCATTACTCTGCAGACATAACCAAGGTAAAAATATATATCAATTTTCATGCTATAAAGTAACTAGAAAAAATGTCCCCTTGATGTGTAACTAGTGATTCTGAAGTGAAAATACCTCAGAATTTATAAATCAGATCATGTTGCTCAAAATCCCTGTGAAAAACATGGCCATACTCTGCTAAAGAAACAGCTCAAAAAAAGCTACCAAAATAGGTATTTTTTAAAAAAAGAGTAGCACAACCTCATCAGCTTCTCCAACCAGCTGGGCTCATTAAGATACCCATTTTTCCAGTTTCAATTACAACACGCACCCAGAAAAATTCTCATGTCCAGATGATATCAACTAAAGTAAGAAATATGGCATTATTTTCCTTTTTATGATCTGTTAATGTCTGAAGACAAGCAAAACCATCTTAACCCTACAAGGAAGAAACTCAGAACACATTCAGACTCAGTAGATAAAGCAGGTCCCATATCTAGTGGGGCTAGAGATGGTTACAGCAATTTTACATTGTTATATCTGGCTCAAAGTTTAAGTTTTATTTTAATTTTAAAAAAAAATAACATTCCTTCCCTGGAACTTCTCTGCAGCTCAAGATTAGTCTGTGCAAAATAATGCAGAACAACCAAGGTAACAGGCAAGGAAGAGCCTTGGCAGAAGGCTAAACCAGATTTCCTTCTCTCAGACCACCCTAGAACACAGTAGGTGAAATATGCCTCTAACGCATCAAAAGACTCATCTTCAAAAGCCGGAGAAAAGAGACCGCAAGAAGTAGGCTGAAAAATTGGGGCGGGGGGGAGAGAGGGGTGGTTCTACTGCTTTGATTTCAGTGCCTATGCAATGCGCTCAAGTGTTTGTGGAACTCTTCTTATATGCAGTAAGAAGTAATGAAAAAGCTGACAGAAGTTAAGCAAAGGCTCCCAGTATCTGAAAATGAAATGACAGCTGCAGCCAACCTAAAAAAAACCCAACAGCAACAACAAACTGACCACCCTGAAGCCCTGAGGTGGCCTGAAGATCTTCAGCTACACAGCTGACCAGTACAACCAACAAAATTTCTCTCCTTCAGTCTTTGGCCTGTATATGCACAAGAATCTATGGAGTGATCTGTAAATATAAATAAAAACATGAAATATTTGGTTACTTCTGCTGTGTGACATTTCTGAGCAATGGTCAGGAGAAGGAAGACAGGAACCAGGTTAAGGGGACACGAAAGGGAGTTTGTATCAGGCACTAACCCCAGCAGCTCCCTTTCCTTCATGCCTGACGTTCTCAGAGCTACATTTCTCTATCTGAACAAGGCAATCTCAGGTCCCTCTCATCTGACAACACTCATCTCCACAAATGCATTTTTTATACAGATGTCAGTAACGACAAATATATTGTTTGAAGCAGCAGAAGACATTCTGCAAGCTTGGCTGGAGGCACAGAGGACCCAAGTGCACACCAGAGCTGCTGATCCTTCTGCTCCATGCTTTCTGCTGCCTCAGTGTCAGTCCCTGGACACTCCTGAGACCAAACAGGCCAAGCTGCCTTGCTCAGTGGTTTTTCATTCTCTCTCCTCTCGCAGTTGTACAAAGTAACTGAAGTATTTCTGACTTATTGTGGTTTAGTAAGTGGCTGTTAGCTGACCTATATTAACTGACCCATGAAAACATCCTCAGCCCACTGCAAACGTAAAATAAAATATGCTCCAGTAACTTGACTGGCTGCAGCTGTCTGGACTCATTCCCCAGTTCTACAATAACATAATGGTGATCTTTTCCAAATACAGAGGTAGGCTTTTTTCTTTAGGGTTCTTGCTTTGTTGAGAGCTCCCTGCACTTGCAATCACACGGCGTTGCCGTGCTGAATGAACGAGGCCTGTGCAACAAGGCCCATGGCAAAAGCCTTGGTGAAGCCAAAACTGAAACAGCCGCATTCAGTGTAGTTAAATGAAAGAGAAGTTTGACATCTCTTACCCAAAACTGTGAAAAATAGAGCTCTAGGGACTCTTGACAAATGCCACATGGCAAGGCCGAACACAAACACAGACATGAGGATGCAATTTGGATGCAGCTGTATGTGTGTTCGGCAGAGGCAATCGCAGAAACAGAAAGCCAAGGTGACAGCCAATAAAGGTTTGGGAAGAGTAATGGCCAGCAGAGCTATCCTGAAATTATAAATAAAGATATTGCATCTTCTTTCATTTTTACCTTCTACTTTCCCCAGAAAAATTGCGAGGCAGAAGGGGCTGTTATACATTAGTTATAAATTCACAGGATCTTACCCAAGAAACACTCGACTCCCAAGTTTTTCTACTAACATCCCGCGAGGCTTGAAGCAATGGACAGCCATTCAGGCCTGAGGAAGGTAGAATTTACATTATAACGGGGTTTTAAACTAAAAAAAATTAATTCTAGGTCTAAAAACCATGGCTGCGGTAATGATCAATTCCTCATGAGCTGCAAACCTGTGGGAGATGTGCTCCTGGATCCAAGGAAGTCCATGGGCCCATGGGATTCATGCCAGGGTACTCATGGAGCTGGCTGATGTCAGTGCCAGACCTCTCTCAATTACTGTTCAATGCTCTCGGGAATCTGGAGAGGTCCCAGTTGACTGGGAGCTGGCAAACAGTGTCCCAGTCTTCAAGAAGACCCTGGTAACTACCAGCCTGTCAGTCTCACCTCGGGGCCTGGTGAAATTATGGAGGGAATCGTGTGGGGAGTTGCTGAAGAACACCTCAGGGACAGCGCGGTCACTGGTCACGGCCAAGGCGAGCTCAGGTGAGGCAGGTCCTGTCTATCCAGTCTGATTTCCTGTCACGACAAGGCCACCCAGCTGGCTGGCCAAGGGACACCAGGTGATGTTATCTGGGAGGTTTCAGTGAGGCTTTTGATACTGGGTCTCACTGCACCTTGCTGGGCAAAATGTCCAGTGTCCAACTAGACAAAGCCGTGATGTGCTGGGTGGGCAACGGGCTGAAGGTCAGGCCCAGAGGGAGATGGTGAGTGGGGTTCCATCTGGCTGGTGGCCAGGCACCAGTGGGGTTCCCAGGGCTCCATTTTAGGCCCAGCTCTTTTGAACCATTTCATAAACAGCCTGGACACAGGCCTAGAGGGTGTCTTAGGTAAGTCTGAGATGACACCAAGCTGGGAGGAGCTGTTGGCTCCGCTGGGGGTGGAGAAGCCTCGCAGAGAGACCTGGACAGGTCAGGGAGCTGGGCGAGCACCGACAGTGGGAAGTTTAACAAGGGCCAGTGCCGGATCCTGCCCCTGGGAAGGGGCGACCCTGGCTGCACACCCGGCCTGGGGGTCAGGCGCTGGAGGCTGGCCATGTGAGAGGGGTTTGGGGGTCGACAGAGGGTTACCCACGAGCCAGCAGCGTGCCCAGGCAGCCAGGAGGCCAACTACATCCTGGGCTGCCTGTTAGGAAGAGGTTCTGTGCTGAGAGGGGGGTTGGGGCTGGCACAGACTCCCCAGGGAAGGGGTCACAGGCTGAGCTGGGCTGAGGGCAAGAAGCGTCTGGACGATGCGCTCAGTGCAGCTCTGACTGGGCTGGGCTGTGTGGAGCTGGGAGTTGGGCTCCATGGGCCTTACAGGTCTCTGCCAGCTCAGGAGATTTTAGGATTCTGTGATAAAAACCAACCTTAGACCAGGAATTTGGACTCTTATCTTGGTGATGTCCATTATTCTGGTTTACCAGCACCCATTTACAGGGTTATATGTGGACTACACACCAAGTGTGCCATGGCGTGAAGCATCACACCTGCATGGTATGCATACATACCCACATATTAGCTTGGCATATTTGCATAGGTCTGCAAGTATGCAGGGAACCTGGCAAGTACACAGATAAAATAGAGGCCACAGGATAAACAGCTGGATATATATATATGTATTATTTTTTTTAGTACTGTGCCTGTGTATATGAATTTATCCCTCCATGGTTTCATGACTCCTTGCAGCTCTCATTACTGTTATGTATGGCTGCACTGTGCTCTTTGCATCATGTGAAAGTTTTATTGAACACTTGTTTCATTTTTCCCCATAAACCTTTTGATAAATCACTTCAACCTGAATAGTTCTGCGTTAGTTTCCTTCCTGTCCTCTCCTTAACAAAGTCATTTCATGCTTTAAGATAAATCAACCAAGATAAACCAAGCAACAGCTAACAACACCTGGTTATGGTAAAAAAACCCCTCAACATAACAAAACAAAAACCTCAAGAACTAAACAAAAAAAAACCCAGGACCTGTTTTTTCTCAGATACTTTTAATGTGATTGCATGCAACATGCACAGACTAAACGTTTCTTAATGTTAGCTTAGCTAATGATGATAAATATTTAAGTTAAGTGATTATCTGCAGCATCTGTAGCTTTCTGTTCAGAAATCGCAGAAGAGACAGAAAAGCAGTCGTTACCCTTTGACCTGAGAGGTATCAGCACCCTCAGTTTGAAGGAGTGCTGAACTTCAGCCAGCACTAACTGGGCTTTACACAAAGTGCTCACCTCCTTAAGCATGGGAGCCCAGTGTACAGGAGGAAAATTTGGAACATATTTACAAATGCTCCTGAGATACCTTATAAACAGTTTCTACCAGAGGTCACTCGCCCTTCCTCCCCTCCTGCTTAGCTGAAGGAATCTTCTACCCTGCATGTTCTTTTATGCTGGGTTTTTTCCTCCCCCTTCAGAAAGCTGGAGCTCTTTTGTGAGCCCAAGGACTGGGGTGTGAGGCACAGAGCCCTGCAAACACCTTCAGGTTAGAGCTGAAAGTGAATCAAGGGTCAGGGATGCCTGAAGCACTCCACATCCCAGGCCTGGTGCAGCAGGACCAGGACCAGGACTGACAGCTGGGAAGCCAGAACTCCTCCATGAGCTACATCCAGCTGTGGTGGCACAGAAAGGCATCAGCAGCTGCATGAGGACTCTGTATCTGCATCCTTTGGGCGCTGTTACTGATTTATGAATAAAGACAGGGCTGAGACAGCTCCAATTTAAATGTTTTACCCTATGAGCAAAGCCATTCTAGGAAGAAAAGCTGGAAAAACGCATCAGAAAGTTCACCCCAGCCTGCATTTCACTTTCATTCCTCTGAATGCTTTCTACTCGCACACCAGCTGCACCTCACTCCTAAGATTTTTCCTGAGTATCTTTGGAGAAGATGCTTTAATACCTTCAGCCTGTCTGCTCACATTTACTCACAGAGCACGCTGTGGAAACCCCTCTGGTTGTACCACACCAGATCATCAGGGTTAGGGGTTAGGGTATTGATTCCAGAGCTCCTGGAATCGATACATCACAATGAAACCTTAGGTAAAAATAAGCCAACCCATCTTTTTCATGACTTCTAAATGTTTTTTCAGTAAGCACTGCACTTTTGAGTCTGAAGATTCATGAGAAATTAAAAGTCAAAAGGAAGCCTCAGAATCCATCCAAAATAAAACATAAGCTTCACTCTCACGGTTTCTAAGCTTGTAACTCTAAGAGGCAGGAGCCATTCCTGAAACACTCCAGGTTGGCAGGATGACACTGCACTTTAAGAGCATTGCAGGATTCCTTTCCCCACAAAAGAGTTGGTTCCTGGAGCACTCACAGTGCCTGCAGTGGCTACTGTAAGTCTAAACCTGTCCCAGAGCAGGACCATGCTTTTCTCCACATGATTATAGCTCAGCAAGTATCCTGACAGCATCTTGTTCAGGTTTCTCTGCAACAGATCATAGAATCCCAGCCTGGTCTGGATTGGAAGGGACCCCAAGGGTCACAGAGCTCCAACACCCTGACACAGGCAGGGACACCAACCTCCAGGCCTGGAGCTACACAAGGCTGCCCAGGGCCCCAGCCAACCTGGCCTTGAACACCCCCAGGGATGGGGCACCCACCCCCTCTCTGGGCAGCCCCTTCCAGCCCCTCACCACTCTCTCTGCAAAGAACTTCCCCAACGACTGAAGATGAATGCTCCATTTTTATAACAGTATAAACCTGGCAGTTCTCAGCACACTGATGCAGTGAAAGCATGCCCTGCAGTGCATCTTGAACAAGTAATCTGGGATGTACACACAAAGCAGCTAGCCCACAGGCTAGGAACCTCCACATCACCATCAGAGTCTTCTGTGGGCCTTCAAAAGAACATCTTCTAAATAAAAAGCAAGTTTTAAGCCCAGATTCTCCTGGCAGGCTTGGGACTAGCCACACCAGTCACACAGCTAGCGCTCCAGTCAGACTGAGAATGAATTCACAGCCTGGCTCTGGAACAAGAAGAGCATTCGGGAAAGGGGGAGCTGCCAGGATACACAGCTGCCTACGCACCTCTTTTTTCCCCTCTGTTAACATCTCTTGTGCTGCAGACTTAATGGCTAGTGGTCCTCTGGGCCTCCAGCACCCAGGGTTTCCTCACGTGCAAGGAGCTCCCCACAAGCTGCACCAACTGTCCGGGCAGCTTCATCCCAGTACAGCAACATCAAACAGGAGGTGAATTCTGAAGACATTAAGTAACAGGGTCCCAGCCAGATTCAGGTACTTTTTTAAAATCAGGACCTGGATTCCTCCAAAATGAGATAACAGCATAAATATTTAGGAGTGTGATAAGTAGGGATCAGTAACCTGCTGTTCCTATTCTTACTTATTTAGAGGACACTACTAGAGACACATAAAATGCCTGTAGCAACTCATTTCTTCTGCAAATCAATTTCCATTCACATACTGAGAAGCTCTGTTGTAGGTAGCCACCCCAGGGAAGGGGAGAATAACTGAGGATATACCTGAAAGTCTGGAGGGAAAAAACATGTCAATAATTCCTTTTGGCTCTTTCTTCCTTCACCCTTTCCTCCTCTACACCCAGGCCTCCCCCCCTACTTCCCCACCAGGCCTATTTCATCATTTCTCAAACAGTATTAGAATCACAGCATCGTTTATGTTGGTGAAGACCTCTAAAATCATCAGGTCCAACCATTGACCCAGCACTGCCAAGACCACCATGTCCCTGAGCACCACATCTACATGGCTTCTAAACCCCTCCAGGGTTGGTGACTCAACCCCCATGGTTTAGCATCGGAGAGGAAGGGTTGGACTCAATGATCTTAGAGGTCTTTTCCAACCTTGTGATTCTGTGCTTCTATGAGGCTTGAAGCTAGCCTTCCTCCCATTCCAGCCTCACACCAACTCAAAGTAACCTCTGCACTCTTCACAGGGGTTTGGGGAGAGCAGGGAGGAGAAAAGAGCATGGAGAGACAGAAGTGTAAAAGAGGGAGAGGGAAAGGCTGAGCAGATTTTTCTCATACCTCTCTCCCTGAAGCCCTGGCTGGGTCCTGGAGGTGACCACACATGGCAGCAGAGACACCTCTCCCAGCAGCTTGTGATGGGGGAAAAACAGCCAGCCCTCTGCTCACTGCTGCAGCATTGAACAACACTCCTGCTTCTCCAGGTGCTGCAGGACACTTTCACAAAACCAATGGCCTCAAGCTGGAGCACAGGGAGTTCCCCCCCAATGTGGGGCAGAACTTCTTCCCAGTGAGGGTGAGGGAGCCCTGGGACAGGCTGCCCAGGGGGTGTGGAGTCTCCTTCTCTGGAGAGATTCCAGCCCCGTCTGGACGCCGCCCTGTGCGCCCTGTCCCAGGGACCCTGCTTTGGCAGGGGGTTGGACCCCAGGGGCTCTGGGGGGCCCTTCTGACCCTGAAAAGTCTGTGATCCTGTGACTCTGTAGCAACTGCAGCTCTGACAGGATGTTCCACTGAGGTGCATCTACTACACAGGAAAGGAAAGCTGACAGCACCAAGGAGTATCCACTCCCTGCCACCAGCTTGTGTCAGACCAGCGTCAGGACGATGCTGAGCAGAGGGGTTAACACATGGACCCACCAAATCACATCACCCCCACGGACAGCCCTTCCGTGTGCCTGGTGACCCTGTCTGGAAGACATCTGTATCTCTAGGAGCCATCAGGCCACAGCAGAGCTCACCTTTGCATCCCTGGGCTGTGCTCTGCGTGTGCAGTGCCACATGGGAGCGTGGCCAGTGGATGGCACAGCCCTGTGCTCCTGCCCAGTGCCACTGAGCACAGCTCCTGCGTGGCCTTGGCAGCAGCCACGGGCTCTCATGGGAAGGCACCTCCGGGCTGGGAACAGAAACGATAAGCACCAATGTTTTCTTTGAAGAGAATTCTTTACAGCCTTGAAAGCCCCAAATATCCCACAGTTTCTCCACAGGCAGGATCCCACCTTGCTGCAGCGACCCCAGCAGCTGAAGGGATGCTAATTCCTTTCTCCCAAGAGCACCGTCTCTAACAGTGTCGATCTGCCTGAGGGTGGGGAGGCTCTTCAGAGGGATCTGAACAGGCTGGGCCCATGGGCTGAGACCAAGGGGATGAGGTTTAACAAGGCCAAGGGCAGAGTCCTGCACATGGGACAGAACAACCCCAGGCAGAGCTACAGGCTGGGGGAGACTGTCTGGAGAGCTGTCAGGCAGAGAAGGACCTGGGGGTGCTGGGTGACTGTGACTGAACACGAGCCAGCAGTGTGCCCGGGGGGCCAGGAAGGCCAAGGGCATCCCTGGCTTGTGCCAGAGCCAGCGTGGCCAGCAGGGCTGGGGAGGGGATTGTGCCCCTGCACTGGGCACTGGGGAGGCTGCACCTCGAGTGCTGGGCCCAGTTCTGGGCCCCTCACTGCCAGAAGGACATGGAGGGCCTGGAGCGTGTCCAGAGAAGGGCAGCCAGGCTGGGGAAGGGGCTGGAGGGCAAATCCTCTGAGGAGCAGCTGAGGGAGCTGGGGGTGTTCAGCCTGGAGAAGAGGAGGCTGAGGGGAGACCTTCTCCCCACCTCCCCTGCCCTGCCAGGAGGGTGCAGAGAGGTGGGCGAGGGTCTCTTCAGCCAGGGGACAGGAGATGGGACAAGGGGCAATGGGCTCAAGCTGCCCCAGGGCAGGGTCAGCTCAGCTGGGAGGGCAAAGTTCTTCCCTGGCAGAGCTGTCAGGGCCTGGCCCAGGCTGCCCAGGGAGGGGCTGAGTCCCCGGCCCTGGGTGTGTTTAACAGAGGGGAGATAAGGGGCTCAGGGATCTGGTTTAGCACAGGACAGGGACGGGTGGACTCCATGAGCTCAAGGGCTTTTCCAGCCCTGTGATGCTGTGACTCTGTGATTACTCTCCACACGCTGCTCTCCAGCCACACACTCTGTTGTCTGTGCTGCAGACTGATCACATTAAGTGGAGCAGCTGCTCCAAAGGTGATTTTTCTTGGAACCGAATCCTCCATCAAATGCAGGACATGAACACAGCAAAACTTATTGTCATGGGAAGTTTATGAAGAAAACTACTGAAATAATTCTGCATTTTTCCACCCAAAAAGGTAGAAAAAGGAAGGGGAAAGGGGGGCAAAAAGGAAGGGGGAAAGGGGGGCAAAAAGGAAGGGGGAAAGGGGGGAAAAAGGAAGGGGGAAAGGGGGTGAAAAAGGAAGGGGAAAGGGGGGAAAAAGGAAGGGGGAAAGGGGGAAAAAGGAAGGGGGAAAGGGGGGAAAAAGGAAGGGGGAAAGGGGGGAAAAAGGAAGGGGAAAGGGGGGAAAAAGGAAGGGGGAAAGGGGGGAAAAAGGAAGGGGGAAAGGGGGGAAAAGGAAGGGGAAAGGGGGGGAAAGAAAGGGGGATAGGGGGGAAAAGAGAAGGGGGATAGGGGGGAAAAAGGAAGGGGGATAGGGGGGAAAAAGGAAGGGGGGATAGGGGGGAAAAAGGAAGGGGGGATAGGGGGGAAAAAGGAAGGGGGATAGGGGGGAAAAAGGAAGGGGGATAGGGGGGGAAAAAGGAAGGGGGATAGGGGGAAAAAGGAAGGGGGATAGGGGGGAAAAAGGAAGGGGGATAGGGGGGAAAAAGGAAGGGGGATAGGGGGGAAAAAGGAAGGGGGAAGGGAAAGGGAAGGGGGAAAAAGGAAGGGGGGAAAGGGGGAAAAAGGAAGGGGGAAAGGGGGGGAAAAAAGGAAGGGGGATGGGGGGAAAAAGGAAGGGGGATAGGGGGGAAAAAGGAAGGGGGATAGGGGGGAAAAAGGAAGGGGGATGGGGGGAAAAAGGAAGGGGGATAGGGGGGAAAAAGGAAGGGGGAAAGGGGGGAAAAAGGAAGGGGGAAAGGAGGGAAAAAGGAAGGGGGAAAGGAGGGAAAAGGAAGGGGGAAAGGGGGGAAAAGGAAGGGGAAAAGGGGGGAAAAGGAAGGGGGAAAGGGGGGAAAAGGAAGGGGGAAAGGGGGAAAAGGAAGGGGAAGGGGGGGAAAAGGGGGAGGAAAGGGGTGGGGGAAGGGGGGGAAGGGGGGGGAAGGGGTGGGGAAAAGGGGGGGGAAGGGGTGGGGGAAAAGGGGGGGAAGGAGGGGGGGAAGGGGGGTGGGGAAAGGGGGGTGGGAGGGGGGTGAAGAGGGGGGGTGAAGAGGGGGTGAAGGGGGGAGGAAGAGGGGGGGAAGAGGGGGGGAAGGGGGGGGAAGAGGGGGGGGAAGAGGGGGGGGAAGAGGGGGGGAAGAGGGGGGGAGAGGGGGGGAAGAGGGGGGGAAGAGGGGGGGAAGAGGGGGGGAAGAGGGGGGGAAGAGGGGGGAGAGGGGGAAGAGGGGGGGAAAGAGGGGGGGAAGAGGGGGGGAGAGGGGGGGGAAGAGGGGGGGGAAGAGGGGGGGAAGAGGGGGGGAAGAGGGGGGGAACGAGGGGGGGGAAGAGGGGGGGGAAGAGGGGGGGGAAGAGGGGGGGGAAGAGGGGGGGGGAAGTGGGGGGGAAGAGGGGGGGGGAAGAGGGGGGGGGAAGAGGGGGGGGAAGAGGGGGGGGCAGAGGGGCGGTCAGGGGGGCCTGAAGGGGGGGACGGGGGGAAGGGGGGGGGGAAGGGGGGGGGAAGGGGGAGGGGAACGGGGGGGGGGAAAAGTTGGGGGGGTGGGAAAAGGCGAATGAAGAGACACAAATCCTCCAGGCCCCCCCCCCCCCAAAGCATAACAACCCCTGCTAGCACCAGGGGCTGCCATTTATCTTCTGGGTTAAAATCCCAAGGCAGGAAAAAACATCTTCTGTACTCAGCTACAGGATTTTCTGAGCGCTCCTCAAGCAGGAGTACTGCCTAACAGTGAGTGCAAACCATACAGGAGGTCTGGAGTTCCTCAAATGCCTGTGTCCGTATTTCAGAGCTCAGATTAACAACCCCCGTGATCCCAAACTCCACATCCTAGTATTCCCACATTCATTAATTAGTATGATGATTGACACAGCACACAAAGAAGGAAAGTTATTAGCAATGTGTATGATTTCAGTGGTGACTGTGGTTACCTGGGCAGTTAATCCACGAGTCACCAACAACATACTTGGGTCAAAAAGGACTTCAGTACCTCAGCAACCCCAGCACACAACTCACCTTGCCTCTGTTTGCAATTAATTTTGCATAATGTATGAAATGACCTTTTTTTCCCCCCCTTCTTCTTTTTAAATCGACTGTTTAAGTCACAAATAAAATGGGGAAAGAGAAATCATTCACCACAACAGGTCACTTCAACAGCAGTGACACCCTGAACCTCTGCACATCTGGTAGGACAACGTTCATGCAAATGAGTTCCTCCCAAACCCCAGATCCTTAAATCCTCAGGAGCAAAGAACATTTTAAACTGGTGGTACAAAAAAGCTACATGAAATTCACCATGCTGAAATAACCACAAAATTGGGGGAAAAAGACATAGATGAGTGGTATCTGGTGCCAGTTATCTGCAAGAGATTGAACTATTTCCCTGGTATTTTTAGTTCAGCTCTTCCTTACATGCCAAAGCCTTTTTCCTAAAGCTTCGTAATGAACATTCACAAAGGAATAAATTAGGGAGATTAATCTAACTCTGCAGTTCGGCTCTGACCTAAAAATGCAATGATTTTGAGTTTATTGAGATGAAATGTACAGCCTTCAGAACAAATCCTCACAGGCCACTGGATAAAAAAAAAAAAAAGAAGAAATAAATCTTAATCTATGTACCTTCTGTTTCTCAGTGTATGGCTTTGGCTTCTCCATATTTACCACTCTTCCTTGTTCTTAAAAGTCTCACTTAAACCTTCTCCAGGTCAAAACAGAAAAGATAAGCATTATTCCAAATTTCCAAGGCTATCTATCATCATATTTCCAGGTGAAATTCCTCTTTAAAATTAAGTTCTGTGCTTTTTTTTTCTCTAAAAATAAAAAATGCACCAGGCTTATTGATCTTCAGTGACTTCCATGCGAAATGCTTACAGCTCCTCCCCAATCCTGTAAAAAACTTCAGACCAGAGGTAAGTTTAGCTCTGTCTACTGCATTATCACCAGCAATAAAACTTGTTACCAAGAAGGGAATGATAGTATTTAATTATGATGGGGAAAATAGTAACAACCACCCTAAGTGGTACACTTCAGGCTGTGTTTTGGCTGCTGAGGATGAAGAACTGCCACGAGAGCAACATGCAGGAAGATGGAGATCCTCTCAAACAGATCCTCTCCTCCAGTGCTGGCTCCTCAGGTGAGCACCATCAGCCAGCCAAAAACGGGACCTCAGCTCGGGAGGGATGGACTCACAGCAGGGATGAAGAGGGCTTCCTCCACTCAGCTGCACAAACAGGAGCTGTGTCTGCCCGAGCCCAGGCACGTGCACTACAACTGGGAGAAAGGGATTTGCTCTGAAGTGCCAACAGGCACTGAAAGTCCCTGGAGCTGTTTGAACGCTCTTGGCTGCAGCCAGCAGACCCCCAAGTCTGACTGCTTGTTAGGATGCAGAGGCAGAGTTACTGAGGGGTGCTACACTGCTGGATTTATCTTTAGAAAAAAGAAAAATTGAAAATGAAATCAGGAGTCAGTATTCCTAATTGTATCAGGAAGCTGGCATGCCCAGAACATCTGGGCATCTCCCTCTCTGCTCTGCCCTGGGGAGGCCCCAGCTGGAGTCCTGTGTCCAGAGCTGGGGCCCCAGTACAAGGAAGATGTGGGACTGGTGGGGAGGGGTCAGAGGAGCCACAGAGATGCTCAGGGGGCTGGAGCAGCTCCCCTACGGAGAGAGGCTGAGAGAGCTGGGCTGGGTCAGCCTGGAGCAGAGAAGGCTGTGGGGGGACCTCATTGCAGCCTTCCAGTCCCTGAAGGGAGCAGAGGAACAGGAGGGGAATGGGCTTGTGAAAGGGCAGAGACTGGCAGGACAAGGGGGATGGAGTGAAGCTGGAGGAGGGAAGGGGGAGAGGAGAGACTGGGGGAAGTTCTGTGCAGAGAGAGTGGTGAGAGGCTGGAAGGGGCTGCCCAGAGAGGGGGTGGGTGCCCCGTGTCTGGGGGTGTTCAAGGCCAGGTTGGCTGGGGCCCTGGGCAGCCTTGTGTCGCTCCAGGCCTGGAGGTTGGTGTCCCTGCCTGTGGCAGGGGGCTGGAGCTCTGTGACCCTTGGGGTCCCTTCCAACCCAGACCAGGCTGGGATTCTATGATCTGACACAGCTACACATAGAGCAGGGTTTGGGGTGGGTAAAAGTTACCTGACCACCCTCCCCACCATGAGCACCTGTATCCAGGCTGCCTCGAGGATGCTTTTCTGTGAGATAAACTGGTCCTGAAAGGCTAGGGATTGTATATAACAAGACAGTGACATGACACCTTTCTCCAGGAGAAGCAAGACGTGGGCTTTAAGACAAATCACAGCAATTCAGAAGCCTTTTACAGTTTGTCAGCCAGCAGGTGGCTTGCTTTGTTCTGCTGCGACGAAGTGATGGGGACAATATGGTTTGGGGTTTTTCTTGTATTCCCCTAGTTCCAGATGCTAAGTGATATTAAAACAGAGATAAATACAGATGTTGTAAACCTTTTCTTTCTATGCAAGCAACTGAAATTGCTGTAAGGCCATTAATTGTGGCACAGGTAAGAGAGGCAGATGGGTGGTCTAAACAAGGAGGCTGCAATTTGCTCTCTCCAAATAAAATACAACACATAAAAATTTGAGAAGCTAGATATTAAAAGGGGGGAAAAAATCGCCTCATCCAAATAGCTAGCTCTGCACATAAAAGTAGAGGGAAAGAAAATAAAAGGTTTATTGCAGGCATCCACCTTTTACAAACACAAAGCTGAAACACATTAAAAATGACAAACGGGCTGCCTTCAGCAAAATACCTCAGAAGAGAGAAGTGCTCATCCGTGACAGGACGAGCTTCAGCTGATGGCCAAGACTAAGTAACAAACCCTGAACAATTTTAGTATTTGGCTCCTTTTAGGCAACATGCACACACGTGAGAAAATACTGAACCATCACAGGTTATCACCTCCTAATCAAACACACAAGAGCAGTTATCAGGAATTGCAGAGGTCAGTGGCATCACTTTGTCATCAAAGCGATAATGACAACACTGAAAGCTGCATATATATAATCAGAGAATCCCAGCCTGGTCTGGGTTGGAAGGGACCCCAAGGGTCACAGGCAGGGACACCAACCTCCAGGCCTGGAGCTACACAAGGCTGCCCAGGGCCCCATCCAACCTGGCCTTGAACACCCCCAGGGACCGGGCATATACCAAACCAAGATCAACTTGTGAGCAGATACAAACTCATCCTTTGCCTTGTGTATCACAGAAATACACCCATTAACACCAGCTGAGGATGTAACCTTACACAGAAATTAATTCCAAGCAATAGAAGTAGTCTACACCAAGAGTAGTAATTAATGTAATCAGGTTAGTCATAGAAGGGGGTTCTTAAACCCACAATGTATAAGCAGGAGCCACTTAAAATTCAAAACAATTAAAACACTAATTAGCTTTTCCTCAATTATCTGCTAAAACGATATTGCTCCATTTCATCTGTGTTTCTCCTCTGCCTGGATCAATGTGAGGAAGGAAAAAAAAAAAGAGAAAAGAATAAAAAAGGGTGCAGACACAACTCAATGTAAATTAAATCTGTCTGCAGCTGCAGAGGTGATACCTGTGCTAAACCTCCACGTGCACAGCAGCATCCCAGCACAGGACCACCCTGGAACAGGAAGACCACAGGTTTCACATCTCAAGTCTAGGGACAGCAGAGGTTGAATATTTCACTTTTCACTTCACTGGGTAAAAAATAAGGAGAGGGTGGGAATGGTTAAAAATATGAATGACATATATTAGCAACCATCATCTTAAGTTGAAGTGTACATTCAAACCATTCACTGTATTTCATTCAGATAACCCCACACCTGAAGTAACTCAGAAAGGAAAGCAAATTAGGGTAAATCCCACACAATGCAAACAAAACTTAAGCTGGGTGGGTGGGGGAGGAGGAGCAAGGAAGGAGAATCACTGAGACTCAAGGTGATGTTAGAGTTCAGGAGCAAGAGGGTTCCTGGGTTATCACTGGCATGCAAGCTCTTGGGTGGAAAGGCTCTGGAATAAATTCTGCACCATCATATGTGCAATCAAGCTGGTGTTAGACCAGAGGGGAGAGAAAGACTGTGCTGTTTCATTTTTACAAATAATCCATACCATTTTACACATAAAAATACCGAATTTTCCACTTCAAACCTCCCAAGTTCTCCTGTGACCAAAAATACACACAATTAACTACATCAGCTCTTCCATTTTAGCAGAACTTTGGCTGCACAACAAACAGTAATAGTAAAAATATCAGATATTACACCAGCACTCAAAGCCTACAGTTATTCAGGAGTGGTATGTTATTAAACACAGGGCACAGAACGCTACAGACTAGACTAACATATTCTGTCAGGACCAGGTCAGGAATGTGATGCCAAATTTTTCTTTGTTGCTGTCTTACGAGTCTGCAAGAGGCCAAAACAGGTGAGAAAAGGTCCATGAAAGGTTGCAGACACCACATTTTTTGCAAGTTTTTTGTAGGATGGGGTCATTTCAAATTCCTGACACAAACTAGACATGACATGGCCTATGCAAAATCTCTGGATGAGGGACAGAGGGCAAACCAAGTGTCCTGTGTCTCTCCTGCAGCTCTGCAGCAGCTTTTAGAACACTTTTGTTAGACTGAAGTGTTAAGAGATTCTGGGACCTGATGCTGCTGATGTTCCTACCAATTCTTTATGTCACAAGTCCTCGTGCAATATTCTCAACCAAACCAAACCACTGCTCTCCTATTTATCAAGTAACTCTTTAGACAGCCTTTCAGCTGAAGGACATGTCTTAAAACTTACAATTTCACAAGACACTTCCACAGCTGAACTTGGAGGAGCTTTTACCCAACGCTGACATCGAGACCCTCACCATCCCTGGTCAAGTGCCATTTTAATGTAGGTGCTTGTGAAGTCTGCATTGTGATTTCCACCAGCAAAGCCTCCCAGACACCCAGGTTTCAGAAACTCAACGCCACAGAACTGTTCTGAACCCCAGTGCTCATCCAAACCCTCTCAGTACTTTCACAGAAAGCATCTTCCCACCCAGGCACCCTACCCTTCAGGACATCAGAGAAAATCACAGGATCACAGAGCTGTAGGGGTGGGAAGGGGCCTCCAGAGCCCCTGGGGTCCAACCCCCTGCCAAAGCAGGGTCCCTGGGACAGGGCGCACAGGGCGGCGTCCAGACGGGGCTGGAATCTCTCCAGAGAAGGAGACTCCACACCCCCTGGGCAGCCTGTCCCAGGGCTCCCTCACCCTCACTGGGAAGAAGTTCTGCCCCACATTGGGGGGGAACTCCCTGTGCTCCAGCTTGAGCCCATCGCCCCTTGTCCTGTCCCCACAGACACTGAGCAGAGGCTGCCCATGTCCCCTGTGTCCCACCCTTCAGCTATTGATCCCCATTGATCAGCTCCCCTCTCAGTCTGTTCTCTCCAGGCTGAACAGCCCCAGCTCACTCAGCCTTTCCTCACAGGGGAGATGCTCCAGGCCCTTCATCCCCTTCGCAGCCCCCTCTGGACTCTCTCCAAGAGATCCCTGGCTGTTTGATCCCAGAGAGCCCAGAACTGGACAACCATCAGACTATGGTCATCTGAGAGCCCTCTCCATCCTTTTCAGAAGTGTTTTTCTTCCTGTGCCTTAGACCAAGGAATTTAGTGACCACTAAGTGAAATGGATTCATTGCCCAGCAGCTCAGCTCCATTAAATTACCCTGCTGGCACAAAATGGGTGCTACAGAGGCATCCAGAGCCTGCAGGCAGATGGGGAAGTCTCATGAATGGATGTATCCCAAGCCCAGTGATGGATCCAGCACTCCACTGGTTGAAGATCCCTTTTGCTCAGTCCAGTTTTGGAAACAAGCACCTTGGGGAGAAAAGCCAGCCTGCATTCAAATTAAAATCCAGTTTTCCTTACTTCATCAAGAAGCCCATTATCTTAGCAGCATCTTTCCCATCCTGAAGGGAAAGTCTGACATATTTTCCATAGATCATATTCCACTGACAAGCAAGGAAACAAATTAACCACAGTTTTACATAAGAGATCACACATTCCAGTGTCTGAGTAGCTTCCTTAGGAACAGCAATTACTGAGCAGAGTAGGTGATGGTTGTTTTTTCTTCTGCTTCTCACTGTCTCAGTGTCCTTCTCTGCTGTTTCACAGAATCCCAAGGTTGGAAAAGCCCTTTAAGCTGATGGAGTCCACCCGTCCCTGTCCTGTGCTAAACCAGATCCCTGAGCCCCTCATCTCCCCGCCTGTTAAACACACCCAGGGCCGGGGACTCAGCCCCTCCCTGGGCAGCCTGGGCCAGGCCCTGACAGCTCTGCCAGGGAAGAACTTTGCCCTCCCAGCTGAGCTGACCCTGCCCTGGGGCAGCTTGAGCCCATTGCCCCTTGTCCCATCTCCTGTCCCCTGGCTGGAGAGACCCTCGCCCACCTCTCTGCAGCCTCCTTGTGCCCTTGCTTGTCGCTGCTACCACATTTTATGAGGTTACATCTTGCCTTCAACTTCTGTGGATAAAACCTTCCACTTCCCTGTGTTTGTGCCTTACCATCCCCAGGTAATAACACAAAAATTGATTGTTTCAGCTTGAAGTTTAAAATAAAAACTCGGTGCACTTCTGATAAAAGCTTTTTAATTTGATTTATCGATCTTCTGAGAAACTAAAACACCAATTATCAGAAAAACTTCTCTCCTAAATGAACAGCAAAGGAAACCCATGACTAGTTGTTCTTGACAAAACAGGTACATCATCCCCATTCGAATCGTGCCCTTCGGGAAGCACAAAGCATCTTCCCAAACCACAGCTCAGCCTCATGGTTACGAGCAGAGGACACCAACCTCACGCTGCCGTTACGAGGTCATCCAGCAAGTATGATTGATGTTTTGAAAGTCACTGCACTGGAAAGCACCTCTGTGGGCTGGAAAGCTGCTTACTGTTCCTAGGCCAGCTTATTAAATGCTGGACTTTTTTCCTCTTGGTGTTTTAAGGAGATGGAGGGTTCCCAGAGCATCTCACTGGAAAGGATCACAAGGTGTTTAAGAAAAATACTACAAGGTCAACACAGATCAACATGCAAGTCTATTTTTAATCTGCTATCAATACAAGATGAGTATAATGGCCTGGTGGAGTCAAGCTCTGAGCCAGGAATATTTTACACATAAAGGCAAGCAGAACAGGTTGATTATAACACAGTCAGTTTGGATTGCCCAAAAAAATTCTTGCCCCTTGTTGGTACATAGCCTTATAAAAGCCAAATCTATAAAAAACAGGGAGAGATACTGGGATTGAGCCAGGATGGGAAGAGACAGAGGGCTGATTTTCTTGTCTGTTTTTTAGCATTTGCCAATTACAAGCAGACGGTGTATCTGGGCACCGATGACTGAGGTGCTGCGGCATCTAGCTCTGAGTCATCCCGAGTGTCACTGGCCTCCCTTTAAAGTGACTACAGCTGCACTGCAGAGAACAGGACTAGACATCTGCCACAGAGCAGCAACGGAGATTTCTCCTCCTGCTTATTGTTATAATGGCTACTCCAGTAATAACCTCGTCCTTCACATTTTAACATCGTTTCACCCAGACAGTGCTCATGGACTGATGCTTGTCTTCACAAGATCACAGAGCAGTAGGGGCTGGAAGGGCCCCCCAGAGCCCCTGGGGTCCAGCCCCCTGCCAAAGCAGGGTCCCTGGGACAGGGTGCACAGGGCAGCGTCCAGACGGGGCTGGAATCTCTCCAGAGAAGGAGACTCCACACCCCCTGGGCAGCCTGTCCCAGGGCTCCCTCACCCTCAGCGGGAAGAAGTTCTGCCCCACATTGGGGGGAACTCCCTGTGCCCCAACTTGAGCCCATCGCCCCTTGTCCTGTCCCCACAGACACTGAGCAGAGGCTGCCCATGTCCCCTGTGTCCCACCCTTCAGCTATTGATCCCCATTGATCAGATCCCCTCTCAGTCTCTTCTCTCCAGGCTGAACAGCCCCAGCTCACTCAGCCTTTCCTCACAGGGGAGATGCTCCAGGCCCTTCATCCCCTTCGCAGCCTCCTCTGGACTCTCTCCAGGAGACCCCTGGCTGTTTGATCCCAGGGAGCCCAGCACTGGTCACAACACTCCAGGTGGGGCCTGACCAGGGCAGAGCAGAGGGGGAGGATCCCCTCCTGTGACCTGCTGCCCACACTCCTCTTGATGCCCCCAGGATCCCATTGGCCTTCTTGGCCCCAGGGCACACTGCTGGCTCATGGCCACCCTGTCACCCACCAGCACCCCCAGGTCCTTCTCCACAGAGCTCCTCTTCCACACAGGGAGAACAACTCAACTGGGTAACTTCACTCCATTATTTTTTTGGAAGCCACAGTGTCATTTTAAAAACAAACAACAAATCCCAGAAAACCCCAAGAAAACAAAAAAAACCCCAACCCAACACTTTAATGTATTTTAGGCCTCAAGGAGTTTTCTCCATCACAGGCAATCAAGCAGCACAAATTAAATGTAAGTGTTACTTAGAGCAGGTTGGCCCTTTCTGAGATAAAATAAATACACAAATAAATGCAACTAGTTTAATCTCTCCCAAGGGTTACAACAAACAGCAGATTCCCCAAACAGGAAAAATTACACTGTTTCTCTATGCAAACTTAAAACACGGTGGGTTGAGAAACACAACTCAGGTGATGTTTAGCTCTATTTAGGAAGGCAATTACTCTGGCAGTCTGACAGGATAACTTCTTTTCCTGGTGAACAAATAGCATTAACACCAGAAGCCCATGACCTTGCTTTTTTCCATTTTCCCCACCTTTTTAAAATCAAATTTAGAGCAGAACTGAGCAGGCTGCTTCCATCAGAAGGGCCTACACCAATCATGCAGTCCATCTGCCTGGCCACTCCAGGGCTCACCAGAAGTTAGTATTATTACAGACCAAAAGTTAAAGTGTGGTATTGAGGGCACTGCCCCTTGTCCCACCTCCTGTCCCCTGGCTGAAGAGACCATCACCCCCCTCTCTGCACCCTCCTGGCAGGGCAGTGGCGGTGGGAAGAAGGTCAAATGAAATGACATAGCAAATAAACCACATCCAATAACCAAAATAAGTATACCTGGCTAATGAGATTTAAGTAGTAATCCTGAATTTTGTGAAAATTAATAATTTAGCCCTATAATAGCTGTATCTTCTTTTAAACAAGGACATTACCAGGTGACAAGGAATATAAATGATATAAGTATATATGCTACATATAAGATCTATGCTACATGTAAGATATATGCTATATATAAGACATATGCTACACATAAGATATATGCTACACGTAAGATCTATGCTACAAGTGTTTCATACACTTTTCACAAAATAGGTAAACCTTCCCCTAAATACCAAATGCTTCAGAGAGAAGGTAACACATAAGACTGTAAGTGTTAAGTCTTTATGTATCCTGGTCATAAGTAACTCACTTTTCAACAAGATTTGTGGAAAAAAAAAAACCCCAAAACACACATGTTCACATTGCTGCCTTCCCAAATCTCAGTCTTCATTAGGAAACATCTAATGGTTTTACTCTGCTAAGTCTCTAATACCTTGGTCTTATGTCCAGCAACAAAGATTGCAGCAACATGGTAATAAGCTTTTCCATATTCTTAAAAATAAACTCGTAGGTTATAGCTCTGCCCTGCTCCTAACAAATTCAGTCAATAGAAGATGTCAATCCTTTTTCCTGCCAAACCTCAAAGTGCTGAAATATTGGCTTCATCTTGCACTATATATAGCAGAAAACCACTCCATTCCCTGATGAATTCAGAAAAACCAAGCGACGACTACCTCAGCCAGCACGCCCTAGAAAGCTGCAAGGAAAGAAAACCTCTCCTGTCTCCTTCCCCAAGTGCCTCCCGAAGGACAACATGCCTCCAGACTCTGGGCAACGAAAGGGAACAGATCAGTGGCTTCTGAAGGCTGTACCTACATAATGTGACAGTGACACACTGCTGCAACCCTTCTGCAATCTGGCATCACTATGCCATCTGTCATCACACCCTTGCTGCAGCAGAACTCTGCACTCTTTTAATAATTGAGACCCACAGATCTGCCTTACCAAGCAAATATATTGCAGGACACGTATGGAAACCCAGAACCTGTCACACTAAAGGCTGCAAGAGTCTTACATAAATGAGCCAGAAAGACTGAAGAGCTACTGATGCTTTCACGTACTAAATATTAATAATATTAATAATAATTCTAATTCTAGAATAACAACACTTATTATAACATGCAACAGAATATAATAGAATAACATTCACTCTATATTAAAATATTATAGAATATTTATATTCTATAGTATTTTATAATACATAAAATTACTCTATAATAAAATATTATCTAATAATAACATAATAATCATCGTCATCATTATTACTGCAGTACTATTAAGATGCTGACAAAATACTAAATAAATGGCCAAGAAAGGGCCTGTTATTGAACCAGGATTAAACACCAGGCACAGTAATAGCCAGGGCAGGGGAGGACTCCCATCCCCTCTGCAACACTGAGCTAAGAGACCAGGAAACAAGTTACCAGAAGAACTGCTAGAACTGGCTTGATTGTGCCTCTGCAATTAGTACATAAACCATTAGCACAGCAGTTATTGCAAGGAGGATGACACGAGGCAGTGAGCAGAGCAGAAGGGACTCCTGTCTAATGCAGCAGCTTCAGCACATGTTCCCTGGGACCTCCTTCCCCCTTCCACATGTGCACACTCACATCAACGCTCTTCCCACCTCACTCTGGAGCCAATTCAAACCCCTTTTGCTCAACAGAACTTCCCAGCAAGGGCTGGGAGCAGTCTTACAGACCTGGCCATCCCCCCTTGCACCCCAAAAGTGGTACTGACAGTCCCACTGTGACCACCCCACCTCTTTTTCCCCTCAGGGCCCCCATAAGCCATCTCAGCGCCAACAGAAGGAGCACACATGACATCAACTGCATCTGAATAAACCAACAGAGTGAAGTCATTCTGCCTTGCTAAAAAAAAGGACTGACAGAGCAAGCAACTGATGGATGTCCTTGCAAAGATTCTGAGCAGCTTTGTGTTGCTGCTGCATTTCAAGACGCTCCTGCGTTCTGTAGGCCCCACTTCTCCTGGGCATCACAACCCCTCCAAACAGCACCTCTCAAAACACTGGTACAGACTCTCTGATGCAGGGAATAAATATGTCAAGACCTCTGTGCTTAGAAAGACCACAATCCATACTTAGTTTCACAGAATCCCAGCCTGCTCTGGGTTAGGAGGGACCCCAAGGGTCACAGAGCTCCAACCCCCTGACACAGGCAGGGACACCAACCTCCAGGCCTGGAGCTACACAAGGTTGCCCAGGGCCCCAGCCAACCTGGCCTTGAACACCCCCAGGGATGGGGCACCCACCCCCTCTCTGGGCAGCCCCTTCCAGCCTCTCACCACTCTCTCTGCACAGAACTTCCCCCAGTCTCTCCTCTCCCCCTTCCCTCCTCCAGCTTCACTCCATCCCCTTGTCCTGCCAGTCTCTGCCCTTTCACAAGCCCATTCCCCTCCTGTTCCTCTGCTCCCTTCAGGGACGGGAAGGCTGCAGTGAGGTCCCCCCACAGCCTTCTCTGCTCCAGGCTGACCCAGCCCAGCTCCCTCAGCCTCTCTCCGTAGGGGAGCTGCTCCAGCCCTCTGAGCATCTCCGTGGCTCCTCTGACCCCTCTCCAACAGTTCCACATTGGAGGCCTCAGATCTGGAGTTTGAGTTAGGTGATGCCAACCCCTCTTGTTCTGTTGCACCACTCACTACACCAGAAGTGAACCAAAACCACTTTGTCATGCAGCATCTTGCCAGCCCATGGCAGGTATCTCTCCCCCTTGTCTTCCTCACGCTTCCACTCAGGTACAACCAAGCCCTCACATGGACGAGCTCCTCAAAACACCCAGAGCTGGCTCTGAGGCAGACATCACAGCAGGGAAGAAGCAGCTGAACCACCCAGTGTATCCCCTGGGACAGGGATGGACTGTGGCACCTCACCTGCCCAGTGTAAGGGACAAACAGAAGTTCTTCCTTTTCTTCAGGGTATTTTCAACCATCAGTAAAAACAGGAATATTCTTATGTACCATAAGCAGCTGCCCCCACTCCCATAACCAAAGGAACTGACCCTGGGATTTTGACAAAAGTTGTTGGTTATGTACAGATCACGTCACACCATAACTGGGCAATAAACTTTCATTTCAGTGCTTGCATTTCTCTCCCAAATAACAAAATGTACCACCACAGGAGCTTTACTACAGCAAAAACCAAACCAAACCAGACCCAAAAAGACAGCAGGAACAATTATAAAGCCTGCTTTTTATGCTTTTACTGTATTTTTGTTACTGAGTGGTCTATCTAGGGTATGGTGGGTCGTCTAACACCAAGATACTCATATTTAAAAACACTGGCTAGGAAGATCAAGTTAATTCATTATTGGCCTGCAATTCTGCAGCTGAAAGAGGCTGCTGGCAATATGACTAACTGCAGCTTGTAGCATTCAAAATGTTGCTACAAGCAGGCCTGAAGTTAATGTTTGTCTGGAGGAACAGCACCACAGATCACCGTCTGAACGAGCAGGACATTGTACAGCTGTACAGTTAGTATCTGGCTTCTAAAGAGCTGAAATTATTTAACAGGGCTTGAGATGCATCAACCATGACAGCTGTCCTTTGATACATCACCTCTGGAGGGCACAGGGAAGCCCTCAATGCCTTGAAAAGCTCTGTCTGTTTCTATTTGTAATTTTATAGGCTATTTTTTTCTAGCTCTTTATACTCGGGGGAAAGGAACAGAATGTTCTTAAAATCCCCAAGATTTAAGGGAAATTAGAAAGCAAAAGCAGCAAGAATTTGGAAGCAAAATAAGGCAGCATTTTGCATGCTGACATCATGCTGAAAACGGACCTATTGGGAAAAGGAGAATGAGCTGTAACACAAATTACTCCAAACATGCTGTTTCCTATCACATCAGAACTTATAGGGTTATCCCTGTTTCCTTCTTCTGGTCTTGGTGAGGAGTGTGTACCTGTCAGCAGGGAAGAGGCTCTGTCCTCCTGCATTAGGTGATGAAGAAACAGCACCTCTGTGAGAGATCCATGAAATACAGAAACTCCACATTACATGACCAGTAACAGTTAAACTCGCTGGAGCCAAGGAGCTCATCCACTGTACGTGTCTACTCCAAAATCCCAGCAACCAAAGCACCTGACTGCTGTTACAAGGGGAAATAAAAACACAAAAAACCCCAAAACGAACCCCAACCCCCCCTCCACCAAACTGTGAAGATAAAAGCTTAAAAGGAAAATCACTTAATTCTGTAGATCACTCCAGAAATGCAAATCTCCAGCAAATTAAGACGATTAGACTATGTCTGTCATTACTCCACAGTAACTTGCAGGAAACACTCTAACCTAAACCTCAGTACATAAATTGCATGTGATGATTAACTGTTACCCTGCATATCAAACTGCATTAGCCGAATCTTAGACATAAATCTTATAAACAAGATAAAAATTCCTAATTCATGTCACTCATGGATCTTTATGCATCACACAAGGGTTACATTAGGAATATGTATTTATTCCTTCATATTTCCTGGACTCCAGCTGATTCCCATATGGTATTACTGTTATTTTATTAAAATATGGTAGAAAACCCAACTGCAAAAGCCAGTTCTTGTGGTACCAAAGTGTCCACGTTAATACTACCCTGACTACAGTAATTCAGAACACCAAAGCACCCATCACCTAATCTCAATAATGTCCAAAAGCAGTTATTAAAACTGCAACAGAATATAAACAGCTGTGCCAAAGGGGGCAAAAGGGCTTTGACTGGGAGAGTCAGGATGTCCTTAATGCCTTCAATTAGCAGAGTTCAATAATTCCATCCACTTTTCATCAAGACTCCTGGAACTTCAGACTCACTCTCTGCTGTGTGTGGGGTTTCATTTCATCATCATTCCTCACCCAGCAAATAAAAGAGCAGAAAGCCAGCAGCTGGTTGTGGGGATGCTTTTTTTCCCCACTGGAAAGAGTTTTATCCCCTCTCTCCAAGAATTTAGAGCCATTTGTCTGAGACAATCAGCTGGATTTTAGGGGTTTTTTTAAGCACATGCCTAAATAAATAGGTAGAATTTTCTAGATTTGGGGATTAAAAGAAAAAACCCCAACAAACAAGAGTCAGTGAGCTCCTGGAAGGTACTTAACAGCTTCTGGGCAGAGCACAGGAGCTCCACCACAGCTGAACATGAAGCTATGTCCAAACCAGGCAAGAATTAGTGTCTGAGAAAAGGTCTCAGCTGCTTTCCACACATCAGGTCTCCCAGCACACAGAGCTCCAGCACAGAGAGAAACCACGTTTCAGCTGGTAACCTGTGCCACGTGCTTTGTCCCAAGGCTCCAGGACTGGGTAGAGAGGGATTGGAAAGAGAACTTTGCCTACAAATATCAACAAAAGCATCAGCTACAGTTCTCCTTTTGTCATTACACGAGCTGCAGTGTAACCCACCCTCACCAAACACAGGCATCAGAGACGTGTCTGGGTTCTCATCCCTCCGGCTCTATGCAGAAGATTTTGGTATCCATCTAAAAACCTCCATAAAATATTTACCATTAGCTACAGGGCAGCCTAGCTGTGGATTTAATAGCTGTGGATTTAATAGCAGACAGCAGAAGCAGCAAACAAGTGTCTCTCTGGTACGTGCATCCCTTACATGAGAGATAGGAAACACAACAGACTATAGAAGGTGAGAAACCAATAAGGATGTTCATTAGCTGCAAGGTTCTGAATGGATAATTGGATATACTGCACAAAGAACCTCTGAGGCACATGAGTTTTATCTAGTTCATCAGATGTTTGCAAGGCTTCAAAGGATTATTCATCTCTGCTTACCATGACTGCCTCATCATGAGCCAAGACAGTAAGCTGAATGCCACTAGATCCTATACATCATACCTGGAGCATGCCTGGTGTTCAGGCTACAGCCAGCTTCCACCTGTAAACACCACTCCTCCTTTCTCAAAAGAAAAATAAACAGCAAAAAAACCTGCCTGATATCACATTTCATGACTCATGCTTGAGCACAGTTTTCTTGAGAAATGGTTGCAGGAGTTAGTTCCTTGAACAGGACAGAACAAGGAGAGCAAAGGTTTGACCAACTGCAGCATGTCAAAAGCTGACAGGGTTTTACAAAGCATCCTAAGAGAGCCAGTGGTTAAAAGAGCAGTGAGAACAAATGAAAGAATCATAGACTGGTCTGGGTTGGGAGGGACCCCAAGGGTCACAGAGCTCCAACCCCCTGCCACAGGCAGGGACACCAACCTCCAGGCCTGGAGCTACACAAGGCTGCCCAGGGCCCCAGCCAACCTGGCCTTGAACACCCCCAGGGATGGGGCACCCACCCCCTCTCTGGGCAGCCCCTTCCAGCCCCTCCCCACTCTCTCTGCACAGAACTTCCCCCTAATCTCTCCTCTCACCCTTCCCTCCTCCAGCTTCACTCCATCCCCCTTGTCCTGCCAGTCTCTGCCCTTTTAAAAAGTTGATTCCCCAAAGAACCAGCTTTGTTTTTCCAGAAAGAAATCTGCTTCCTCTCTCCCCCCTGGAAATGAGCAGAAGGAAGGTGGAGAAGAACCACAAAGCTCTGAAGGGAGATTCACACGTGTTTGAGTGAAGTTCCAAACACAGTAGTTCATCCAGAAGTTTGCAGTGTTGCTCTGCCAGGATGTTTCTGCAGCAACTTGTGATCTTAGTAGGAAGGAGGTAAGGCAGAAGTGAGTTAAAAAGGAAAGCTCTATGAGACAAATAGCTTTTAAAAAGATCTAAAGGAATGAACAGCCCAGAATGATAGAGAATAGAGACTGAAGGAAGGAATAAACTGCTCACAGAGGTTCCCACTTCCTTACATGAAAAGGAAAAGACAGCTCAGGGAAAGTGTTGAGGATGCTTGTGACATTTTGACAGCTCAACACAACCTGTCCCAGCAGCTCAAGTTCCCTTCCTACCGACAGCAAAACCCTTGAATGTGTTTCTGCTGTGCCTCTGCCTGTCCTCAGCATCGTCCAGTGCTCATGGAATACAGCTCAGCTGTGAAAAGAGAGGGAATCAGAACAGCATGTCTGTAATTCAGCACAGATTTTTGCTCTGTTACATTTCTGTTGTGAGGCTGGGATGCAGGGAGGGAGCAACAGGCCTGGAGACAAGAACTATTTATCCACATCATAGGGCCACAGAGATGCTCAGAGGGCTGGAGCAGCTCCCCTATGGAGAGAGGCTGAGGGAGCTGGGCTGCGTCAGCCTGGAGAAGAGAAGGCTGTGGGGGGACCTCACTGCAGCCTCCCCGTCCCTGAGGGGAGCAGAGGAACAGGAGGGGAATGGGCTTGTGAAAGGGCAGAGACTGGCAGGACAAGGGGGATGGAGTGAAGCTGGAGGAGGGAAGGGGGAGAGGAGAGACTGGGGGAAGTTCTGTGCAGAGAGAGTGGTGAGGGGCTGGAAGGGGCTGCCCAGAGAGGGGGTGGGTGCCCCATCCCTGGGGGTGTTCAAGGCCAGGTTGGCTGGGGCCCTGGGCAGCCTTGTGTAGCTCCAGGCCTGGAGGTTGGTGTCCCTGCCTGTGGCAGGGGGTTGGAGCTCTGTGACCCTTGGGGTCCCTCCCAACCCAGACCAGGCTGGGATTCTATGTCATGTCAGTAAGACAGGGACACTTAACTCAGTGAAGAAGGAGCTGGGGGAAAGTGGCAGAAGAAGGGTAAGTTGATCAAAGTGCTTTTGACAAGAGGCAGTTAAAGCATTGGTCATCTGTTCCAGAACTAGAACCACATAAAACCATTCAGCCTTGCAATGACATGAATCAAGTCCAGAATGCCATCTCTTACCCCCTGTTTTGTGTGTTCCTGACATGCCTTGCACTGCGTTTAGAGTTCCCACAGAAATCAACCCATCAACGATGCTTTTAACCTGCATCTGAAGGTCCAAAAAACCAGGCACCAGTGATGCATCAGAGCAAGAACTGGGCTTAATGGGGAAAAGCGTGCTCTAAATTCAAACCCTCATTTGTAAGGACAGAATACCCAGTGATTACCAAACAGGGACCCGTCTAATGGTTGGAAACCCCTATAACCACCCACAGACAAATTTTATGCCAGAGCAACACAAACAGATCCCCAGATTGTGACTTCCTTAGGGAAACCTGAACATCAACACTGAGAATATTTAGTCCTTTTTTATATATATAAAAAATAGTATCTCTATATATAAATTACATATATATAATTTTATATACCTTTTTATATAAATCTTATATAAAAATTCATCTATAAATTATATATTAAAATTATATATACTATATTAAGATTATATATTATTTTATATATAGAATATATATCTTATATATATAAAAAAAGTTGAAAAACCACATTGCTCCAGAAGTGATGGCATTTCATGGACAGCATTTGGGAAGTTTTGATGCAATGACAAAGCATGGTATGGTGTAGACACTGCTGATGTCTCTCATTTTCTCACCGAGATGGAAAACTAACCCCAACCATTTCAAACAAGAGGGATACAAGTATCTCACACTTTCCCCAACATCCTCTACTGATGGGCCATAGCTCTGCTACGAGTCACATTACTGGATTTTCCCACCTGGAAAATCAACTGGGATTTTTTTGGGGGGTTGTTGGGGGTGTTTTTTTGAGGGAGAATATAATCTGCTCTGTTAATGCCTTGCTGCTGAATCTCTTCTCAGGCAAATGCAGAATAACATCAAGCCCACTGGCTACAGACAAGCACAAACAAGGCAGAGGTGGATGTACTGCTCCAGAGACAAAAGTTATCTACTCACCTTACGGCACACTGTCACCCTGCAGTGGTAGATACAGCCTACCAAAGAAATACAGAAGGAAACACCAACAAAAGTACTAACGAAAGATGAGTCCTTTCAAGATTGCTTCACTACATGTCTCTGCAAGGTGTTACATACGACCCTTCAAGAAAATCTTTACCCTATATTGCACTCTTCCATGTTAATCACTATTGACAGTTCTGTTTGGAACAAGCAATGAATCTATTTTAGGTCTTATATATATATACTTATCACCCTCCAGTCACTTGTGTGGTTAATTCCTTCTCTTCAGGGAAGGAACTAAGCACCTGGGAGCTTTTAATAATTTGAAAACACGTATTTTTATTTGGTCAAATGACTGCAGCCCTGCTGAGAGGGACCTGGGTGTCATGGGGGGTGAGGAGCTTCCCCTGAGCCAGCAGTGAGCTCTGGCAGCTGGGAAGGGCGATGGGATCCTGGGCTCCATCAGCAGAGGGGTGGCAGCAGGGACAGGGAGGGGATTGTCCCTCTCTGCTCTGCCCTGGGGAGGCCCCAGCTGGAGTCCTGTGTCCAGAGCTGGGGCCCCAGTACAAGGAAGATGTGGGACTGGTGGGGAGGGGTCAGAGGATCCACGGAGATGCTCAGGGGGCTGGAGCAGCTCCCCTATGGAGAGAGGCTGAGGGAGCTGGGCTGGGTCAGCCTGGAGCAGAGAAGGCTGTGGGGGGACCTCACTGCAGCCTTCCCGTCCCTGAAGGGAGCAGAGGAACAGGAGGGGAATGGGCTTGTGAAAGGGCAGAGACTGGCAGGACAAGGGGGCTGGAGTGAAGCTGGAGGAGGGAAGGGGGAGAGGAGAGACTGGGGGAAGTTCTGTGCAGAGAGAGTGGTGAGGGGCTGGAAGGGGCTGCCCAGAGAGGGGGTGGGTGCCCCGTCCCTGGGGGTGTTCAAGGCCAGGTTGGATGGGGCCCTGGGCAGCCTTGTGTAGCTCCAGGCCTGGAGGTTGGTGTCCCTGCCTGTGGCAGGGGGCTGGAGCTCTGTGACCCTCGGGATCCCTTCCAACACAGACCAGGCTGCGATTCTATGATTCTATATGGGGATGCATATCAACAACATCCACACAGAGCACAGAGCATTGCTTGCTGTCCTGGCTAATTACCTGATGTGCTGAGGTGTAAGTCTTCCTCTTCACCAAAGCCATTCCCATAAAACACGAGTAACAAGCTGGCTTTGCTGAGAAGCATCCCCACCCTGCGACAGCTCTGTGCCCAGCTCCCACTTCGCACAGGCAGAGTGTGAAACTCTCTAAACTAGATTGTTTGACAGTGATGGTCTCTCACAGCTCTGAGCCTCTGAAACAGGAAACCCCTGACCTGGTGGCAAGGTATGAACCAGCAACACCACAGCCCTTCAATATTTATGAGTCCAGGGGGATCGTTTTCCTGTGTGCTTGCTCTGGTTTGTCATCAGTTCCCCACTGCAGGAAGAGATGAACCAGACACTGCCACATCCCTGAGCAGGACACAAACTCCACATAAAACAAAAGGCCAAACTGAAGGTGATCTAATTTGTAGCCTTGACAAATTAAGTCTACCACAGGTACAGTTTAGGGGAAACCTGACTTATTTTACAAGCCCCATCCACCCATTCTCCATACATGTTCTATGTGCACCTTTACTACATATGAGCCATGAAGGGAGAGAGGGGGGAGCAAAAGTAAAGCTTAAACAAGGTCATGCACAAACTCAATCAACAGCTGCTCCTTCAGAACATGTAAGTACTTCATGTGAGGACAAATCCAAACCAATGCCAAAATGATGCAAGCTCACTGAAAACTCCAGAGAGATTCTTTAGTTAATTAAGCAGAGGTTATCCAGGATATAATTAAATACAATTCTGCTGTGCCATCTCTTCATTTTCATGTCAGTAGCATACACAGGCTGCATTAACACCCTGTAGTTTGACAGGCTGGTTGGTCAGGGTGTAAGGAACAGGTTACTGCATCACAAGCTGCCA
Organism: Porphyrio hochstetteri; assembly: GCA_020800305.1. Taxonomy (NCBI): domain Eukaryota; kingdom Metazoa; phylum Chordata; class Aves; order Gruiformes; family Rallidae; genus Porphyrio; species Porphyrio hochstetteri. The sequence continues at coordinate 1,380,841 of CM036938.1, read as the reverse complement.
CAGACAACCCTTTGCTCAGGAATTAACACAGAGACAGAACAGGGTAATGCAGATCATCCCTGGATAGAATCAGATGCCTGCTTAAACTCCTGGAGAAACTAACAGCTTGGAGAGACTGAAAGAGCTTTCTTAAAAAGAACTGAATCGTCAGCAATGGCTTTTTACTCCTGCTCACTCTTTCTACTTGTATGTAATTTCTGCTCCAGGCTTTTCCAGTCCATGTACTGATCTACTTATTCCCTGTGGACCAGTGGCCAGATCCCCAAAAGCAAGCTTTATCTATCCCTGTTGCCAAAAACTTTGCCCTTTTATTTTCAGAGCACTGCTGCCCTCAAAACATGCTCCATACACCTGCACAAAGTTGCCCCCTCCAACTCATTCAGTTCTGTGTTGGCATAATCTCAGGAAAAGGTAATCCTTGACAGCCAGAATTGTTTGATTTTCCTCACGACCTTCACCTTTCCCAGCGCAGTTTCCTAGAAATCTGAAGTAGCAATTAAGAATCTCTCAGGTGACATTACCCATGTAGCTTCTCACTGACATTTTCTGCCTTTTCTTTTGTCTTTATTGTGTTCCTTTGCCTCCTTCTGGCTGGATCAATTACTGAAACATGACTTGTGACATACACCAATTAGAACAAACAAGCCAAATTTTTCCCTTGTGTAACCTCACCGACTCCAGCAGCTCGAAGCCAGCTATAGATTTGTTCTGGTACAGGCAGAGAAACATGCATGGTATGCCAGCCAGGTTCTCATTGCACACCCCTCTCCACAGCAAACCCAAAAAGCATCCTCTCTTCTCTGCAGGCTTCCTTGCAGCTCTGCTGCTGCTCCTACTCCATCAATACTCTCCCCTTTCTCCTTCCTGGACAGCTTGGTGGTGGATGCCCCATCCCTGGGGGTGTTCAAGGCCAGGTTGGATGGGGCCCTGGGCAGCCTTGTGTATCTCCAGGCCTGAAGGTTGGTGTCCCTGCCTGTGGCAGGGGGTTGGAGCTCTGGGACCCTTGGGGTCCCTCCCAACCCAGACCAGGCTGGGATTCTGTGACATCTCAGTCACAGAGGCATGCTTCCTGTCCTCAAAGTCCAGCCTCCTTCCACAGGGCCCAACTCACCCAATGCCCCTTTTCCTGCAGACCCCACCTCACCTTGTTACACCAGCTGTGCTCAGCCATCCTTACACATCACTGAGAGGGTGGGAGAGACCCTGTATCTGGATAGTCTCTCTCATTGTCTCATCTCTCTCCTCACATCATGCCATCTTACATAATCCAGACCACTCTTACCCAATCTCTGACCCTGCAGACCTGCTAAAATAGGTCTGAAGGATGCTTGCTAATTAAGCAAATAGTTCTGTGTGCAGCAAAACAAATGAAGTTTCATTTCCTATGGCTATGCATCCAGAGGTTGAGCAGCAGCCCTAGACTCATTCCCCCCCTCCAGCCTCCACAATAACCCTAGAGCCCCCCCACATCCCCATTTTACCCCCATAACCACAGACCCTGAGGCACAAGGGGAGGGAAGCTGTTAAGAACCTGTCTGCTCTCCAAGCATCATGGATCAAGCAGTGACACACTTTGAAGAGTCACAAAGTTTGCTGCTACCAGATCTGATACCTTGCAAGAAAACTTGCTGCTACCCTGCAAGAAAACCCACTGGGGAAGCAAACCCACAGCAGCCAGGCTGCAGGCCTGACACCCTCAGAGGGCCTGAGAGCCAGGAGCCCTCTCCCTCAGAGCTCTGCTGATTTAAGATGACATATGCCCACACCTGTGTTCTCCAACTAAGATGATGAAACACTTGCAGGTCCCTTGTTATTGCAAACCTGAAGAAAGAGTGGTATTTCCAACCCCTGGTTTTCACTAGGTGATTATGACAAACTACAAGTGGTGTAAAGAATCCCAGCCTGGTCTGGGTTGGAAGGGACCCCAAGGGTCACAGAGCTCCAACCCCCTGCCACAGGCAGGGACACCAACCTCCAGGCCTGGAGCGACACAAGGCTGCCCAGGGCCCCATCCAACCTTGAAGCTACATCTTGCACCCCAGGGAAAGGCCACACTGGCACAGGCACTGCTGGGTTGATCCAAGCTCCCCCTGGCAAGGAGATGCAAATTATAAGGGGAAGTGGAACAAACCCTTGCCACACTGCCTTGGGGCACGGTGGCATGCTCAGCCTCTGAAGTCCCACAGAGCAGCAGAAGGTCTGGAGCGCTGCTGTCATCTACCTCCTGCCCATGAAGCACTCAGAGAGGTTTCCATTGGCTCCCTGGAGAAAGCACTGCCCAGCATGCAACCTTAAATCAGATTTCCAGGTGTGTGCCCACATCAGGTTTATCTGCTCTAAGCTAAACAAAGGTGACCTAATGCCACAGCTAGGCTTTGGAAAGGCACAGCCAAGCAAACCTGCCATATAGCCTTTGGAAGAAGGGCCTGGAGTGATAGGACAAGGGGGAATGGGTTTAAATTGGAAGGGGGGAGATGTAGATTGCTGGAACAGGCTCCCAGAGAGGGGGTGGGTGCCCCATCCCTGGGGGTGTTCAAGGCCAGGTTGGCTGGGGCCCTGGACAGCCTTGTGTAGCTCCAGGCCTGGAGGTTGGTGTCCCTGCCTGTGGCAGGGGGTTGGAGCTCTGTGACCCTTGGGGTCCCTGCCAACCCAGACCAGGCTGGGATTCCAAAGAAATTATTCCCCCTGAGAGTGGTGAGGGGCTGGCACAGGGTGCCCAGGGAGGGGGTGGCTGCCCCCTCCCTGGAGGTGTTCAAGGTTAGGATGGATGGTGCCTTGAGCAACCTCGGGCTGGTGAGAGGTGGCAGGCAAGGCTGGAAATCAATGATCTTTAGGGTCCCTTCAAGCCCAAACCATTCTATAAGCTGGAAGGAGAATGATGTGCAGTTCCACACATATACCCCTCTGTCCCCATGAACCAGATGTACACTCTGGGTACCCTTTAAAAGGACTCTGACTTTCCTGCCCACAGATATAGTGGTGACAATCGCTTTCTCTCCCCAGAAATGTTCAGGGACAGCTTTGGGATGTATTCAGTCTTTAGGGGAGAACTGAGGAAGTACCATGGGCTCAATGGTTATTCTTTGCATGAGACCCCAGGCCAGAGTGCACACCCCTCCTCAGAGATGCCACTCTTCACTACAACAGAAGCTGCATTCAGTGTGGAGAGAACTAGGTCTCCACTAGACTTTCCATGTCCAACACATCATCACTATTCCTCACTTTAATCAGTTCAAACTGGTTTTGGACAGTTTGACTATCCCCAAAGGTACACTCCCAAGATTAAATCCACACAGAGCACAGCAATTCACACTCCAAGCCTTCCCATTCACCACACCAACCTGTGCTCCTTTTTGCTGGCAAAAACTGCCATCATTTCATCTGGAAAGCACAAGATCTTTGACTTCCCCCAGAGTTTTGTTCTTCCCATATATTAAAATGTCTACCAGGTCTCTTCTTGCATGGCCTTGAACAGCCTTCATCTGAAAGAGGCAGTAGCATTTGCTTGCCCCTGGATTTCCAACAAACCTTAAATCCCTTCTAAAGCAAGTTTCAACTATAGTGTTGTTTTACTTTCAGGTAATTTCATCTCATTTTTGTGATTCTGTTAATTACCAGAAATTTTTTGGATCTTTGGGCATGTAAGGCTGCTGGGCTGTAAGAACCTGGGCACCTCCAGAAGTCTACACCACTCTAAGGAAAACTTGGATTTGAAAAACACCAAATTACTCCAAAAACATCAGAATACTTCTAATCCCAGATCCTCAGAGGTGTGTAAATGCCATAACTGAAGCTAGGTGGGGGCTTTACTGACCTGGGGGTACAGCATGTATATGTGCAAGGCTTGAACCCTGGCATACCCTGGATTGGAAACTCACAGTGGAAGGTTCCTCTCTCTGCAGGAGATTGCTGAAGAGTACCAGACACAACCAAAAACGGTCCAACAGGTACTTTGTAGCCTGAGATTCATTTCCCTAACTTATCCCAGTGCTCAGCGAAGCTGGTGAATTAAAACAGATTTAATAATCTGCCTGAGATTATACTCCTAGAGATGAGAGGAGCAGAAGATGAGCAGAACAGCTGTTTCAAATCATCCTTCTGAAACGAAACATCACCATCAGCAAGTTCTGCAAACTCCACCAACACACAAGGGATGTAAACAAGCTTTATTTCGTATCAAAAATAGCAGGTCTGGTATGCAGGCACACTCCAAGTTAAGACTAGAAACTGCTCGGAGGGATTGGCCGTAATCCTGCTAATTAAAGACAAGTGCTGGAAAGCTTGGGTACCACTTTGTTTTGATTAGCAGTACTCCTTCCAGATGTTATGACTGTACCTTGTTCCAAACAAGAGCAATGCCCTCACAGCTAAATAACAATTGACATGTTTTGTAAATAAATGGTGCTGTTTCTCTGCTGAGCACAACAGCAGAACAGCATTGGGGGGGGGAAAAAACCCCCAAAAATTAAAAAGGACCCATATTTTTGTATTTATTAATTGCTGTCTTGAAAACAGGAGAATATCCTGCGGTCCCAAACAATAATACTTAAAATGTGAAATACATTTTTGTGAGTCAGTGCTGGGGGGGAAGGAAGGGACCGAGGGAAATGCCTGGTTTGTAAACACCTATTTGAATAACCCCGTATCAAGAAGCAGCAACCTAAAACATTCACAAGCATGGTGTGTACCGGGGTAACCACAGCAGCTTCAAAGCCAGCACAGCACCTGTCAGCAAAGCTACCCCATGGGACCCAGGTCTGGGTGAAGGCGAGGGCTGAACTCTGCAGAGGGACACGGACATCACACTGGCCTCCAGAGATGCTTCAAGTCCCCACAGAACCCTCACCGCTCTCTGCTAGACCTCAACCACGGGTTCTGTAACCGACAGAAGCCAAACCTATTTATACAGCTTCTTTCTGACGGCAAACAGAGCGTGCCTTCTACTCCAGCTCCTCACTTCTCCCTAATAATGACAGAAAACAATACACAGTAACGTGTATTGCCCAACTCTGCTCGAAGGAGGTGGATGGACGCCTGCTGCGCGTTACACAGACCCGAGGGTGACTCATGTGTTTTTGCACTTTTCCTCGCAGGGAATTTATGCCGAGGCTCAGCAGTCCCATCAGCACCGGCTCCAGCGCTTCATTCCAGCGCTGGCAGTGGGAAAAGCTCCGGTTTGGTACACCCGCTGCCCCCGACACGGGGGGACGCACGGCGCCTGATGGATGGAAGGACGGACACCCTGCCCATTGATTACCGACCCTCTGTTAAAGTTCGTACCAGCGGTTGTCTGTCCGTCCGTCCGTCCATCCAGCAGGAGTTAAGAGAAGGATAACTCCACGCTGAACTGCCAGGCACGGGAGGAAGCGGCGTTACCGCCGTCCTGGCAGCGCCAAGGGCAGCGAGCGGCCCCGGGCCGGGCGTGCGGGAGCAGCGGTACAACAGCGCAGCCTGGGCGCTCGGGACACCGCTCAGCCCTCCCCCTCACCCCCGCGGAGGGTCTGAGGGAGGCGGCTCCAGCTCCGCGGTACGCGCACCCCTCACCGCCCCGCCGGGAGCCCGGCAGAGCCCCGCGGTGGGGTCGTGGGGACGCGGGGAGGCCCCGAGGCCGTTCCCCCGCCTGAGGCCAAGGGCGCTCCGCTCCGGCGGGCCCCGGGGAGCGCCGTGACCCGGCCGCTTCCCGCTCCCGCCGCCCGTCCCCTCGCCTCCCTCCCCGCCCCACCGGCCGCCCTCCTGCCTCGCCTCCTCTCCCCTCCCCGGGAAACACCTTCCCTCCCTCCCTCCCCCCCCTTCCCTCCCCTCCCCGCCGCCGCCCCGGGCCCGTCTGTTCGCCCTCCGAGGGCCGCGGCGGGGGCCGACACTCACCGCGCTGCCGTCGCCGTCCTCCGCCCGCTGCTCCTTCCTTCTGCCGGCGGTGGGCGAGCCCTGCAGCAGCTGCTCCAGGCAGGCGGTGCTGGGCAGCGAGGAGCTCTTCTGGTGGGACAGGTGCGCCCCGGGCCGGCGCCCCTCCTTCGCGCCCTTGGGCCCCTCATCCCCGGCGGCGGGGTCGTCGCGGCGGCCGGGCGGCGGCCCTTTGCCCTGGGGGAGCAGGTGCTCCCGCAGCCGGCGCAGGGTGGAGCCGGACTCGCCGCCCGGCTCCAGCGGCTCGGCGGCCGAGCAGCAGAGGTTGGGCTGGGAGGACGAAAAGACGCGGTCCAGCACTTGCCTCCGCCGCTTGAAACCGCTCCACTTGGCCACGGGCGGCAGGTCCCCCTTGCCGCTGGCCGGCGGCGGCGGCGGGGCGGGGGTCTCCGCACTGCGGCGCTCGGCTGCCGCCCGCCCGCCGCCGCTCCGGCCCTTGCCCCCCAGCTGCAGGTTCTTCCACAGCCGGGCCTGGAAGGACACGGCCGGCTCCGGCTCGCCGGGTTTCTCCCCCGCGGCCGCCCGAGGTTCCTTGCCCGGCTCCATCCTCCTCTTCGTCCTCTTCCTGCTGCTGCGGCGGCGGGAGCAACAGCAGCACAGTCCGCCGGAGCCCGGCGCCTTCACTCCCGTGCGGGGCGGGCCGGAGCAGCGCCCGCCGCCGGGGACGAGCGCGGGGATCCGCCGCCGCCCCCCCCGCTCAGCGCGGCCGCCCGGGGCTGGCGGTGGCCGTGCGGATGGAGCCGCGCCGCGGGAGTTAAAGGAAGGACGAAGCCGTCTCCGCGGCACCCCCCCACCCCAGGCAGAAAGTTTGCCGCCGCCGCCAGCCCCCCCCCTCACACACACACACACACCCCCGGGCGGTGCTTGGGCGGGGGCGGGATGCGCGGAGCCGGGATGCGCAAGGGTGCGGAGCGCGGCGGAAAAGTTAACGGCGGGGCGCGGAGCGGCTGCCGGGGCGCGGGCTGCCGGCGGCTCCCTATATATACGTGCAGCGCGGCAAGGACACACCGGCAGTGGGCTTACCCTGCCCCCTCCCCACCTTGTTTTTTTCTTTCCCTTTCTTTCTTTTTTTTCCCCCTTTTATTCTTTCCTTTTTAATGTTTTTTTTTCTTTCTTTTCTTTTTTTTTTTTTCCCTTTTTTCCCGCATTTGTGGCAGCCGCGGCGTGCGGGAGGCAGCGAGGACAAACAGCGCGGCAGCCGCGGCTCGGCGCCGGCTGCCGCCCCCGGAGAGCGGCTGCTGCTGTGGGGCTGCTCCGCATCCTCTCCGGCGCAGCCGGGGACCAGCCAGCCCTTCGGGTGACAGGGGGGACGCGAGGCGCCTTCCAGCGCTGCTCCAGCCTCCCGGCCCGGCCCCGGGGTGCGCAGGGAAGGTGCGGGCCATCCGCGGGTGCGCAGTCCCGCTGGCCGCGGTACCGGCGGTGTGTGCGGGCGCGGGATGCGTCGGCCGGATGGTTTCTCCAAGTCTGCGGGGTAAAATAAACCCCAAACCCTCGTGTTTTTCTCTGAAAAGAGCAGCTGTAGGTAGTTGCCATGTTTGCTCATCAGAGCCTGCTGTAAACTGGCCCCACCGCCGCGGTTTTGGATGTGTAACGCTACCTGAAGTCCCTTCCCCAATTAAAACGGCAGCAGCGGGATTGCTTCAGGACAGGTTTCCACGTTCCCGAAAGGAAAACAAATGATTTCTTGTGTACAGCCAACCGTGCACTATCCCTGTGTAGTTTTGGGGTCTCATTTCGAAAGCCACCCCTTTGCACCATCAGGGGTTTGGCCATCTGTGCTCTGACTCGGCTTCCCCCCAAAAAAGTTTGCAGCCAGGCACTAAGCAGTGTGACTTTCGCTGAACAGAACAGGAAGAATACAAGTAAAAGTACAGAGAAAAATAAAGGATGCTTTCAGATCCCCAGGGCTTTGGGAATTCGGTCTACAATGTTGGAGGAGATAGCCAAAATAACCTCTGGATTGGAGGAGAATTCTTTGAGAAATCCTGACAGACAAGTGACATTTCAGGACCAGAGAAAAGCCAAACACAGTAAAAAAAAAAACAACAACAAAAAAACCCAAAAAAATACCCCAAACCAAAACCAAAAAACCCCAAAGCAAAACAACAGCAACAATAAAATTTAAGATAGAAAATCACAGGTAAGTCAACCGACTTTGATCCCGGGAAATCAACACAGATAACCAGCTTCTAGCCACCTAGAAGGAAAAGCATCAAATAGCAAAGCTCGAATGGATCAAGGCCTGGAGGAAGCTTATGTCTCAGTTTCTGAGATGAGAGCTCTAAATCAGAGAGGAAACATGCTGACATGGAAGCTCCTTAAGAGGGCTGCTTTCCTGCAAATAACATATTTACCTGATGAGCAGGGATTGAAAGAGCAAAACCAAAGATTAACATGGTTCTTCATCTGTACTGGGGAAAGTGACGAAGGGCAACTGAAGAAGCATTCCAATATATGTGTCTGCCTTGTGGTTTCCTCTGTATTTTCAAGTTGCAGGTGGAACAGCTCAAAGATAGGCAGCTTTTTGGAGAAAGAGTTCTTTCTTTTTAAAGTTATGGGGAAGTGAATACTCCACAAAGGTATGGGAAGAATACAACATAGTATTCACAACAGCTGCTTATTAGACAGAATACTGCTGTCATATCTTTACATGACAGTTATTTCCAGCAGTGATCACACTTTCCTGTTAAAAAAAAAACATTTAAAATTTTAAAAATATATTATTTGCATAGATATATTCACTACAGCAACTAGATCCTGCTCTGGCTGAGGGGGTGGGCTATCTGAAGCCCCTTCCAACCCACATCATTCTGTGACTGTTCTGTGATGCTGTGCAGCACGGTGCTGCACATAAGCCCATCATCTCACAGGAGTGGACACCAGCTGCAGCACCCCAGGATGCTGTTGCCAGTCCAGCTTGTGCTGCGTATTAAGCCCCCTGAATTGGGTGGTTCCTGGGCTAGAAGCCCTCCTGGTTCTTACTCCCCACAAGCCAGCATAAGCTTTCCTTACATTGATATTGTGTCATTACATTGTAGTTTCCAAATCTGCCTAATTCCTGTCTGTTTTATCCAACCAGAAAGTAGATTTGCTCATAAAAGCAAAAGGTCAGGGTAGCTTAGGCTGTTTCATTGCAGAAACAGTCATTGTCCCGGGGGCAAAGTGGATCTGGGACCAGAAGGCAGTATATGGCTGTGCTGTAGCAGGCAGAGTGGGATTATTCTAGCATTAATTCAAATCAATTCACCATAAACAGCTTTATAATAACATGAGTCACTCGGCACGTTGAATTCTCCCAGCTCCATTCGTTTATTACAGTTGAAGCTGAACCTGGCAGAAAGATCACAGCAAGACTTCAAGCAACATTCAAATTGAAATCTCAACATTTAGGGCGGGTAGGGATGTTAACACCTTCGCAGACAGGGAGTGACACCTCTCAAAATGTACAAATAAGCCCCTATTAGCATTAGAAATAGGGGAAAGTTATCTGAAAACCTCACTTCACGCCTTACCACTTCAATGTTTCATAAGCCAAGGCAAAACAGAATATAAAACTAAAAAAAAAAGGAAAAAAGAGAATTATTCAGTATTTCAAATAAGAAAACAAGGAGAGTCATAGCAGGGAATTATTATCTTTTTAATTTCCAATGTATCAATTACACATGCCAAAAAGGAAGAACGTTTTCTGAGGAAAGCAACTATCAGAACTGCAGTTAAATTATCTATATGATGTTAGGCTAATTAGTTTAATTTAAGCTGATAAAACAAATGTACCAGTCAATGCTAAGCACTGGGCTCTTTTATAAAACTTATTTTCTAACAGTCTTGCAGGCTGACCCAAAGCCCCTGGTTTCCCCAGCAATACAAATCAAATAAAAATCTCATGGTTTGGTTTGGTTATTTCTTAAAAAAAAAAAAAAAAAAAGCCAAAACAAAACCAAACCAAAACAAAAAAATCCCCCAAAATACCAACCAACAACTTTTTAGTTTCTGGTACTTAACTCCTCCTTTTGAAACACCCTCCCTTCTCCCATCACTCAGAATCCACAACTTAGCAGTGTTTTGAGATACACACTGGAAAGCTGTGGAGGCAGTGTCTGTCTGGAGGTGGCCTTAGCCCGACAGGCTGCACGTGGTTTTGGTTCCCTCAGCCTGGAATCACCTTGTAACACCATTCACACATGTTCACTGCTGCCTTATTCTTTTTCTGTGTCTCTTTCAGTCTGAATTATTAGGAGTTTGTCTCCTTTAGCCACCTGAGTTACGTTTCAAGTGGCAAAGTTCATGTCTCTAAGGCCGTTTTTAAGCACAGCCTTGAATGTTCTTCACTTGGGGTTCTTTTTTCCCCACATGGTAGGGATGAGGCATCGAGGACCCACCGATGAATTTCAGGCCTTGGCATGATAAAAGGTGATCCCAGGCAACTTCTCCCCAACTTCTCCTAAGAAGCTTTGTATTATGCAGACAACCACATGTGCTTTAACTCTTCTTGGTGGCTGAAGTATTTTTGACCTGAAAAATCTAGTGTGGAGCGTTGCGGCTGGAATACCTACAAGCTTTGGGATTTAAAAAGCACTGAAAACATGTCCCATCATCTGAAGCTTCACCCTTAGCTATAGGCAGCACTACAAGCCCCGTCCTCACCCACCAGTATCCAGCAGGGAGTATGTTTCTTCTTGGATTTTATCCTGGTAAATACGCCACCACTGCACGTGGCTCCTCTAATTTGGCAAAACCTGGCATCTCACAAAGCCAGTCACCACTCAGCTCTGCAAAATGCTTCAGTGGGGGTTGGACCCCAGGATCTCTTCAGGTCCCTTCCAGCCCCTACAACTCTGTGATTCTGTGATTCAGCATCTTACTGTGGTTTTGAGTATTTTTAACCAGCTATGGAGTCTCTTGGGTGTGGCAATGACAACACAGACCCAGATATTAATCTAGGATAGTGCAGGCTTCAAAGTGTTTTCCTGAAGTGAAATAACCATTTCAGTAAAGTACCAGGAAGACTATAGGGTGCAGTGCTCTGAGAACGAGCCCAGAGGAGGCTGCGAAGGGGATGAAGGGGCTGGAGCATCTCCCCTGTGAGGAAAGGCTGAGTGAGCTGGGGCTGTTCAGCCTGGAGAGAAGAGACTGAGAGGGGATCTGATCAATGGGGATCAATAGCTGAAGGGTGGGACACAGGGGACATGGGCAGCCTCTGCTCAGTGTCTGTGGGGACAGGACAAGGGGCGATGGGCTCAAGTTGGAGCACAGGGAGTTCCCCCCAATGTGGGGAAGAACTTCTTCCCGCAGAGGGTGAGGGAGCCCTGGGACAGGCTGCCCAGGGGGTGTGGAGTCTCCTTCTCTGGAGAGATTCCAGCCCCTGTCCTAGGGACCCTGCTTGGTCAGGGGGTTGGACCCCATGGGCTCTGGGGGTCCCTTCCCACCCCTACAGCTCTGTGAGTCTGTAACTGGAGTTGGTTTACTGGGGATGGATTTCCCTCCCTTTCACATACATGAGGAGATTGATATCCCTTCATTTCTTTGTCCTGAATATTTAACCATATTGCTGGCCTTCTGCTGATGCTCCTTAGCTGTTTGTTTAATCGCTGGTGGTGACGCCTGACATAGTCCCTGAAAAAACATCTGTGGGAATGGTCTAACATAGCTCCTGCGACAACAGGAGCCACAGAATCACAGCTTCACAGAGTTGTAGGGGTCAGAAGGGACCAGGGTCACTATTTCATCGTTAATGCCTGTGCTGGATTGCAATAACATCACTGCTAAATTGTAATATCAATTCAGACATTTTATAAAGCTTGAATTTTGTCCTGAACTCATCAACACCTTCCTATTTCTACAGTCAATGTGTATAAACATTAAGAAGCCAGTCTGCACTCCATACAGATAACCCTCTGCCGATTTTAAATGGCATCAGTGCTGACATTATAATATGGGCAAATACTTATATTAAAAATAAATACATTTCTATCCTTAGATGCTTGTAGGGTCTTCAGGATTTGGTGGCATTAACCACTTGGCCTCCTCCACTGGTCTGACCTTTGTTTGCCAGCATCACCAGTATTTTTGCACCACAAAATAGGCCCAGCAGTTGTTCTTTCCTGCTCTGTGATTCACCTCACCTGCAGCCTTGGGTTTTTTTTTTTTATTCCTGCATTGTAAAACCTATCAGTACTCATGATTCACAACCAATAGTCATGCTGACTTTTGCAATTATCTTTCCTGATCAACCCAAGTAGTTTTATATCATTACAAAATTCCAAGTTCATAATCTGTCAGAGCAATGGGCAGACCCTTAAATGCTTCTGCTGTTCCTCAGTGTTTTCCTTAGGATAAGTTTTGGTGTTTTCTCTGGGTTCTTGGGCCAACTGTAGCTCCTTCCCCTTGTAGTGCCTCTGAAAGCTCATTCTCAGGAGGCTGATTTCAAGCTTTCACCTAGCTTTCAGGGAAATTTCATGATTCTCACTTAGACCAGGACCTGCTTCTCCATAACCTGTGTCTCTCCAGGTGTAAAGCTCAGGCTCCTTCATTTCTTTCCTTTGCAGACAGTAGCCACTGAGCTGAGAGTCTTCTTAGAACCAGAACATAATTTATTTTAGCATTAGAAAGAAAAAGAAACTTTAAAAAGAGTGAGTCTTGAAACCACAGATACTCTCCATCTTATTATAGCATCTTCCGTTGCTAAGCATCTCATCCTTCAGATCCTGCCTGGCTCCTTAGCCACCTTAACTCAGCGACTCTTAAATCCTCTTACAACAGTTTTACTCTTTGGCATGGCTCTGTATTTTTCCCCTTTGGTCAGACAAAGCATCTCTGTAGGTTCACCTGGATGTTAAGTATCTCAGATGCTCAGAGGGAACCTTTCTGTCAGCAGCCCGTGACAGCTTTTCCATCTCTGTTGCAGCTTCACCAGTGGTGAGCCCTTTCTTCCCATTCCTGCTTGTTCTTTCATGTGTCTCCTGGTGACCCTGACATGGGGAACTGACTGCAGACATCATAACTCTGAGCTCCAAATGCTGCAATAACCAGAACACAGATATTTATAGTCAATATGCGTCTCCCCTTTCAGCTACCACTGGACAAATCCAGGGACTAAGGACTTCTTTCCTTTCTTAAACTTGTACTTATTCACAGGTCATCTCTGCTTAAAGTCACCTCCCCTCACAAAAGCCTTCTAAGCTTTCAACATCCCAAGTGGATCTAGGATTGAAGATTTATTTTCATATTAACACTGCCCATATTTAGAGCTGGAAATGGCAGTGGAGTCTGGAGACACAACGGGCAACACCAATTCCAGTTGAAATGAGGGACTGTGGTGGGCTCCTGTGGGCTCCTTCATTTCCTCCTCCATCCTAGCACCAGCATTAGGAGGAGTGGGGCAGGAAAAAGCTGATTGGAGAATCATTTGGAGCTTGCATACAAATATATATATATATATATATAATCTGAATCATGCTGCCTTTTTGTGTTCTTTCAATCACCAAAATGTCAAGCTCCTTTAATTATAATTTCTCATAGAAAATAGCTTATTTGGTTCCCTTCTATTCTGGAAGTATTAATAATAAGGGAAACAATATATATATATATAAACTCACTGCTCTTTCCACCTTGGAACGTATGACTTACGTCCATGTATTGTACAGACTGCCTTTCCCCAAATAAATTCCTCCACAGACTACAGTGATTTCAGGCAGGGAACGTAAATATTTCATTCCTTTCAGCCTCTGGGGCTTTTTGCTTGGTCTTGTAGACGTTGTGCCTTATGTAAGACCAGCCAGGCAGTGCATTTTAAGTCACAGGCAATAATTCCTGACTGCTGGGCTGCTGGAGTGTTGGTTGGAGGTACAGTTGCGTCAGTCCAAAACCCACATCTTCTCTACCCTTCTTCCTAAGTCATTTTTTAACGAGCTCAGTAGGATGCCTGTGTGTCCCTCTTGTTTGGCCTCAAGTACCTCTCTTTACAGCATCTCAGTCTGAACGTACCACGATCCGACATCGCACAAGCCCTGGACCGTCTTTGTTTATCTCTCCATCTGCTCTGCTTTCCCCAAAATACTTAATGCCTAGGGTTATTTTCCCCCTCAAACATTTTACTACCTCCTCAAGGCTCCCCAGTGTTTCCTCACACAGCCATTAGCATCCTGCATAATGTTTTATCCCCCCCCCAACTTTGTCACGTAATGAATTTCTCAGAGCAAGACTGAATTTAGCAGCTATGTTACGCTGCCTCTGCAAACCATAAATCTGCTTGTGTATAGCTGCCTGGTTGGGTGTTTTTTTTTCCTCTGGGTCATATTTTTCAAGCTGTTTTTGTGTCTAAGCTATCTGGCATGAGGTTAAAAAATGCTTTGGATCTTAACTTTGACTTAACTTCACTGTAAATTACGCCTTTTTCTTACAATTGCCTATCAAGTTACCCAAATAAAAGAATGCTTGGCTGTCTCTGAGCTTATTTTTTTAATTTGGCTGTCTCCATCCTTATTTTTATTTTATTTTTTCAATTTTCTGGCAGCGCTGAGAATCAAAGGAGCTTTCTGTAACTGTGTAACTGTGCTCTAATTGAATGTACTCTAACAAAGTTTTTCTTCTGCTGTATGGTTTCAAATGCAATTCTATTTGGCTGCTACCTTGCAGGCTTTGCAAACCCCTGTTTCAAGCTGCAGGGTGGATGATTCGCTCCTGGACCCTTGGAGCAATCCCAGAGTAATAATACTGTCATCACGACCCTCAAGATCCAATATATGTCTCTGATGCTTTGGAGATATTTATTATCTTTACAGCTTACCTTTTCTCTACGAGGTCTCCCTCAGTACTGGCACCCATCTTTGTAGCTGTCTCTGCTAATTTACTCAACTGAGTCTTCACTACTCTGAGCTTCTCAGCTGCTCCTTTTTTTTTTTCCTCTTTTTTCTTCCTTTTTTTTCCCTTTTTCCCCTTTTTTTTTTTAATTCTCATTTTTTTCAATTTATTTTGTTCTGGCTCCCAAAACAGCCACCACCTTGCCAGAAGTTACTGGTGCCACCCTCATGTTAGCCATCCCCACAGCTGCAGACCCTCCTCTCGAGCACCATAATTCCTGGATCTACTTCACTCCTTGTCTGAACTCCCTGTTCCTTCCACCTTCCAGAGCTGCTGCATCACCTGCGTGTTGGATAGACGACCATCTGCTGCTCCTCCACCTTCTGCATCCTTTACCCACCTCCCCTCTGACAGCACTGATCCAGTCTTGGAGCACATTTGGGAAAGGGTACAGGAAGGAAAGAACTGTTTCTACCAACTAAGTCTTGCTGACTGTCATGTTCCCTGATGCGCTGTGACCATAACAGCCCCCCCGTTAGCAGACAGACAGTGAATTCCAGAGGATAAAGGGAGAAACAGCTCTGTGCCTGTCTTCTTCCACAGCACAATGACAGGCTAAACAGGGAATGGATGGAGAGCAGCCCTAAGGAGAGGGACTTGGGGGAGTTGATTGATGTAAAGTTCAATGGGCCCATCACTGTGTGCCGTGACCCCAGCCAGCCCCCCCATGTCCTGGGCTGCATCCCCAGCAGCAGGACCCTGGGCTGGGAAAGGGGGATTCTGCCCCTCAGCTCCGCTCTGGGACACAGACCCCCCGGCAGCGCTGCCTCCAGCTCGGGGGACCCCAGGACAAGGGGGACATGGAGCTGTGGGAGCCAGTCCCCAGGAGCCCTGGAGATGATGGGAGGGCTGGAGTCCCTCTGCTCTGGAGCCAGGCTGGGAGAGCTGGGCTGGCTCAGCCTGGAGAAGAAAGGAGAGGGGAGGGGAGCGGAGGGGAGGAGAAGTGCAGGTGGAGGATTTCAGTGCGCTTTCACTCCCTACTCCCACCACAATCCCTGTGCCCCACAGATCTAACACAGGCTTTTCTTGGAACATGCTTAAGTACCAAGCAGATTTGGAGGTCAGTGAAGCAGATTCATTGGCTGCTACAGGACATTTGAAGGTGAACTAACCCTGGTGCAGAACATACCGTAAGGAGGCCAATGGCATCCTGGCTTGTATCAAAAATAGTGTGGCCAGCAGGTCTGGGGAGGGGAAATTTGCCCCTGCACTGGGCACTGGGGAGGCCGCACCTCGAGTGCTGGGCCCAGTTCTGGGCCCCTCACTGCCAGAAGGACATGGAGGGCCTGGAGCGTGTCCAGAGAAGGGCAGCCAGGCTGGGGAAGGGGCTGGAGGGCAAATCCTCTGAGGAGTGGCTGAGGGAGCTGGGGGTGTTCAGCCTGGAGAAGAGGAGGCTGAGGGGGGACCTTCTCCCCGCCTCCACTGCCCTGCCAGGAGGGTGCAGAGAGGTGGGCGAGGGTCTCTGCAGCCAGGGGACAGGAGATGGGACAAGGGGCAATGGGCTCAAGCTGCCCCAGGGCAGGGTCAGCTCAGCTGGGAGGGAAAAGTTCTTCCCTGGCAGAGCTGTCAGGGCCTGGCCCAGGCTGCCCAGGGAGGGGGCTGAGTCCCCGGCCCTGGGTGTGTTTAACAGGCGGGGAGATGAGGGGCTCAGGGATCTGGTTTAGCACAGGACAGGGATGGTTGGACTCCATGAGCTTAAAGGGCTTTTCCAACCTTGGGATTCTGTGAGAGCCACCTCTCAGAGGTTCAGATGGCACCAAGCAATGGACGAGCAAACCTCCAGTGACCTATGGTGGTAAGACAAGTTGTTGCTCCTTCTCCTGTCTGGTCAGGTTGTGTTGCCTGCACCCTCTCCTGCACCTTCAGCGTGGGGGGAATTCCCTGGGGGAATCCTGTAATTAATTGTTCACTACAGCTTTCTGTTAGCTGTTTCTTAGGTGCAGTTTGGAGAAGGTAAATCAGAGATAGCATTGTGAATGAGCATCTGCAAGATTCCTGCTTTTCTTTTAGAGATGGAACCACGAGTAGACATGGACACATATTCCAGTGTAAGCCCAGGGAAGCTCACACTGTAGTTGTAAGATCATAACTAGTAACTCCAGGTGATAACAATTCATTTATTTAATGAGAAGCAATAGGTACATTGACTTGGGGTTTTGATTTGGGTTGTTTTAAATTCACTACAGTATGATCTTTTAACTATTTCTCTGTGATGGAACTCAATCCTTCTGTTGGTATTTTGCACATTTTACTCTTTGTCTTCTAGCATTTGAGCAAGCTTTTTACTGTGAGATCTTATTCTGAAGTTTCCCTGTAATTTATGTTTCTCTGTCTCAATGTGGACAGCGTTTGATTCGAGAAAGGAGAGCATTTACTGACTCATTAAATGACTGAGGGTGGAAATGAAGAAGGTTTTCATCATGTTTCCTTAATGCGTTTTTGTGTAAGCCACAACTGCATTTTGTTGTAATACACTAGTAACATATGTAAACCTTAAAACCACGTCTTATTTACTTGTCTGAAACATTACAGCATCCTGCTGCTCTTAACAGAGTAGAAGAAAAACAGCTTTTTTGTTGTTTTGGGGGTTTTTTTTAACTTAAGATGAGGTAGCAGATAAACATAGACATTTCCCTTACACATTATTTCTCTACCAGGCCCCTCACAAAATTCTGATGCATCCCCATTTGGAAGTTACCAGTGAACACAAAGGTGAAAACAACATTCAGGGCACTGTAACGAGTCAACTCTCCATCTACACAGTACACTTGGGTGAGTATTAGAGCTTTGAGAATGAAGCAAATTGATCAATTTGAGCATTGGGGAATTAGGGGTGTGAGGCAGAACCTCATCATTTTCAGCATGCAAAGCTAGCTATTCACAGATGAAGGATGAAATAACTGTTATCATCTAAAGATTGTTTTATCACTGTTTGAAAAGAGGTTGGAGATGGACCAGTCTTCATCATAAGAAAGACCAAAACACGTGGCTTTATTCAGCATCGGCTGCTCCCTGTGAAGTGTCTTGGGACATTGGTCCCTCGGGAGCATTTCACAGGTGAAAAGGGAAAAAAAGGAAAAAAAATTGAAAAAAAGAAAAAAAAAAAGCAAAAAGGAAAAAAAATATGGGGATGATAGATAAGCATCTCACAAAGAGAGGCTGAGGGAGCTGGGCTGGGTCAGCCTGGAGCAGAGAAGGCTGTGGGGGGACCTCACTGCAGCCTTCCCGTCCCTGAAGGGAGCAGAGGAACAGGAGGGGAATGGGCTTGTTCAAGGGCAGAGACTGGCAGGACAAGGGGGATGGGGTGAAGCTGGAGGAGGGAAGGGGGAGAGGAGAGACTGGGGGAAGTTCTGTGCAGAGAGAGTGGTGAGGGGCTGGAAGGGACTGCCCAGAGAGGGGGTGGGTGCCCCATCCCTGGGGGTGTTCAAGGCCAGGTTGGATGGGGCCCTGGGCAACCTTGTGTAGCTCCAGGCCTGGAGGTTGGTGTCCCTGCCTGTGGCAGGGGGTTGGAGCTCTGTGACCCCTGGGGTCCCTTCCAACACAGACCAGGCTGGGATTCTATGATTCTATGAATTTGTGGGTGGATGTGTAGGAGAAAGTAGTATAAAACTGAGATGTGTCTAAAACACTGAGGTTTCCCTAGAAAGAACAACTGCAGTCTACAGATGTTGGTGATGCTCTTGCCCATGATGGCTCTGGGAATGGCACTGCAGATGGAGAAACTCCTGACTGCTTATTGCCCCTTATGTCTGGGTGGGAGAAGAGACACGAGTTACACACAGAGGCTATGTTACACACAGAGACAGATACATTGGATCCACAGCTTTACCAACTAGGCTGGTGGTTCTTTACTGTACAATGCAACGGGCTGGGCTTGATCCTTACAAAACTTACTCCCTAAAAAGCTTTTTGGTCGTCTCCACAAGGAAGAGGATGCACAAAAACTGATTCCTGTTGCATTTCTGTGAAAGGTGTTTCTGGATCTCCTTAGTTGCACATTGCACAGGCTTCCCATCCCTGAGCAATTGGTACTTAGTTTGATAAGATTGATCTGATTTTGCTGGACTGAGCCAGTAGCCACAGCACTCACTGGGGATGTAAAACATCCAGCAGCAGACAGAAGTAAAACCTCTGATGAGGATGTAGATGCAGTGGGGACAGTCTTAAAAATGCCATTCTAAGTTCATTCTGCTTTGATTGATTAAAGATGTGTATTATCCTGACTGAACACATGTATGCAAATAGGTAATTAAATACCCAACTACTTGTGCCTGCATCTGTAGCCAATGTAGAACAGCCAATGTGAAATGCTGGTGCCATTTCTGGTAAAGAGAAAGAGCAGTAGAGGATAACAGCCTGGAAATGGTTCCCAGTGATTACCCAGACTCCTGGAAAGCAAAGACTTTATGGTCCTGCTGGACCAGCTCTAATTTCTACCAGCATCAATAGATTTTTCCTTCAGGTGATGGTGATGCCTGTTTTCCCCATCTCTAATTTAGACAAAGTACTTTAAACCAACTCACTATACTCCCAGTATAGGTGCAGGGGACAAAGAGACTTTAATTATAACATTGTTTTGACCTTGTTTTCATTTTTGTCCTTAAGAACCTCAATAGGAATCTCATGAGAAATGCAATGTTTATGGGTTTGATTTGTTCAGTTGCTTTTACCATACATTTTTTAATGTCAACATGTCTGGTTGCATGAGAGAGAAAGAGAGAGAGAGAGGAACTTCTGCATACCAAGAGGGAAGCAGCAAACCTCAAAGGTAACCCAGAGATACCTGAAACAATAAACATCCTTACAACGCTGATAAAACCCACAGTGATTTGTGGCCAGCTAGTAGAGAGCCAAGATCAGTGGAAGTGCCATCTGGATCCTCCACAAGTCCAAACAAAACCGTTTTTTGAGGGTTTGCAAAGGCATCTACAGCACAGAAGCCAGATGGTGAATTTCATGTTCGTCGACAGACGGATCTTCAGGGCTGTGAGTGCAATGTCATATCCTCTGGGTGCTCCTTTGCTTTTGGGCTTCTTAAATGGCAGGTGCAAGCAGTAGCAACTTGTTTTATGGTTACCTGCTTGCATGTGCAGATTTCTAAAGGAGTGCATGGAGCATACGTGTTTTATTGTTTTTTATATTTGGGATTGAGTGTTGCAAAGTCTCAGGCTGGAAGGCTGCACGCCCTTGTGTGTGCACGCTTTTCACTGCACGTGCAATTCTTTGCACATGCAAACGCCCAAAGCATGAGCCACGCTGAGAGCTGAGCCCAGAAAAGCACAAGTTTGGGAGCTCTGAAAAACGAAGCTGCTGTTGAGCAGCAGAACTGCTGTGATGTGGGCAAGGGGAATATAATCTCTTTTTTTAGCTCCTGGCCATCTGAGGAAGGCTTCTCATGGGAAACGGGGGACTTTGTAGCCCAGTATGAAACCGACCATCTATCTGCTTATCAGCTGGAGGTTCATTAACACAGTTACAGTCCCCAAGACTGATCAGCACTGGCAGGAACCTCTGGAGATCCCCCCAGAGCAGGGTCCCCTTGAGTAGGCTGCACAGGACACCCAGGGTCACAGGGTTGGAATGTCTCCAGAGATGGAGGGAGACTCCCCATCCTCTCTGGGCAGCCTGGCCAGGGCTCTGCCGCCCTCCCAGCACAGAAGTTCCTCCTCAGGGTCAGGGGAACTTCCTCTGCTCCAGCCTGTGCCCACGGCCCCTTGTCCTGTCCCTGGGCACCCCTGAACACAGCCTGACCCATTGCTAGGGCCTCACACAGGCTGCCCAGGGAGGGGCTGAGTCACCTTCCCTGGATGTGCTTAAAAAAAGGGTACATGAGGTACTTAGGGATCTGGTTTAGCTTAGGAAGGGAACGGTTGGACTTGATGATCTTAAAGGTCTTTTTCAACCTTGTGATTCTGTGATCTCCTGTGCCCTGGCTGGAGAGACCCTCGCCCACCTCTCTGCACCCTCCTGGCAGGGCAGTGGAGGCGGGGAGAAGGTCTCCCCTCAGCCTCCTCTTCTCCAGGCTGAACACCCCCAGCTCCCTCAGCCGCTCCTCAGAGGATTTGCCCTCCAGCCCCTTCCCCAGCCTGGCTGCCCTTCTCTGGACACGCTCCAGGCCCTCCATGTCCTTCTGGTAGTGAGGGGCCCAGAACTGAGCCCAGCGCTCAAGGTGCGGCCTCCCCAGTGCCCAGTGCAGGGGCAAATTTCCCCTATTCAAGTGAGAAATTGTAATCTATTATTCTCAAAGTCTTAACTACCCACTCACTGAGATCTGGCAGGACTCTTGGGGCTTCCCCACCAAGAGAAATTTTTCAGGACAATCAATGTCCCAGCAGTGACCTACAGGTGACTCAGATCACACCTTTGTGAAATCCAGGGAGTCCAACATGCAACATGTGTGCTTCACTTGGCATGTGGAGCCCTGGGTGTATGCATTCTCCCACGTGCTTCTTTCATATGTGGGGGTCACAGTGAGTCAGTACTTGCTGACAGTGATTGTTAATGCCGAGTTTTGGTCCTACACAGTGAAGAACAGTCGTACCTGTCAATGTGTGTTCCTCAGTGGGTCATGAGAACTACAGCTTACCCTTCATCACGCTCATCACTGGTCACTGGCAGCGTGTCATCAGGTGGGGATAATCACAGACTCACAGAGCTGTAGGGGTGGGAAGGGGCCTCCAGAGCCCCTGGGGTCCAACCCCCCCTGCCAAAGCAGGGTCCCTGGGACAGGGCACACAGGGCGGCGTCCAGACGGGGCTGGAATCTCTCCAGAGAAGGAGACTCCACACCCCCTGGGCAGCCTGTCCCAGGGCTCCCTCACCCTCAGTGGGAAGAAGTTCTGCCCCACATTGGGGGGGAACTCCCTGTGCTCCAACTTGAGCCCATCGCCCCTTGTCCTGTCCCCACAGACACTGAGCAGAGGCTGCCCATGTCCCCTGTGTCCCACCCTTCAGCTATTGATCCCCATTGATCAGATCCCCTCTCAGTCTCTTCTCTCCAGGCTGAACAGCCCCAGCTCACTCAGCCTTTCCTCACAGGGGAGATGCTCCAGGCCCTTCATCCCCTTTGCAGCCTCCTCTGGACTCTCTCCAGGAGACCCCTGGCTGTTTGATCCCAGGGAGCCCAGCACTGGACACAACACTCCAGGTGGGGCCTGACCAGGGCAGAGCAGAGGGGGAGGATCCCCTCCTGTGACCTGCTGCCCACACTCCTCTTGATGCCCCCAGGATCCCATTGTCTCTCTCAGCCCCCAGGGCACACTGCTGGCTCATGGCCACCCTGTCACCCACCAGGACCCTCGGATCCTTCTCCACAGAGCTCCTCTCCAGCACCTCACCCCCAGCCTTCTTCTCCTCTTCTACAAGGAGGCACCAATAAAAGCCAAGCCTAAAGCAATAGTCTCC
The DNA here is from genome assembly GCA_020800305.1 of Porphyrio hochstetteri. Taxonomy (NCBI): domain Eukaryota; kingdom Metazoa; phylum Chordata; class Aves; order Gruiformes; family Rallidae; genus Porphyrio; species Porphyrio hochstetteri. Next base: position 1,358,678 of record CM036938.1, on the reverse strand, counting down.
ATGTTCCATTGGCTGTTGTGATTGCTGTAGGTTTGTTACATATGCAATTGGATAGCAGGGTTTCTACATGAGTGAAAGCACAACACTGGCCCTGCCTGAAAACGAAGCTGAAAAGCCTTTTACCTTCTGGCTGAAGGGTGTCAGACAGTGGGGGATGCTGCAGAGCCTGGGCAAGCGATGCTGGAAGTGCCCAGCCCCTTCACATCTGTTGAATGGTGAGGCAACATGGGGCTGGGCTGGTGGGCGGTGGGTGCATCACTGCACATGTTGCAGTTGTAGTAATACACATGGTCCCTTTATGTAAAGTAATTTGATGGGTTTATAAGGCTATGAACTTAATAGGGGTAGTTCTGTCTGATATTTTCCTTACTGATTCAGGAGACATTAATACAAAAACATTTACTCCTTTAAAACTCCAGCATTTCAGAATTTGTGCTATCTTCAGAAGCCAATGTGGTGAACATCCCTGTATATATAGCTAATGCATGGCAAACAGCAAGATAAAGAGCATCTGATTTTTCCCTGTATTTTGTTATGATCTGTGCTCAGCAGAAGAAAAGGGGATGCACAGAGGAGTCATGCTGCCGAGGTTTCTGCTGTGGGAAATGCAGCCAGGCAGGACTGACAGTGAGCAACTTACTGATTTTCAGGTTTACAACGTGTTTATGGGGGGTCATAAGGGGATGCCAGAGCATTTCACTTATCTACCTGCTGCTGGGGAGACAGTGCTGAAGTGGGGGTAATCAAAGGAGAGGAGAGGAGTTATCCCTCTAATCTGGCAGCAGCCTCAAAGTTAAGTTCAGGTAAACTAGCTTCCTAAAGAACATAAAAGTAATTTTGCTTTATAAAGCTGTTAAAAGAAAAAATCACCAGTTGTTCAGCAGCAGAGTAACTATTCCCAACTCTTGCCTGCTCCGTTGCAGAGCTGCATTCTTGTTTTGATCAAATAATTTAAGAAATCCCTTTTGCCTAGAAAGTTATGATCAGATAACTTCACCTGGAAAAGCAGAAATCTAGAAAAAAGTAGAATAGCTGAAAACAGAGAGTTTGAGTGAAAGAAAAAACATCTGTGTGAGATGATCTGCTTGGTTTTGTAGTCTGAATTAATGTCACATGTAATGGGAATATTCTCAAATGGAAAAAAAAAAACCCTTTTTATGCAAAGAACTACCTCTTCAACATGAAAAGTAGCATATTATTTATCATTTATATAAAGCAATGTCATTTTCCTACTAAATGTACAGAATGACACATGTGCTTATACACACCCAGAGGAAACTTGGAGCTCAGAAGGGTTTCAGCTGGGTTCCCCTCTCTTTGTGCCACCTTTTCTGCTGAACCAGGACCTGAACTGACGTGGGAGGAGAACAGTTGTCTGGTGGCTGTGTGAGAAATCAGCCCCACACCTTTCCCCTAATTGCACAGAGCTTTGTAATTATGGGAGAAGACGAAGTCAGTGGCATTTAGGAGACAAACATGGGTCCTCCAACCGAATCTGGTTGCACTACAGGAGGCTTCCTCATTGCATTCTCTTTTCATAAAATCATGGAATCCCAGACTGGTCTGGGTTGGAAGGGACCCCAAGGGTCACAGAGCTCCAACCCCCTGCCACAGGCAGGGACACCAACCTCCAGGCCTGGAGCTACACAAGGTTGCCCAGGGCCCCATCCAACCTGGCCTTGAACACCTCCAGGGATGGGGCACCCACCCCCTCTCTGGGCAGCCCCTTCCAGCCCCTCACCACTCTCTCTGCACAGAACTTCCCCCCAGTCTCTCCTCTCCCCCTTCCCTCCTCCAGCTTCACTGCATCCCCCTTGTCCTGCCATCTTTTATGGATGTTGTAAGAATGACAGAGAATCACAGCATCACTGGGTTGGAAAAGCCCTTTAAGCTCATGGAGTCCAACCGTCCCTGTCCTGTGCTAAACCAGATCCCTGAGCCCCTCATCTCCCCCCTGTTAAACACACCCAGGGCCGGGGACTCAGCCCCTCCCTGGGCAGCCTGGGCCAGGCCCTGACAGCTCTGCCAGGGAAGAACTTTTCCCTGAAAAGTTCTTTTTTCCCTGAAAAGTTCTTCATCTGAACCTGCAATCCGAACAAGCAGTCAGGGTTCTGGCTGAAAGATTTCCCTCACCTTACGATCTGCACAGGAATCTTTTGGTCTGTCATGGTTAAGTCAGTGCTGCCCTTGTGATTTTAAGGGCTGAGTAGGATAAACTCCCCCAAAGGGATTTGTCCCTTCTGTTGGTCCCCACAGAGCTGCACCGTAAGCCTGTGTGTCCCTTCCTGCATGGTAAGCCTGTGTGTTCCTTCCCACGGGCCATTGTGGGCAGATGTGGGGTGTAACAAGCATCCAAGGGTACAGATTCCCCTGGAGCTACAGCTCTGTCTTACAGCACCATACGCTCTTCCAACAGCATCCCCAAATACGGGAGCTGAGCAAGCTGCCTTCATCCTCTAGATACCTGTTCTTACCCACATTGTGAGTGCTCTCACTGCCCACATACCTTTTCCATCATTTCACTCCCACTAATCCTTTCAAGCACTGTGATTACTCCCTGCCTTTCTCTGTTTATTCCTTCCTGGGTGTTATTTCATCTCTCTCATTCACTCTTCCTTTGACTTGTTTGCTTTTCCAGAGTTGTCTTTGCCTTTTCATTTCAAGTGAAATCAGAGATTCTGTCGGATTCAGTCCTACAGTCTGTCATACCACATTTTAACTCTGAGTGGCAGATTTAAGGAGTTTAAAGTGTCAGAACACTTTAGGGAATATTATGATGAAGAGTAAAAAAGTAAAATCCATCTAAGCAACACTTGCACATTTCCCTGCTTGCTTACACTACATAGATATTTAAAGACTTTTTTTTTTCTTTCTTTCAAAAGATATTTCATTTATTTCTTACTTGTGACAGATGTGCTTTTTCCCCTTGGTTATGTCTTTTTCTTGAAAGTATCCATGAGAAACACAGCCATTTGTGGGAAATCAGGATTTTAGGCTTAATGATTTCTGTTTTGTCATGAGCTCTGTGTGTTCTCTCCAAGAAGCAGTGACAGCAGCTAGTCAGAGAGCTAATGATGCATAAAGAAATTAATTTTTTTGTCTAATGAAATCAATGCAAACATCTTCAAATAAATAAAGAGGGCTAAAGGGACGATCGAGCTGTGCCAGCGATCGTTGGATGCAAACGCATTCCTGAAATGGAGGCTACAGCCTATGAAACAAATTGATTTAAAAATGCTCAGTTGAATTCAAATTACAAGAGCAGATAGCTGCAAGTGAGGATCAGGGTTATCTGCTGCAAGGTGCACTTCTGATGTGCACTCCTGAGGGGTGCTGGGTGGGCACTGCTCACATTACAACATGCCGAGCTACACCGCGGTATGAATGCTTGATCGCTTGACTTGTGGCTGTGCTTCCCATCATCTTCACCCTGCGTCTCTTTTATCATAGAATCAGGATCACCAGGGTTGGAAGAGACCCTTAAGATCATTGAGTCCAACCACAGCCTGACCCTGCCCAGCCCACCTCTAGACCATGCCCTTAGGCACTTCATCCACACACCTTTTAAATCCCCCCAGGGATGGTGACTCCACCACCCCCCTGGGCAGCCTGTTCCAGTGCCTGACAGCCCTTTCAGTACAGAAATTCTTCCTGATCCCCAATCTAAATCTCCCCTGGTGCAATTTTAAGCCATTTCCACTCATCCTGTCACTTGTCACCCGAGAGATGAGACCGACCCTGACATCTCTGCAGCCGCCTTGCAGGTAGTTGCAGAGAGCAGTGAGGTGTCCCCTCAGCCTCCTTTTCTCAAGGCTAAAAAGCTCCAGCTCCCTCAGCTGCTCCTCACAGGGCTTGTGCTCCATTTGACCCCGAGGCATTTAACTACACACTCCCACGTGGAGAAGACTAATCCAGGAGAATTTCAGGAAAACCTGACAATTAATTTACACCAGGGAGCCCAAGCTGCCAGGCTCTCTGGTGAACAGCAGCTCCTGGGGTCCACGAGCCCCTTCTGCACATCCGAATGTTTGTGGGACTCCTGGGTCAGAGGAGGCTCCCTGACACCATGGATTGGGAGGTGCTGAGGTCCCCAGCTGATATGCTGCCTTAGAGGACACCACCTCCCATGTCAGCTTTCATGTAAGAGCAACTGTTCCTCTAAATTCAGTGTTTGTGAGGGAAACCTTGTACATATGCCCCAAAATCCCTCACTGCTGAGCAGTCACAGTGTCTTCAGGAAGTCCCCAAAATAACCAGAGGACACAGGGATGCTCCTTTTTGCTTGCTTTTTCTTTCCTTGTGCTGCAACTTGGGTTGGATGTATGTTTGTAAAAACACTGTCCCAACAAACTTCTATACCTCTGATGTTTTGGGTCTGTGGCAGCAGTGCCTGGGGGTGACTCAAAACATCTGAGATGGAAAATGCTACAGGCTAGTGTCTTTCCTCTCTGAAGAAAGTCCTGTGGCAGGGTGTTCAGCTGGCCTGGCACCTGTTTAGGGAAAGGCACAATATGGATAACAGAGATAAAGTCTTTGTCAGGGATCACAGGCAGTGGGAGGCTGAAGTACAGCTCGTCTGTCATGATCCTCATCCACTAGTCTCCACAGCCAGTGGATCCAGTGCTCTCTGAGGCCAGAATTCCCTCACAATTTTAAACACAAAGACAGACACCAAGCTGAGTGGTGTGGCTGACACATCAGAAGGACAGGAAGCCATCCAGAGGGACCTTGACAGGCTGGAAAGGTGGGTCTGGGTGAACCTGATGAGGTTCAACACTGCCAAGTGTCAGGTGTTGCACTTGGGCCAGAGGAATCCCAGACATAGATACAGACTGGGAGAAGAGCTCCTGGAGAGCAGCCCTGCTGAGAAGGACCTGGGTGTCATGGGGGGTGAGGAGCTTCCCCTGAGCCAGCAGTGAGCTCTGGCAGCTGGGAAGGGCGATGGGATCCTGGGCTCCATCAGCAGAGGGGTGGCAGCAGGGACACGGAGGGGATTGTCCCTCTCTGCTCTGCCCTCGGGAGGCCCCAGCTGGAGTCCTGTGTCCAGAGCTGGGGCCCCAGTACAAGGAAGATGTGGGACTGGTGGGGAGGGGTCAGAGGATCCACGGAGATGCTCAGGGGGCTGGTGCAGCTCCCCTATGGAGAGAGGCTGAGGGAGCTGGGCTGGGTCAGCCTGGAGCAGAGAAGGCTGTGGGGGGACCTCACTGCAGCCTTCCCGTCCCTGAAGGGAGCAGAGGAACAGGAGGGGAATGGGCTTGTGAAACGGCAGAGACTGGCAGGACAAGGGGGATGGAGTGAAGCTGGAGGAGGGAAGGGGGAGAGGAGAGACTGGGGGGAAGTTCTGTGCAGAGAGAGTGGTGAGGGGCTGGAAGGGGCTGCCCAGAGAGGGGGTGGGTGCCCCATCCCTGGGGGTGTTCAAGGCCAGGTTGGATGGGGCCCTGGGCAGCCTTGTGTAGCTCCAGGCCTGGAGGTTGGTGTCCCTGCCTGTGGCAGGGGGTTGGAGCTCTGTGATCCTTGGGGTCCCTTCCAACCCAGACCAGTCAATGAGTCTGTGATTCTATAAATAAGCAGCATCTTCATACCCCTGTGACATGTGCCATGCTCATTTTCAAATCAAGAAAGGCTGACCTACCAGTTTCCCGAAAAAGAACCCCAGATGAATAAAAAAGTCCATATTCTTCCCTTTTATTCTGAAGTTTACAGTAGGTCTTTCTGGCTTGCTCTTTCTACTGTCTCATTATCAGTATGGATTTCCAATGGAAAATGATGGTGTGGAACAGAGCCCATGAAAAGTGTTTATCTGCCTTTTGCTGCAAGCGCTGCAGTCAGCGGGTGTGCAGGCCCATCGCTCATTCGGTTCTATTCACCAACCAGAGGGCTGGCCTGGGCTTTCTTCTGTTAGAATACAAGTCCTTAGGTGTGCAGCAAGTTTTCCACTGTCATGAATGTAACACTTATTTCACAGGGATATTGAGAGGTGTAATTAATTCAAGGCCTTCACAGCCAGGTAGAATCACAGCATCACAGGGTTGGAAAAGCGCTTTAAGCTGATGGAGTCCACCTGTCCCTGTCCTGTGCTAAACCAGATCCCTGAGCCCCTCATCTCCCCGCCTGTTAAACACACCCAGGGCCGGGGACTCAGCCCCTCCCTGGGCAGCCTGGGCCAGGCCCTGACAGCTCTGCCAGGGAAGAACTTTGCCCTCCCAGCTGAGCTGACCCTGCCCTGGGGCAGCTTGAGCCCATTGCCCCTTGTCCCATCTCCTGTCCCCTGGCTGAAGAGACCCTCGCCCACCTCTCTGCACCCTCCTGGCAGGGCAGTGGAGGCGGGGAGAAGGTCTCCCCTCAGCCTCCTCTTCTCCAGGCTGAACACCCCCAGCTCCCTCAGCCGCTCCTCAGAGGATTTGCCCTCCAGCCCCTTCCCCAGCCTGGCTGCCCTTCTCTGGACACGCTCCAGGCCCTCCATGTCCTTCTGGCAGTGAGTGGCCCAGAACTGGGCCCAGCGCTTGAGGTGCGGCCTCCCCAGTGCCCAGTGCAGGGGCAAATTTCCCCTCCCCAGACCTGCTGGCCACACTATTTTTGATACAAGCCAAACAATGAGTAATCACAAAACACCGCCAATAATTATTTCATCCAAAACATGATGTCTGTTTCTGTCGGGTAGAGGACCGCATCTTATCAGAAAGATAATGAGCCATGTTGTGCAGGGATGCTGCTCTGTATATTGGTCAGTTCACTGCTACAAAAGCAGTTCTGCAGCAAGAGCCCACACCCGCACCCTTCCCACCTACAACCGCCCTGCAATGCCCGGCTGAGGCCAGCAGGAATACATGCAGACAAGGCTGCAGGTTTTGCTTATTTAATAAGAGCGGGCTGTCACACGCTGAGGAAGCCCGCTGTCCACATCCATCACCTATAGCTCCTGTAATTAGAACTCACAGGGGATTGTTTACAAGCGCCGCTTCCTCGCAGAGACCTACATAATCTGCCATCCACCCCCATCTCCAGCCCGCCCAGCCCGCCTGGATGTGGGCAGCAGGCAGGATGATGCCTGTTTGGACTAAGTCAAAATGACATTCCTCTTCGCTGAATTCAGGTCAACCTGCACTTCAGGGTTAAGCCAAGCTGGAGGACAATAGAAGGAGCAATATTCCGCAGGAATTTCTAGTGAGTTTTTCTCTGCCTCCTCTCTTGTTGCAGCTGATGAAACCTTCTTGGACATCTTCAAGCACTTATCTGAATTAATAATATGATAAATGGCATTTTAATACAGGCCCTGTTTTCCTTAGTGAATACACACAACGGTGCTCACTGCCTTGCTGTGTGTAGGAAGATAACCATATCCAGTGTGTGCATAAATGTGTGGACTGCTCCCTGGCACCAAGTGGTTTGGGAGAGCATAAAGACGCCACAAAAAAAGACAGATATGGTCCTTTACCAATTTCCTGTATAGAATATTGATCCAGTAAAGAGGTGTTACAACAGTAAAGAGGTTTATGACTCATTTTATGTCTGGAATACATCAATGTTCTCTTTGAGTTTTCTGGGGTTATGTTTTATGGTAGTTCTCCATGTTCACCATCATTGTAGCCTTCAAATTCACTGTCAGGTAGGAGAAAATAAGTGTCTTTGTGGTACTTCACACCATAAATTAAGGTGTCTTAGCACTGCCTAAGGATGTGTCAGTTGGATGTCACATGAACGGCAGGGGTGGCTACTGGTTGTCTTTGGTTGTGTCTCATGGGACCTCCTGAAAGAAACTGATGTAAGGTGACACCTCTGAGTTTGGCAGATTCACCTATCAATTTCTTTTGGAATGATAGTTTCACTGAAAAGTAGTTTGGCAGGGGGTAAGTAGATTAAACGCCCCGAATTTTTAGGGAAAACGTGTTGGTGAGATGTTTACTTAGCAATGCTTAGCAAAACACAAGGGAGCATTAGTAATAAACACCTCTGTCTGAACTGACTGCGTAATACTTACATCCTTCTGATCTTCATATGCCCTTGATCTGCCATTGACAAGGGCTTAAATGTTCACAGCGAGGTGATAGAAATGTCACATCATTCGTAGAGGTAAATATCATTATCTTCATTTTACTGAGCATGGTACACTTCAGTATACTCTTTCTGTACAATAAAGATAATAATTTATATTTACAGGATGTTTCACCCCATTAAGAAGACAGGATATTCTAAAGAGGTGTTTGTAAAGTGTAATGAAACTTAATATGATGTTTTTTTCATAGCAGCTTATTCTTCCTCTGGCTAATATTGCATAATTCTTGTTAGGCATGGCTGTGCTCAGCCAAAAACCCCTGAGCTATAAATGGAAGGACAACGTGGAATCAGTACACTCAGGAGCATCTCCTAAGCGACTCGATCATTTTCGGGCTGGGAGGAAGGTTGATGCTTTTGATACCCATATCTGCTTTGTTTTCCCATAGCAGGGGTAGGGTTTCAGAGTTGTTCTTTCTTCCACTTACATCCAGCACGACAGCAATGGGCAAGGTCCCTTTTTCCTTGGCAGCTCTCTCTGCTTTCATGTCGGTGGTGCCTGGGCAATGCTCCTAAGTTCCTTCGCTTTTATCTTTCTTTGCACTTTTCCTCATCTTGCACTCTGCACCAGGTTTCATCCAATTTTGGTTGGCCAAAAGGCACTCTACATTTTTTGACTGAAATGTATTTAATTTCTACCATCATCTCTAAGCCAAATTTCTCCCTGCAACTGCATCACAAGGTACCTTTCTCTGAGCCAGCTGCTGCTTTCCCCACTAACCAAAAAGGGCTCGTGCATGTCACTTCAGAGGAGCATGACCAACTTTTCTCTCTCTGTGGAGATGATTTCATATTTATATTACTTAAACTCCATTAATTGCTCCTCTCCATGGCTATCAGGAGAGTCCTTCTGCACTGGAGTTTATATACACTGCCTCACTGAGTCTCTCCAAGAAATCAAACTGAAATGCAAGTGCTGACCAAAGAGGACATCACCCTAAAACTGACCCTGCCTCAGCCACTGGAAGCACTACTGTTTATAAAATAACCGTGACACCATTCTTACCATAAATGATGGGGATAAAACCAGTCAGCTGCCTAAGCAGCATAATATCTGAGGTCAAAACACAGACAAGATCTTAACAGAGAGATGTCCTGCGGTGGCTGGTGACAACCTGTCTGGTCCCATCCTGGCGTCTCCTCCACCAGGGTCAGAAGGGTGGCAAGTAAATTGGGTTTTTGAGAGGGAATCAAGCTCACTGCGCTGAGCTTTGTTACATAGAGCATTTTCCACTCCTAAGCACCAACTGGGACAGCAAATGGTCTTGAGTGGGAACAGAGGTTATGGGAAGGATGGCCTGTTTTGTGGCTGCTTGGTCATTCCGGGTACGTGTCTTCGTTACCTGGCCACACTTCAGGGCTTTGGGTTGGTGTGCCCAGTGCTAATATCAGGTGATACAAACAGAGATTAAACCATTCATAAAAATATACCATGGAATCCATTACACATGGCCACCAACTACAGAAGAGCACACCCAAATACCTCCTGCATTTAAAGCAGTCTGTTTAGCATTACAATGTCACTAAAGTGAAGTTACACCCACATTACACCTTACACATAGGGCTCATGTGTCCACGATGGAGAGGTTTTGCTGATAATAGGGGGATTAGCCTACTGTGAGATTTTTTACAGCATTGTACCAAACATGTACAAGTGTAATCCCAGCAGTAGCTGCAATAGTTTTGCTCCTTCTAGGATTTGCTGAGGTTGACAGTTCTATTTCATCAGTGTTAAAGCTGCTAATATGAGGCAGAATTCATAATCTTTGTCTTTCTTTCTTTTTTTGGTTTTTTTTGGGAGGTTTTTTTGAGAGCAAGAGAAACATGGAGCTAGGAAAACACACTCATTTCTGTAACAACCAGGGAAACATGCTGCTGGAAGAGCCAGCTTAGGAAGAATCCAAGTTAAAGAGAAACAAGAGGTACCAATTGGGAGCCCTTCGATTCTTCTGCCTGCAGAATATTTTTTCCCTCCATCTCTTTGTCTCAGATGATGCTCAGAGGAGATTTCCCTTCCAAGAGCACACAGTACAGACATTATTTCCCTGCCCATCTCCTGCAGACTCAACACTGTTGCTCAGAGGCAGTAGAAGACTGTGGGCGCCCACACAGCTTGATGCATGTCCCTAAATATGTTTGGCCTTTTCCTACATTCATCCCCACAGTTGCTATGTTTATTACTCAGTATTTTGCCCTCTAATAAATGTCCTGTCATAAGGATGAAAATATTAAAAATAAGTAGAGGCTAAATTACTCAGAAATCGCCTATTTCCACAAAAATTTTAACGTTTGCAGCCCTTGTTGTACAAAGAAATAAGCCTTGCTGATGTTTCTTATCCATAAGGCATCCGTAGAGGTGGAATGTTAAGAGAATAAACATGGTTAGAGAAACGGAGTCAGGGGTATTAATGGTGTTTGCAAAAGACCACAGTCCCAGGGAAGCTCTGAGCTATGGAGGTGTCTGGGGGTGACCAGCTGGAGAGGAGCTCTGTGGAGAAGGACCTGGGGGTGCTGGTGGGTGACAGGGTGGCCATGAGCCAGCAGTGTGCCCTGGGGCCAAGAAGGCCAATGGGATCCTGGGGGCATCAAGAGGAGTGTGGGCAGCAGGTCACAGGAGGGGATCCTCCCCCTCTGCTCTGCCCTGCTCAGGCCCCACCTGGAGTGTTGTGTCCAGTGCTGGGCTCCCTGGGATCAAACAGCCAGGGATCTCCTGGAGAGAGTCCAGAGGAGGCTGCGAAGGGGATGAAGGGCCTGGAGCATCTCCCCTGTGAGGAAAGGCTGAGTGAGCTGGGGCTGTTCAGCCTGGAGAGAAGAGACTGAGAGGGGAGCTGATCAATGGGGATCAATAGCTGAAGGGTGGGACACAGGGGACATGGGCAGCCTCTGCTCAGCGCCTGTGGGGACAGGACAAGGGGCGATGGGCTCAAGTTGGAGCACAGGGAGTTCCCCCCCAATGTGGGGAAGAACTTCTTCCCAGTGAGGGTGAGGGAGCCCTGGGACAGGCTGCCCAGGGGGTGTGGAGTCTCCTTCTCTGGAGAGATTCCAGCCCCGTCTGGACGCCGCCCTGTGCGCCCTGTCCTGGGGACCCTGCTTGGGCAGGGGGTTGGACCCCAGGGGGTCTGGAGGCCCCTTCCAATCCCTAAAACTGTGTGATTCTCTGGTTCTGTGACTCAGGCAAGGAATCAAGTGCTACAGAAGAATCAGGTTCTAATAAAAAGAAGTTATGAAGTCAAGTTCCTTAATTTGTTTACAAAGCATATATTTTTCCTACCAAAATAGATAAATAAAATTTTAAAAGCAACACTTTTATGGCTCCTTACCGTATCCTGTGTATAGTTAAGCTTGGCCTTTACTATGTTTCATATGCAGTATAAGTCTATTAATTTAATCATGGGATAAAATGTTTATATTCTTGCAAGATTCTTTTCTAGTGGCATTTATTTCATTAACGTGCTGCATTAGGTACACTAGTGTATTTGATTTGATTCTCTGAATTTAATAAATACTTTGTTAGTGCTCATCATTGAGCAGCCTTATGACCCTACGTCCAGCTCAGATAATTGAAACAACATTTGCTGCTTATCTGGAGCTAAAACCCTTCAGACAGAAAACCATGAAATCTAATAGGAACAGCTGTGCAGTCATCCAGCAAATAAAACCCCACAAACCGACAAACCACACTAGACCTAGTAGCCCAATGGATGGAAATTCTGGTTGTATCATGCTACCTTTGCCTTGTAGATGTTTTAACATGAAGTGACTTGATTGTCAAGTGCTTAATGCTCAAAAATTTAGCTTTTTACACCATTTTCATGTCCATACACACACATGCAGCCTGATGACACACCATCTTTGCTCTGACGCTCTCCATTTCTACATTTTTTTTATATATATATATATATATATATAATTTCAGCTTGGCATGTTCAGCTCTAAGAGAATGTAATGATTCTTGCTCACAGAAGCAAGGATTGCCAGATTCTACATTCAGATAAAAACAGCAATAATTTTATCTGCATTTGGAATGTGAAAAAGCTCAACCAAGTCCGAGTTCACAGCGCGGGTCCTCTATCTACAGGGAAAGAACTGCACTAATCTGTGCTGATAATTACCAAAATGACTCCCAAAATCCAGACAGAGAAGAAGCAAAGGAACAAGTTGAGCACTCCACACGCAGGAGTAGACGGTGCTGTCTGTGCAGAACAGAGGAACAAACTGCAGGAAATGGAAAACTTCCAAGAAACCTGATTTTGGAGCAGGTTAGAATTGCACCATCAATGAAAACCTGACATGGGAAAAGCCAAGCACCTCTTCCACGCGAATCCTCCTCATCTCCCTGTCTAGATGAGACATGCTTTATTTTCACACCGAGGGAATCCAGCCTGCACGAGCGCCGTGCGAACAGCCCATCTGTTCATCCCCATGCTAAACATAGCGCCGGAGCCTGCCTTCAGAAACACATGGTGATCTGGCAGCTCTGCCAGGTCCCCAGAGAGTTTTCTGAGGTACATGATATGTGGGAGCCCATCTGCCTGAAAATGCAAGTTGTTCACAGGCACCACAAACACCAGTCTTACTGTCATTTGGGGAAGAGGCAGCAGAGGGTCCAGTGCTGGGTGCCAGGAGCCCATTGCTTGTGCCCTCCCTGGGGCAACACCAAACCCAAACCCAGAGCAGACCCTTATCAACCACTCTGGATGAGCTGTCAGGCAGAGAAGGACCTGGGGGTGTTGGGTGACTGCAGGTTGAATATGAGCCAGCAGTGTGCCCAGGCGGTCAGGAAGGCCAATGGCATCTTGGCTTGTATCAAAAATAGTGTGGCCAGTAGGTCTGGGGAAGTGATTGTGCCCCTGCACTGGGCTCTGGTGAGGCCTCACCTCAAATGCTGGGTCCAGTTCTGGGCCCCTCACTGCCAGAAGGACATGGAGGGCCTGGAGCATGTCCAGAGAAGGGCAGCCAGGCTGGGGAAGGGGCTGGAGGGCAAATCCTCTGAGGAGCGGCTGAGGGAGCTGGGGGTGTTCAGCCTGGAGAAGAGGAGGCTGAGGGGAGACCTTCTCCCCACCTCCCCTGCCCTGCCAGGAGGATGCAGAGAGGTGGGTGAGGGTCTCTCCAGCCAGGGGACAGGAGATGGGACAAGGGGCAATGGGCTCAAGCTGCCCCAGGGCAGGGTCAGCTCAGCTGGGAGGGCAAAGTTCTTCCCTGGCAGAGCTGTCAGGGCCTGGCCCAGGCTGCCCAGGGAGGGGCTGAGTCCCCGGCCCTGGGTGTGTTTAACAGGCGGGGAGATGAGGGGCTCAGGGATCTGGTTTAGCACAGGACAGGGACGGGTGGACTTGATGATCTCAAAGGTTTTTTCCAAGCTAGGCATGCTGTGAATCTGTGATTACATCTTCTGAAGGTCTGCACTGGTAGCTGCTCTGCAGGGAGCGTGGGGACCTGCCCACCCAGCCGATCAGCTTGGGTGCCACTCCACCAACCAGATGCCAAAACCCCAGGTCTTTAGGTCACTAACTTCACAAAACAGTGACTCTACCCCTTTGGCTTCAATCCTACCTGCTTGAGGATAGACTGTGCTATCATATTTCAGTAATATTTACTCTAATATCCAGATGTTGACAGATGACACTACAGCACCGAAGTATTTTCCAGGACAAATTGATTTAAAGTAAATCCACAGAACTATATATTGAAAGTATATTCTTTCTCCCCTTCAGAGGAGCTACAGAAAAGAATACCCTTATCTAAGTACAAGTCCGGAATTCTCCTCATTTTATACAGCATGTTATATCAATAACAATTTATTTTAATAAGTACTAAGAATGATATCTTCTAAACTCTTAGTAGAGCTCCTTAGAAATCATTTAAGAGAGATAATCCTTCAGATTTGAAAACACAGATTTTCCAATGTAACATAAGCCTTTCCAGTTTAACATCTGAATGTGATTATTTATTCCTTAATTCTTCTGTTTGGGAAAATAATTTCTACCATCAAATTCAAAAAATACAGTTGTAATTATCTACTTTCACCTTTTTTATGCTCAGGCAGTCAGCGTTTCCCAGTCACTGCTTCTTTCTGTCTTGCTGCAAATGTTGTCCAAAGCCAGTGGGATCCATTAAGAAACCAACAAGTTGAGGACATATTCCAGGACGCTCAGATGTGCATCATTCACCTAGTACTTCTCAATGCCATTCCCTGATAATAGGAATAGGATAGCTATTGCCACATTTCATAAATCACAGAATCCTGGAACATCGGGAGCTGGAAGGGACCTCAAAAGCTCATCCAGTCCAACCCCCCTGCCAGAGCAGGATCACTCAGACTGAATCCCACAGGAACACATCCAGTCAGGTTTAAATGTCTCCAGAGAAGGAGACTCCACAGCCTCTCTGGGCAGCCTGTCCCAGGGATCTGCCACCCTCACAGTGACAAAGTTCCTCCTGACATTCCCATGGAGCTGCCTCTGCTCCAGCTGCACCCACTGCCCCTTGTCCTGTCGCTGCCACCCCTGAGCAGAGCCTGGCTCCAGCCTCCTGACTCTCACCCTTCACGTGTTTATAAACAATAAGGTCACCCCTCAGTCTCCTCTTCTCCAGGCTAAAGAGGCCCAGCTCCCTCAGCCTGTCCTCACCAGGAAGAGGTTCCTCTCCCTCCATCAGCTTGGTGTCCCTGCCCTGGGCTCTTTCAAGGAGTTCTGTGTCCTTCTTGAGCTGAGGGGCCCAGAACTGGACCAAATATTCCAGTTATTCTGTCTTGTGGATTCTGCTCAACAAACAAAATATTGACTTTTGGCTAGATTTTGGCTTCTCTGCTCAGCACTTTTGCTGGCTTTTCTTTGCCACCAAAACCAAAAGGTCTTGAGATCCCAGCTTAGATTTACTCCATGGGCAGAGAAACAGGAATAGAACACCCCCCATCCCAAACTCACTTCCTCCTTTTTCCAAGATTCAGAGAAAGAAATTGTGAGCATCTGATGCCTCCATGAGAAAATCCTTCTCTGACTCTTGATTTTTATGATTTTCCCTGAAGATTGACTGTCTCAACCTTATCATCCCACTACTGACCAGGACTTGTTCTCCCCCCTCACAGGACATTGTTACTGTGAAAGAAAAAATGCATATGGAAGAAAAAGGAGTACTTATATATATAAGGAGTGCATATATGTATATACACACACAGGTATACCTTCTCTCTGAGAGGCAGGTTAAATCTGTTAGCAGCAGAGGTGAACAGAGAGTCTTGAGAAATGTATGTAAATTATTTTAACTTATTTAAAACGTAACTTTTACTTTTTCTTTTTACTATTAATGATTAATTCGGTTTTTATATCCTAGAATCCCAGAACCTCCTGAGCTGCCAGGGACCCACAAGGCCCATGGAGCCCAACTCCCAGCTCCACACAGCCCAGCCCAGTCAGAGCTGCACTGAGCGCATCGTCCAGACGCTTCTTGCCCTCAGCCCAGCTCAGCCTGTGACCCCTTCCCTGGGGAGCCTGTGCCAGCCCCAACCCCCCTCTCAGCACAGAACCTCTTCCTGACACCCAGACTAAGCCATATTTTCTTTTATCATATTTTCATTATCTTATTTTCATTATAATATTTTCTATTCACAAACCTTCCTTGCAGGCTTTGGTACTCACTGGATCTGAGGTTCCAATAACAGCTAACCTTCAGTTCGGTTGGCAAATTAGACAAAATCCCTATTTCTAGGATGTTCCTTTCCATCAGCAACTGATAAAGTGTATATGGAGCTACAGAGTTCTTATTCTGCTCACCCCAGAAGGTTACATTTTGCAGGGAGGAAAAGTGATCCTTGGGGATCAGACAGGGCACAGAGATAAATGTGAAGCAGTCATTTGCAAAGCATTTCAGTTCCCCTCAATCCAAGCTAATGTGGTCTGAGATGAGACAACTTCTGTGATGCTGCCTGGGGTCGTGTCACCCCGGGAGGAGACACAGAGCAGGTTTATGTCACCGAGGGTGATGATTTTCACACTGTCTTCCCCAAAATGGGTGCTACGGGACAGGACTCTCCCAGGATTCATCCCTGCTGAGCCTCCAAGCCCCGTCTTAGGAGGGATTCGCAGGTTGTTTTCAGAGGACCTGGGCTGGGAAGAGGTGCCCAAGATATTCGGATCAGGGGTGTTTTGGCTGCTGTAGTGGGCCCATCCAGCTGTCTCTGTATGACGCTTCAGCTCTGCACAGCCACAGAAGGATTTAAAGTGATTTGTAGGCCGTTTTCTCACGCTAAAATGTCATCCATGTTCAGCAGTAGTTCCTTAAGGGCCTTTTACTCTTCTGAAGAACTCAGCTCTTGCTTTTGACATATGTTTGTAGAAAACCACAGTCACTTTTGGCTTGCAAAAGCACCAGCAAAGAGGACGGGGTTGTCATTTTGTGTTTCGCATCTTGACATGATCAGCTCTGTGTTGTCCCTGGCACATCCGTGCTGCATAACACGAGCAAAACACTAGAAGGCTTCACCAATGTGGAGAGGGCTGTCAAATGCAATTTTCTGATCATTTAGGCTGTGATCTGTTCCTGCCTGGTGCCCCTCTGTACCTCCAGATGATGACATGCACCACGTATGTGCAGCCCTGCCCTTAGGTCTTATCATAGAATCATAGAATCATAGGATCATAGAATGGTCTGAGTTGGAAGGGACCCCAGGGATCACAGAGCTCCAACCCCCTGCCACAGGCAGGGACACCAACCTCAGGCCTGGAGCTACACAAGGTTGCCCAGGGCCCCGGGTCTTACCACTGGTGACCATGCAGGCAAGGCCTGGCATGGAAACAGCAGCACTGACCATTTCCTGGGGACCCATCACATTTAAGCTGGTCACGACTTCACATTTCCCCAGACTACCTGGAAGTGGGCTGACAGGTTGGGCCCAGAGGGAGATGGTGAGTGGGGTTCCATCTGGCTGGTGGCCAGGCACCAGTGGGGTTCCCAGGGCTCCATTTTAGGCCCAGTTCTTTTGAACCATTTCATAAACAGCCTGGACACAGGCCTAGAGGGTGTCTTAGGTAAGTCTGAGATGACACCAAGCTGGGAGGAGCTGTTGGCTCCGCTGGGGGTGGAGAAGCCTCGCAGAGAGACCTGGACAGGTCAGGGAGCTGGGCGAGCACCGACAGCGGGAAGTTTAACAAGGGCCAGTGCCGGATCCTGCCCCTGGGAAGGGGCGACCCTGGCTGCACACCCGGCCTGGGGGTCAGGCGCTGGAGGCCGGCCATGTGAGAGGGGTTTGGGGGTTGACAGGGGGTTACCCATGAGCCAGCAGCGTGCCTAGGCAGCCAGGAGCCCAACCTCATCCTGGGCTGCATCCAGCACAGCACAGCCGGTCCAGGGAGGGATTGTCCCGCTCTGCCCTGCGCTGGGGCGGCCTCACCTCCAGTCCTGGGGCAGGTTTGGGTGCCACAGGACAAGGGGGACACAGAACTACCACAGAGTGTCCAGAGGAGGCACTGAGGATGGGGAAGGGTCTGGAGGGGAAGGGTCCTGAGGAGAGGCTGAAGCCCCTGGGTTGCTCAGCCTGGAGAAGAGGAGGCTGAGGGGAGACCTCATGGGGTCTGTGGCTGCCTGCCCAGGGGAGTGAAGGGGCAGCACTGATCTCTCTCCTCTCTTTGGGGACCAGGGACAGAACCCCAGGGAACAGCGTGAAGCTGGGCCAGGGGAGGGTCAGGCTGGGTGTCAGGAAGAGGTTCTGTGCTGAGAGGGGGGTTGGGGCTGGCACAGGCTCCCCAGGGAAGGGGTCACAGGCTGAGCTGGGCTGAGGGCAAGAAGCGTCTGGACGATGCGCTCAGTGCAGCTCTGACTGGGCTGGGCTGTGTGGAGCTGGGAGTTGGGCTCCATGGGCCTTGTGGGTCCCTGGCAGCTCAGGAGGTTCTGGGATTCTGTGAAATGAAGAATGATGTTGGGTGTTGCTGCCAAATTCGGTCTCAAGCCCTCAGGCACCTCTGTAACATGATGAGTACCAGGTGAACAGAATCACAGACCTACAGACTGAACAGGGTTGTCAGGAGATCCCCAGTCCCACCCCCCAGAGCAGGGTCCCCTCGAGCAGGCTGCACAGGACACCCAGGATCACAGGGTTGGAATGTCTCCAGAGATGGAGGGAGACTCCCCATCCTCTCTGGGCAGCCTGGCCCAGGGCTCTGCCACCCTCCCAGCACAGAAATTCCTTCTCAGGGTCAGGGGGAACTTCCTCTGCTCCAGCCTGTGCCCACGGCCCCATGTCCTGTCCCTGGGCACCCCTGAACACAGCCTGACCTGTCCTCCTGAGCCCACCCTTCAGGGGTTTATCAGCACTTGAGAAGATCCCCTTCACTCTTCTCTTCTCTGGACTAAACAGCCCCAAGTCCCTGAATGACAACAGCCTCCAGAAGAGGTTCCTGCCAGTTATTTTGCAACTTGACTTGGAGGAGTTATCTGCAAACTGCCTATGTGCTCCATTAATTGCTTTTAATTTATTCACCTATCATACATTTCAACAGGAGGGCAACCCGCTACACCAGATTTTTCCTGGTAGATGCAGAACATGGATCTGAAGGATCTTCTCAGCTGGAGGCAGAGGGACACCCCTCAATTCCAGAGGTAAGGCAAAGCCCCCTCCATGGAGCAGCCAGAGCTGTGCTGCTGGGAAGGGTTCAGCACCCCCCAGCACCCACATACAGCTCCTCTCCTGCCCGCAGCTCCTCAGCCCCACCACCCATCCCTGCATGAGGACAAAAGACCATGATTAAAGCACAGCTATTTAGGTGGGACAAGCAAGAGAAATGCAGCCACTAATCCTCAGCACGCTTCCTCCTCCCTCTGAGCAGGCACCAGGGTTTCCTGGAGACACGGGCAAACACAAACCTCCTGGCAGTAGCAGTCCCCATCGACCAGGGACGCCGTGGCCCCTCAGCCCAGCTCCTGCCACTGCGACATGCTAAGGAGGCAAGTTTTGTGCACCTTTCAGATCCCACTGTGGCGTAACAGGCTCTGCCTGCTCCTAGGGGATGGGGTTTTTGGGAGGTTTGGGGCACACACACCCATGGTCTGCTCGTCCTTTCTCTGGTGTGCCCAGCAGACCTTCACAGTGGGTGCTGGTTGCAGGGGGAGCGGAGGCTGGTGCCCCTCAGGCAGGACCGGTTTCTTGGCAGCTGCTTCTGGGGCTGCTGCTGCAGCCTGGGATGAGGATTAGTGGATGTTTCAAAAGAGGAAGGGAGAGGAAAACAGGGAAAAGCAAACACCCTGTGGGTTTGCTGCGGCTTTTGTTTGCTCCTGGTGAGGGGGACGATTCCGTGCTGGTATTTACATGAGAAGCCCTGGGTTACAGCTCTGTTATTCTCTATTTTATTCTCTTTTAAAAGCTTTTTTGGTTTGTTTTGTTGTGTTTAAACTAGGAAGCTCGTAGGAGCAAGTATTACACATCCATCACCAGCTCAGATATTTGAATCCCAGGAACCCTTCACTGCTGCTTTCCTTACAGAGTCACAGCCCTGTGTGCTTCCACCTTTAGTACTCACAGGGGGAAGCACGGTGTGGCTATTTACTCAGGCTTCTCATTGGCCAGGTTAGCATGATGTTCATTATTCAGTCTAACTCTTACTGAACTTCTATGTAAGATTTACAGAACTGAGGTCACTGCAGACATTTTTGGGCCAAAAGTGTTGGTTTTGGCAGCACTGATGCAAACATACTGTTTCTGAGAAAGTTCTTTTGGAATCACTGAAAAAAATGGAATTTCTTGCTGTACATGATTTTAAACGATGATTACTCACCAGCTTTACCAGTCTGGATATTCTCCTCTTTGATGCTCCCTGTCTGATGCCAGCCAACATGTTGTGCTGTGTCTGTGCTTTCTAATAAATCCTTTTGCTGCTTTTCTTCCAAAACGAGCATTTCTGTGGGGTTGGCACCTGGGGAACAGAGACACTCACTGCATGACAGGTACAGGCTCAAAGCTGCACCTCTTCCTCACTGCCTGGTCACCCCCATCAGCATGTGGGGAGGATTCAGCTGGGCAAATGCAAGGGTCATTCATCCTGGATCTGAAATCAGACCTTTCCCAGCCTGCTGGGTCTAGTGATGCTTGTGAAGGTGTAGGAGAGAAAGCCTGTGTTGATACAGCGTCCTGCTCTCAGAAATACCTGAAACATCTTGTCAGTGTGCTGAAAGCCACCTCAAACCGTTGAACCCATCACTTGAGTCCCAACCTTCTGCAGTATGGGGCTAAGGATGAGCCTTGTGTTTGGGGTATCAGTGGGCACAGATAACAGAGGGGGTGTTACCCCATGTCCATGGCAGGAACATCTCCTGGAGCTCTGTACACATAAACAGAATCCCAGAATCACAAAATCCCAGAGTCCCAAGGTTGGAAAAGCCCTTTAAGCTCACCAAGTCCAACCATTCCTGTCCTGTGCTAAACCAGATCCCTGGGCACCTGATCTACTCTTTTTTTAAACACACCCAGGGATGGTGACTCAACCACCTCTCTGGGCAGCCTGTGCCAGGCCCTGACAACTCCAACAGCTGGACACTAGATGCACAAAACAACAGAGGTCCTCTGACCCTTCCCTTTGCAGAGCTTTGCAGTTAATCCTTACTTCCAGTCTCATCTTGAGAGGCTTTTCAGAGGTCTGATGACTCCGCTGAGCACACCTCTATCTTCTGAGCGTGCCCACAGCCAGAATAAGGAGGACTCTGTCTCCAGAGCAGCTCAAGGGATGCTCCTCAAAAAAAAAAAGAGGAAAGCCCTGGGAGCTGCCAGGGTGGAGGGCTGAAACCAGACCTTCTTGCCTGTGTTTTTTGCTCAGCACCAGAACTGTCACAGGCAGGTGATGGGGTGATGTTCTGTACATGTGATTAACTGCCTTGCAGCTGGATTTCTTAGGACAGGTGATTTACAATGTTCTCAGGCAGCATCCTCAAGCTTAGGCAGGGGTGTGCAGCCACAGGCTGGCAGAGCAGCTACTCAAACTGCTTGCAAGTATTAAACCTTTTTCTACCTCCACCTTTGTCAATAGGAACCAAAACTGCTCAAGGAAAAGGGGAAAATACCTGCATTCATGGGATTCTGGCCCAGTGGAATCCATGCTCTCCACAGCACTGCAGGCTTGTTTCTATTTTAAAGTGTTCTGCATGCATTTGGTGTCTCTGCTTTTAGAAAACTAGAGGCATATGTGCCACTGATTTGCTGCAGGGATAAAAATGTGAGTGGAATTGTATTAATTAATTTTGTAATTAATTAATTTTAAAATTAATTTTGACATCTCATGTCAAAATTTTGCATGTGGTGGACAAGGGAAAAAGAATGTCAGGTTTTGGCTCCAGTTTTGGAGCTTTGATCCTGTGGCAAAACATGGGTCAAGACTGATGCCTTGGAAAACTGGGATCCAAACTCCCTGTCCTTGGTGCCTCTGGAGCAGGGATCCTTCATTGCAGCACTGGGCACACAGGGGATCGATCGCTCCTCCCAGTGTGTGCCCCCATTAAAGCCAAATCTCTCCTATTGATACAGATCAACTCTACATCTTCATTATCATTCCTAAGAAAAGCCAGGGTTATGCACAGTGTTTCCAGGAAGCCATTCCCATTGACTCCTCCCAGAGAGAGCATGCTCAGGGACACTCAGGGGGTCTGCCGGGGGTCTGCAGGGATGAAGGCTGCACGTCTCCTCTCCCTCAGCACATGCTCTTTAGGGTTTTCTCCAGAGTTACCTGAGCTCAAAACCACATCCCTGCACAAACCAGTCAGGAAGCCCTTTGAGCTGAAAACAGGATAATCTCTGTCTCTCAATTGGTCGTTGGTCTCATTATTGATGACTCCCCATCTTCACTTCTTTATCTTCAAGGCTGTTGCCCTGTTCTGGCTGAGGTTTGTAGCTGCTCTCACAAAGCAGCTCACACAGTTACAGCCATATTCTGCTAAAATCCAAAACTAACCTATTCTTAAAAACACAAATTAAAGTTATATTAATTGTTTCTTAAGCTACATCTACATCAATCTGTTCAGCATGATTAAACTTATGGAATCAAGAGCAAGGTTGTGTCCTATCTTGAGCCACCTCAGCATCGCCTGATGGAGTGTGCTACGTGGAAGTCCAGCCAGATGATCCCAGCAGCCCTCAGGGTTCTGCAGCCTAGAAGTGCTGAAGTCAGCAAGCCAAGGGATAATCCAAGAGTGGTGCCAAGAAGGACAAAGTGAACTTGTCTGTCCTGAAGCCCGTGTTCAAACAGCAGCCACGGTGTCTGTGCTGCCTGCGCCATGCAGCACTGAAGCCATGCAAGGGCATCCTACTGAAGGGCTTCTGCTCACAAGGGCATGAAGAGATAGGATGAGGGGTGATGGTTTTAAACTAGAAAAGGGCAGATTTGGGTTGGATATTAGGAAAAGGATCTTCAATATGAGGGTGGTGGGTCACTGGCACAGGTTTCCCAGAGAGGTGATGGAAGCCCCATCCCTGGAGACATCCGAGGTCAGGCTGATGGGGCTCTGAGTGACCTGATCTAGTGAAGATGTGCCTGCTCACTGAAGGGGGTTGGACTAGATGGGCTCTAAAGGTCCCTTCCAACCTTACACATTCTATGGTTCTATCATTCTATGAACCTGTGATGGGGAATGACTGAGGGAACTGGGTCTGTTCAGCCTGGAGGAGGCTGAGGGGAGACCTGATGGCTCTCTACAACCATCTGAAAGAAGGTTGTAGTGAAGTGGGGGTTGGTCTCTTCTGTCCTGTAAGTAGCAATAGAAGAAGAGGAAACGGTCTCAAGTTGCATCAGGGGAGGTTTAAGTTGGAGATTGGGAAAAATGTCTTCACTGAAAGAGTGGTCAGGCATTGGACCAGGCTTCCCAAAGCACTGCTGGAGTCACCATCCCTGGAGGGTTCAAAACACCTGTAGACATGGCACTCCAGGACCTGTTTTGGTTGATGTGGTGGTGTTTGACTTGATGATCTTAGAGGTCTTTTCCAACCTTAAGGATCCTGTGGTTCTATAATCCCCAAACCCCATGGGCTTTTCTTTGTTTACCTATTTGCAGTGCTGTGGAGGTGGCCACATGGGAAGGGCTCCATGACCCACTGTCCCTGGAGCACAGCGTTCAGCTTAGCAGAGATTGCTGCTGGCTTTCCCGGTTTCCCCATAAAATTCTCCCTGATGCTGTTTTTTTCATGCTGGTAAACTGCTTGAGCACTCACTGTACTCAGTATGTTCAACACCTCTTAACCCAGCTCTGCAAGGCATCTCAGCTCGTCTGGGTTTTGTTTAGTTTGGGAAGAGATAGGGATTCTGGTGGATGAAAAGCTTCCCCTGAGCCAGCAGTGAGCTCTTGCAGCTCGCAAGGCCAATGGTATCCTGGGCTACATCAGCAGAGGGGTGGCAGCAGGGACAGGGAGGGGATTGTCCCTCTCTGCTCTGCCCTCGTGAGGCCCCAGCTGGAGTCCTGTGTCCAGAGCTGGGGCCCCAGTACAAGGAAGATGTGGGACTGGTGGGGAGGGGTCAGAGGAGCCACGAAGATGATTAGAGGGCTGGAGCAGCTGCCCTACGAAGAGAGGCTGAGGGAGCTGGGCTGGGTCAGCCTGGAGCAGAGAAGGCTGTGGGGGGACCTCACTGCAGCCTTCCCATCCCTGAAGGGAGCAGAGGAACAGGAGGGGATTCAACTTTTTAAAAGGATAGACAATGACAGGACAAGGGGGAATGGATTAAAACTAAAGGAAGGAAGGTTTAGATTAGATATTAGGGGGAAGTTCTGTGCAGAGAGAGTGGTGAGGGGCTGGAAGGGGCTGCCCAGAGAGGGGGTGGGTGCCCCATCCCTGGGGGTGTTCAAGGCCAGGTTGGATGGGGCCCTGGGCAGCCTTGTGTAGCTCCAGGCCTGGAGGTTGGTGTCCCTGCCTGTGGCAGGGGGTTGGAGCTCTGTGACCCGTGGGGTCCCTTCCAACCCAGACCAGGCTGGGATTCTATGATTCTATGATTCATGTTTCAGCCTGGTTTAAATAAGGATTCAGGAGACAGACCTGAGTGCGGGGACGGGCTGAAGGAGCTGTTTGCTGAACTCCTTATCTCGTTATCATTGCTTAGAAACCTCCTGTTCAACAGATCTTATAAAGGAATTGCTAAAGGAGAACACCAGGCCTATTTAATTCACGACAGAAGCAATTAGACAGCACTGACAAATCACTATTGTGGGTGTGCTGCACAACATTTCTTATTGGGTTTAGCAAGGAACATGCCTGGGGTTAAACTCATCAAATACTTTCAGCTCACCTCCACTCTGGGCTGCCCACCCATTCACCCTCAGCCCTCCCTCCTGCATCCCAGGCTGCACTCTGCTGCTTCTGGAGAGCTGTCAGGCAGAGAAGGACCTGGGGGTGTTGGGTGACTGTGACTGAATATGAGTCAGCAGTGTGCCCGGGGGGCCAGGAAGGCCAAGGGCATCCTGGCTTGTGCCAGAGCCAGCGTGGCCAGCAGGTCTGGGGAGGGGATTGTGCCCCTGCACTGGGCACTGGGGAGGCCGCACCTCGAGTGCTGGGCCCAGTTCTGGGCCCCTCACTGCCAGAAGGACATGGAGGGCCTGGAGCGAGTCCAGAGAAGGGCAGCCAGGCTGGGGAAGGGGCTGGAGGGCAAATCCTCTGAGGAGCGGCTGAGGGAGCTGGGGGTGTTCAGCCTGGAGAAGAGGAGGCTGAGGGGAGACCTTATCACCACCTGCAACTGCCTGAAGGCAGGTTGTAGAGAGGTGGGCGATGGTCTCTTCAGCCAGGGGACAGGAGATGGGACAAGGGGCAATGGGCTCAAGCTGCCCCAGGGCAGGGTCAGATTGGATGTTAGATAAAAATGTTTTACTGAAAGAGTTGTCAGGGCTGGAACAGGCTGCCCAGGGAGGGGCTGAGTCACCTTCCCTTGGTGTGTTCAAAAAAAGGGTAGATGAGGTACTTAGGGATCTGGTTTAGTTTAGGATGAGAATGGTTGGACTTGATGATCTTCAAAGGCCTTTTCCAACCTTGTGATTCTGTGATTCTGTGATTCTATATTTATCTATAAATATATTTTTATATATATATAATTTTATATATGTTATATATATTTAAAATAAATATATATAATATATTATGCCATTATATTGAATGACAAATAAACTACTTGATGAATTTTTCCTTGGCTTGTTCATAGCCACATGGGATAATATTTTAGAAGAGGGACGCCCAAGTTCCATATTCTCAAGCACACATCAGTATTTACATCTGTATTTATCTCGATACTGAGAGATGAGTCACGTCACTGATCGCTTTATTCAGCAGGTTACTCAGGGAACAATGCAGATAAATTCATCTTGCCATTGGAGAGCGTCCGCTGGCTCCCAAGCTGAGGTCCTGGGTTATCACACCAGGGCTGTGACGTGCGCTGCTCTGAGTAGGGTGTTTGTGTCAGTGAGCTGGTTTCTCTGGCATCTTCTCTGCAGAAGGGATGAGGCTGTTGAATAGAGCTGAGAGATTCTTGCTGGAGTGCTCTGAGCCCTTGAAGCCCAGTAACTAAAGCTAGAGGAGGGAAGAGTTAGAGGAGATATTGGGGGGAAGTTCTCTACAGAGAGAGTGGTGAGGGGCTGGAAGGGGCTGCCCAGAGAGGGGGTGGGTGCCCCATCCCTGGGGGTGTTCAAGGCCAGGTTGGATGGGGCCCTGGGCAACCTTGTGTAGCTCCAGGCCTGGAGGTTGGTGTCCCTGCCTGTAGCAGGGGGTTGGAGCTCTGTGACCCTTGGGGTCCCTTCCAACCCAGACCAGGCTGGGATTCTATGTTTCTTTGGGACTGCAGAAGCTCTCCTGGAGCTCCAAGTGGTGGCTGACATGGCAGCATCTGTCCTGCAATGTTGTGGGTCCCTCACCCCATAAAACTGTTCTCAGTCCCCATACCTGGACGGCCCTTTCCAGACCTCCCAGCCCGGACTGCACCAAGCTCCGCTCTCTGCAGGAACTGACAAGCAGTATTTCTCCAAAATATGACTGCTGTCATTCCCATGACCTGCACCTTAGGGCAAGGACTGGCTTCCCATGTTGCTTGGGGCGCTGTGGTATGGGTGAAGCTCCTGGCTCCTCCTCACGCTGCTCACTATCAACCTACCACTACACCAGGAGCATTTCACATACAGTCAATGAGTGTCACAGACTTGCTGAACACTGAGCTCCCAGGCAGGCTTGTGTCTGCACAGGCCTTTGGATACTTGTGGTGGTTTGGGCCTGGCTGGAGGCTGGACACCCACCAAAGCCACTCTGTCACTGCCCTTTTCAGGGGGACAGGGGAGAAAATAGATATTGAGAGGCTCAGGAGTGGAGATAAGGACAGGGAGAGATCATTCCACAATCAGCATCATAGGCAGAACAGACTCAACAGGGAATAAAAGACAGAAACCTCTCTAACTGATGGCCCTGCCCTGCACCCCCAGTGACACCAGAGTCGGGGGATGAGAAGTGTGACCAGATCTTAAAGCACCTGCCCCCACCTCTCCCTT
Source organism: Porphyrio hochstetteri (assembly GCA_020800305.1). Classification (NCBI taxonomy): domain Eukaryota; kingdom Metazoa; phylum Chordata; class Aves; order Gruiformes; family Rallidae; genus Porphyrio; species Porphyrio hochstetteri. The sequence goes on along the minus strand of CM036938.1, from coordinate 1,332,149 downwards.
CCCAGCGACTGCACTTTAGTCAGGATTTCGCTCCCTTCTTCCCCCCATGGTGGCAGAGGGAGGGGCAGGGACTGGGGGAATGGGGGTTTGGGTCAGTTCCTCATGAGATGTTCTCCTTAACCAGGGGAGCATTCATTCCTCACCCCCTTCCCCTGCTGCACTGTGGGATTTCACTCATGGCAGACAGTCCTCCATGAACTTCAACATGAGTTCTTTCCCATGGGGCTTCATCTCCTCACCACTTGCCTCAGCGTGGCTCCTTCCATGGGGTGCTGACTGTCGGGCCCAGACTGCTCCAGCCTGGTCCCCCACAGAGTCACAAGTACCCTGGCAAACCTGCTGTGGCGTGGGTGGGTCTCTCCACAGGCTGTAGATGGTCTCTGTCCCCCATCCTTATCCATGGGCAGTGGGGGGACACCCGCTCCACCATGGGTTTCTCCAGGGGCTGCAGGGTTATCTCCCTCTCCAGCACCCAGAGTGCCTCATTCCCCCCGCTCTCCTTCTTCCCCAGCCTTGGTGCCTGCACAGTCTCTCACATCTTCTCACTCCCTTCTCTGGAGGCAAAATGCGGCTGCTTGTGGGGTTTTTTTCTCCTATATGTGATTCCCAGAGGCACTGTGACCATCACCGATTGGCTCAGCCTTGGTCAGCAGTGGGTCTGGCCTTAAATTGGCCCGTGTTTACTCTGTGGGGCCTGCAGAATGCTTCTGGCTGCTTCTTGAAGAAGCCCTCTCTTCTATGCCACCCCCTCCCTCCACCAGAACCCAGCCACGCAACAATACTCCTGCTAGGGAGGCTGGAGCTGTCCACACAGCCTTGGACATTGCTCTTTGCCTTTCCATCCCCCTCCTCACTGGTTATTCGTGTCCACACTTACACACCTGCACCAGGGATGCTGTGCTTGCATTTCCTCCAGCAGCATCGTGATGATGGAGGAAGGTGAAAGCACAGCACTGATTTCATGCTGGAGTGAGCACAAGCATGAGTCCAGCCCACGTCTTGCTGAAGGGCAGCAGGTGCCCTTGCTGGGTGCTGCTGGAGCTGCTGCCCTATGGCGATGTTTGGGAGCTGCCTCTGAGGCACAGATTCCCTGGCTGCCTCGGCACGTGAAGTCACAGGCTCACATGTCCACACTTTGCTTGGCATCTGTGCAGCTTCTGCTTAGGAAACTACACTGTCCCAAGCCCACGTCTCAAACCTTTGACCTGCTGGTTGCACTAGCCAGCAGAATAAGCTAAGAACAACTCTTCCTAAAATATTGACAGTTTTGTTTGTCTGTTTTATGGGCTCAAGTGTGACCTTTTAGGCTGTTACCTTCAATGACTCTTCAAGGTCACCTGCCTGGGAGCAGTCAAGTCACAGCTCATGGGGCTCCTTCCCTCTGGGCTGTGTCTTGCTGTGGGCAGTTGCTGTGAGGGGGGAAGAACAGACAAAAGATGGTACAGGACCAACTTTGAACTTTTCTGTGTAGACATTTTTTTCCCATGCTGAAGTATGTGAGATGTTTATAGTAACTGAGCTAGGAGGTAAATAGTGATGGCTGTACGGCCACAGCAGCTGCATGTAATTTATACTGTTGTGCAGTAGATTTCCATGAGGTTTTAGAAGGTTTTTTCAAGATCTGTGTTGAAATAGCTCCAGTGAAACCATTCTGTGAAGCCAGAATTTACTCTGTGCCACAGACGGTTCTTAAAATGGGTCTTGGCGTTTTTTTGACAGCGCTTCTGCACAGCAGGTATGGTCCCTGCTTCTCTGGGGAGGTGGGAAGAACCTGCAAGTGGGTTATAGCAGGGCGGGATGGGTGCCTGTGATGCTGCAGGAGGGGCAGGGTGACCTACATCGGGCGTGCGGACTGTTCTACAGCAGGTGATGCTTCTCAGGATGTGCGGTCGCTGGCAGAATGCCCATCGTCGGCGGTTATAAAGATCCCTCCTTGGATGTGGATTTCCAAAATCCAACCCAAAATAAAGGATTTATGCAATATATGAGTTAACCTGGCTGTGCAGCAGTGCGGGCGGAACCGGAGGCCTCTGCTTCCCCAACCCTGACCCATCGGGCAGTGCAGGACTTGGCTTTGGCATTCGTGGTGTGCAGGGATGGTGGCATGCAGGGCTGTGGTTTTCTATGGTCTGTGGGGACAGGACAAGGGGCGATGGGCTCAAGTTGGAGCACAGGGAAGTTCCCCCCCAATGTGGGGCAGAACTTCTTCCCAGTGAGGGTGAGGGAGCCCTGGGACAGGCTGCCCAGGGGGTGTGGAGTCTCCTTCTCTGGAGAGATTCCAGCCCCGTCTGGACGCCGCCCTGTGCGCCCTGTCCCAGGGACCCTGCTTTGGCAGGGGGCTGGACCCCAGGGGCTCTGGGGGTCCCTTCCAACCCCTACAGCTCTGTGAGTCTGTGATTCTGTGGCTGGGTTGGGGAGTGATGTGCTGGTAGGGCTGTCCCTGAGTCAGAGATGGCAGCTGTATCCTGCAGCAGCACACAGAGATTATGCTCTGTGTTTAGCTCTTGATGTATTTTCTCCTACATCCCTACCAGCAGCTCAACCAGAGAAAGTCCAGATTCTCCTTACGCTGTACCCATTCCTGCTCTCTGTTGAGTCAGCAGAGAAATGAGGATGGATTTGCATCTGCCAAGAGCATTCACGGTTCATGTGAGCTGAAGGGGCGTGCTGGTTACTCACAGCCACAAAGTGCCACCAGTAGATTACTTTTTGTGTTTCCACAGAGTCGAAGGGAAAAACTTTAAGAAATGGCAAATTGATTACCTGCCCTTGATGTCACGTTTGTGAAGGTTCATCCCCTGAGCCTCCTCGGTATTTTCTTGTCAAGTCTCTAACCCCACAGGCCACTGAATTGAAGTTGGTTTCCCAAAGTTGAACACCACTTCCCAGATTCACAGAGTGCCACCAGAAAAGTCTCTGAAGGAATGCTCACAGCCACACCAGCAGAAAAATTAAAGTTATTTGCTAGAAGCAAAATTCCCCCTTTTTAATTTCAATTAAAGCACCCTCAGAAGTAACATCACACAATAAATCCAGGAAGCACAGAATCCAGCAGTATTTACCCCAATGGAACATTCTTCCCCCTACATGCAAGAGCTCCCTGCATGTTTCCCTGCACTGCCATTAGTCCCCTTCCTGAGGAAAGTGAAGCTGCTCTGCCTGTAACCAGCTCCTTGGCACTTCCAACAGGTCTGATGGAGGATTGATGCTCAAAGTATTGAATTTCCTGCAAGTTTTGGGAGCAGTGCTAGCCGTGTAAAGCTGCTGACAAGAGCCACTGCTGACCTTTAGTGTGAAGTGAGGAGCATTTATTCCCTTTTCTTGATTTTCTTTGGTCTTTGTAGCTGTACAGGTTGCAGCTACCCAAGATGTGCTGTCTCTGGGCTGGTGGAGAGGATTTTTTTTCCATCAGCAGAGGGGTGGCAGCAGGGACAGGGAGGGGATTGTCCCTGTCTGCTCTGCCCTGGGGAGGCCCCAGCTGGAGTCCTGTGTCCAGAGCTGGGGCCCCAGTACAAGGAAGATGTGGGACTGGTGGGGAGGGGTCAGAGGAGCCACGGAGATGCTCAGAGGGCTGGAGCAGCTCCCCTACGGAGAGAGGCTGAGGGATGTCTTCTGATACAGACAGTTCCTCCTGGCTGTCCAAACCTCTTTATCACTTCAGCTGGAGAGTAGAGCACCTCATCCCCTTCAGCTCTAAGCTGCAGGAGATGGCACTGCCTGCAGAAAGCATCCTGACATGGGAGGAGGAACCAGCGTAAAGCTCATCTAGGGTATAAGTCTTTGGAATCTGAAAACCTTCCCCACTCAACGCTTAATTATGCCTGATAGATAATTGATCTCTTCAGAGCAGTGGATTCCTGGGTTAGCTTATTGCACACACTCAGCTCTTTTTGAAGGAGGCCATTAATAAATCAAAGTGCCTTGGACCTCCTAAACCTGTGTTAGTTCTGCTGAAACCAAAGAAAATCAAACCTGAAGTTGTAATTAAGCTAGAAGGCCAATGAGGGTTGCAGCAGAAGTTAATTTCCATAAAGGATGAGGTTTCACAGGATCACAGAACTGTTGGGGTTGGAAAGGACCCCCAGAGCCCCTGGAGTCCAGCCCCCTGCCAAAGCAGGGTCCCTGGGACAGGGCGCACAGGGCGGCGTCCAGACAGGGCTGGAATCTCTCCAGAGAAGGAGACTCCACACCCCCTGGGCAGCCTGTCCCAGGGCTCCCTCACCCTCACTGGGAAGAAGTTCTGCCCCACATTGGTGCAGAACTCCCTGTGCTCCAACTTGAGCCCATTGCCCCTTGTTCTGTCCCCACAGACACTGAGCAGAGGCTGCCCATGTCCCCTGTGTCCCACCCTTCAGCTATTGATCCCCATTGATCAGCTCCCCTCTCAGTCTCTTCTCTCCAGGCTGAACAGCCCCAGCTCACTCAGCCTTTCCTCACAGGGGAGATGCTCCAGGCCCTTCATCCCCTTTGCAGCCTCCTCTGGACTCTCTCCAGGAGATCCCTGGCTGTTTGATCCCAGGGAGCCCAGCACTGGACACAACACTCCAGGTGGGGCCTGAGCAGGGCAGAGCAGAGGGGGAGGATCCCCTCCTGTGACCTGCTGCCCACACTCCTCTTGATGCCCCCAGGATCCCACTGGACTTCTTGGCCCCCAGGGCACACTGCTGGCTCATGGCCACCCTGTCACCCACCAGCACCCCCAGGTCCTTCTCCACAGAGCTCCTCTCCAGCAGGTCACCCCCAGCCTGTCCTGATTCCAGCAGTTATTCCTTCCCAGGGTAAGACTCTACACTTGCTTTTGTTGAATTTCATCTGGTCTCTCCCTGCCCAGCTCTCCAGCCTGTCCAGGTCTCGCTGGATGGCAGCGCAGTGTCCTGCCTGTCAGCCACCCCTCCCAGCTCTGAATCATCGGGTTCTTGCTGAGGGTGAGCACTATTACCTCCTTGAGGTCATTGATGAAGATGTTAAACAAGACTGGACCAACTCCGAGCCCTGGGGAACACCAGTAAACCTCTGGTAAATCTCCCAATGCCAGTAGAGGAGTGAGAGCATTTCACACCCTGGGTATGCACACAAGCCTTCAAACTGATGGAAGGTGACTGAGGGCAGAGGGTGAGGATGGTCCCAGCCTCTGAATGAGGAGGAAGATACTTACAGAAGATGACGTGAGGTAGTCATCTCCTGTGGGCCCAAATGTTTGTGTTCAGAGATGCACTCCAAGCTGGGGGCAGCTCGCTGGGGCCTGGGGGGCTGGAAGGGGCTCCCGGTGGCTTGGGAAGGCTCAGAAGTGCCCTGGGTTTGGGTGCTGGCTGTGACAGGCATCCCGTAGGCTACAGACCTTCACAAGGGGCTTGAGACACTAATCGTGACAGCAGAACTTCTTGTTAGCCTGATGAGTCATCTCTGTTTTCCACGATGTTTGTGGGTTTTGGGGCTATCTTCTCCTTCGCTGCCATCTCAGCTCTCCCCACTGCGCTCATCTGGATGCAAATATGGGACCAGGTGACTGGGAGAGGGGATAAATAGCAGGAGAGAGGGATGGGAGTGCAACACCCATCTCTTCGGGTCACAGGAGACACTGGACCAGCCAGCTACCAGTGAAAGGTCTGAGGGGGATTCTCTGGGACTCCTCAGGAGGAAAATAGCTTCAGAGTTCATATATTTAGGTCCCTTGCAACTCCTTAGCAGGGCTCAGGCCTAAATCCAGACATGGCTCCCACATCGCTGTATGCCTGCATGGTACACACGACTGGCTGTGCACACAAAAGATGTGACACAGAAGTCTCATTTCTGGGTTATCTAAGAGTACCTTCAGGTGAGGTGCCCTGTTCCACACACACCACAGCCTACAGCCATGTCCCTGTCATGCTGCCCTACCCAGACCTCGAGACAGAGTCTTGAGACTGACTGTGGAGGGCAAACCGCACACCAGTGGATTCACTCACCTTGCACTTCCATAGAACCTCTTCTGTCTGAAACATTACCCTTATCTTAAACCTTTTCTTTGAAGATGGTTTGTTAGAAACAAGATCCCTTTGAGAAACTGAAGGGCAAAAAAAGTAGATTATGGTCACACTTCACTTTCAACCAGTGACTTCTGCTGCCAGGAGTATCAGACCCAGCATGGCCAGCAGGTCTGGGGAGGGGATTGTGCCCCTGCACTGGGCACTGGAGAGGCTGCACCTCGAGTGCTGGGCCCAGTTCTGGGCCCCTCACTGCCAGAAGGACATGGAGGGCCTGGAGCGTGTCCAGAGAAGGGCAGCCAGGCTGGGGAAGGGGCTGGAGGGCAAATCCTCTGAGGAGCGGCTGAGGGAGCTGGGGGTGTTCAGCCTGGAGAAGAGGAGGCTGAGGGGAGACCTTCTCCCCACCTCCCCTGCCCTGCCAGGAGGGTGCAGAGAGGTGGGCGAGGGTCTCTCCAGCCAGGGGACAGGAGATGGGACAAGGGGCAATGGGCTCAAGCTGCCCCAGGGCAGGGTCAGCTCAGCTGGGAGGGCAAAGTTCTTCCCTGGCAGAGCTGTCAGGGCCTGGCCCAGGCTGCCCAGGGAGGGGCTGAGTCCCCGGCCCTGGGTGTGTTTAACAGGCGGGGAGATGAGGGGCTCAGGGATCTGGTTTAGCACAGGACAGGGACGGTTGGACTCCATCAGCTTAAAGGGTTTTTCCAACCCGGTCATTCTGTGATTCTGAGTAGATGAGGAGAGCTCACACAGCCTCAGCTGTTCATTTAGAGTCTTTACCAGGGGAAGACTGAAATAAAGTGTTCGGTTCTTGTAGACACTCCACGGCTGCCAAAGGTGATGTTTATTTTCAAACCTTAATTGCACAGACAAATGTGAAGCGGCTCCTGGTACACACAGACATGAGCCAGCTGCAGAACACCACTGCAACCTGTGTGGCTGTAGGATCTGCTGCACAGCATCCCTGGGCACACATTAAACTGTCACCTCTGCATTTTGTGTATCGACCCAGCAGGTAGCTGAACCCTCTTCTCTTCTCCTTTCATTTTTCCAAAATTATTTTTACATCAGAAATTATATCTGTAGCTGTCTAAAAGCGGAGATGAAGAGGGAAAAGCCTATGACTTCTTTCCCAAATGACTGTGTATAGTTTGTCCTTGTCATTAAGCTATAGGGTTTAGCTAAGCTGCATGATGAAAGGGTGCTTCATATAGCACTGAGAGCAGTAAAAATATGCCATTCAGGTTAAACTAAGGCATAAACCAAAATTACTTTCTGCATGACGTGCAAGCCTGAATTTCTGCAATAATTAATTCTCTCTCTGGCTTCTTACAAAAGAGTAAATGGTGACTCTAATTTCCCTAGGAGCCCAGGCTGTGCCTATCTAAATTGAGCTTCAATCTCTACCTGCCAGTTTCAGACCCTTGCGACACCCCTCCTCTCTTCTCTGTTTACACAGAGCTTCATGGGGTGTACCTGGGCTCCTTCCCCTGGGCTTCAGCAGGTGGATGGGGAGGGTGTAGCTGTAAGGAGACCATTAGAACCCCAGACCTCTTTCCAGCAGGCAGGTGTAAGTAATGCAAAGGAAAACCACACACAAGAGATTCCTTACAAGGCATGAGCTCTCTCTCCTGCCTGCTCTCGGGGGGATGCTCTGCGTGAGCATTGCCATATCATCTGTTGGGGTGTCTCCAACAGTGGTCACTGTGTGTGTTTGGGTTTGTCTTTATTTAAAATGAAATAGGAAGAGCCTAAAATGAGGATTGCAGTGATGATCCATTGCAGAAGTGCCTCGAAGCCTCTGAATCATAGAATCAAAGAATGGGCTGGGCTGGAAGGGACCCCAAGGATCACAGAGCTCCAACCCCCCTGCCACAGGCAGGGACACCAACCTCCAGGCCTGGAGCTACACAAAGTTGCCTAAGTCCTTAAACCATATGGGTTATGCCTGATAGATGCAAAAATATCATTTATATCTCCAAGGCCATCAAAAGGGCAATGCCAAACATGAGTGGAGAGGTTGTTATTACTAGTGGTGTCACAGGGATGCATGAGCAACACATGAGAACATCAAAGCCCCAGGTACAGCAGACAACCTGGGTAGCTGGGGCTGAGACTGGTCCCGTTGTGCACAGGAGACCACCATCACTCCCATCGCTTGGCTTGCCTGCTGTGACTGGAGTGATACCAGGGATTTTTGGTGTTCACAGGAGAGACCCGTCCCCTCCTCCTCACTCTGGAGACAGGGCTCGCCAGCTGGAAGAGAGATTGTCCAGCCAGGAGAAGACCACGGCTTTCCTCCTCCACCAGGCCTTCCGAAACAAAGATGACATCATCTCCTTCCTCCAGACACGCAAAGCTTCTCCCCACAGGGACACCTCTGCCCAACAGCTGCTGGAAATCCACATCCAGACCATTACGAGCATCGTTAAAAAGCTCAGCCAGGACATTGAGGTAACACATGCTGGGAAGCATTTTCCTGCTGTAGCCCATAGTCCATTCAGCACTGATACTGGCTCCAGGAGCAGAAAAGTCCTCAGCATGACTGAATTGTTTTAGTCAAATTCTGACTTGTCTTGTGTAGTGGCTCTTCCAGGTACTTGTGAGAACAGAAAGGAGAAGCCTACAGAAAGTGAAGTTAAAAAAAAAAGGAAAGTAAAATTAATTTAAAAACAATTTAGAGAGTTTTGGTTGTGTTTTAATCATAGAATCCCAGCCTGCTCTGGGTTGGAAGGGACCCCAAGGGTCACAGAACTCCAACCCCCTGCCACAGGCAGGGACACCAACCTCCAGGCCTGGAGCTACACAAGGCTGCCCAGGGCCCCATCCAACCCGGCCTTGAACACCCCCAGGGATGGGGCACCCACCCCCTCTCTGGGCAGCCCCTTCCAGCCCCTCACCACTCTCTCTGCACAGAACTTCCCCCAGTCTCTCCTCTCCCCCTTCCCTCCTCCAGCTTCACTCCAGCCCCCTTGTCCTGCCAGTCTCTGCCCTTTCACAAGCCCATTCCCCTCCTGTTCCTCTGCTCCCTTCAGGGACGGGAAGGCTGCAGTGAGGTCCCCCCACAGCCTTCTCTGCTCCAGGCTGACCCAGCCCAGCTCCCTCAGCCTCTCTCTGTAGGGGAGCTGCTCCAGCCCCCTGAGCATCTCCGTGGCTCCTCTGACCCCTCCCCACCAGTCCCACATCTTCCTTGTACTGGGGCTCCAGCTCTGGACACAGGACTCCAGCTGGGGCCTCCCCAGGGCAGAGCAGAGAGGGACAATCCCCTCCCTGTCCCTGCTGCCACTCCTCTGCTGATGGAGCCCAGGATCCCATCGCCCTTCCCCGCTGACAGGGGAAGTTCCCCATGTTAATCTAAGGGTTCAGATTCTGTTTGCTTGCAGTTTTGTTGGAGTGCAGGAGAATGAATTAAAGGAAATATTTTCATCTGGCATATGGCATCAGGACTCAAGTTTGGGTTTCCCTCTTTGTTTTCCCAATGCAGATGTTCTACATACAAACTTCTGCATGGAAACATGTGCATGTGTCTCTCTCTCTTGCCCTGGGGTGGTAAGCTCTGGGATGGGAGTGCTGCCAGGAGCCCGGGGATCTGGCTGGAGAAGGGGAATGTTGATTTCCCTCAATAAACAGGAGGCTGCTGTTTTCCACCCTAATGAGCACGCGTCTCACACTGCTTGTGCCAGAGAGGGAGTGGAGGTCTGGTTCTGTGCCTCTCTCTTTCCAGAGTTCTGGCATCTGACTCGCAGTGCCAATTGCACAGCCAAGAACACACTTGAGTTGTGCAGCAACTTGAGAATATAGATTTCTGGTACAGAATATCATTTTCTGATGCAGAAATAGGAATACCTGGCATGCCTGGTGTTTTAGTTACCAACACTCTGTGTGCAGGGATTATTCAGGAACAACAACGTATTTTAATTGCATTTTACTCTGGTAAATGTAATTTTTCTCTGCAAAAATTTCACTTCACTTTCTCCACTCACTGCACTTCCAATGGAAGCTGAAGCATCTCTTTTTGCTGGAGACATTGAACAGTGATACCACACAGGGTCTTGGTGCTATGGGGTACTTGCAGGTGCCACTGCACCTTCCCTGCTTCCTACCAGGCAGGAAATCACAGAATCAGAGCTTCACAGAGCTGTTGAGGTCGAATGGGGCCTCCAGAGCCCCTGGGGTCCAACCCCCTGCCAAAGCAGGGTCCCTGGGACAGGGCGCACAGGGCGGCGTCCAGACGGGGCTGGAATCTCTCCAGAGAAGGAGACTCCACACCCTGGGCAGCCTGTCCCAGGGCTCCCTCACCCTCAGCGGGAAGAAGTTCTGCCCCACACTGGGGGGGAACTCCCTGTGCACCAACTTGAGCCCATCGCCCCTTGTCCTGTCCCCACAGACACTGAGCAGAGGCTGCCCATGTCCCCTGTGTCCCACCCTTCAGCTATTGATCCCCATTGATCAGATCCCCTCTCAGTCTCTTCTCTCCAGGCTGAACAGCCCCAGCTCACTCAGCCTTTCCTCACAGGGGAGATGCTCCAGGCCCTTCATCCCCTTTGCAGCCTCCTCTGGACTCTCTCCAGGAGATCCCTGGCTGTTTGATCCCAGGGAGCCCAGCACTGGACACAACACTCCAGGTGGGGCCTGTTTGCAGGGGCATGGCTTTGAGGGAAGAGGTTCTGATGTTATTCCCAGCCAGATGAGTTCAGAGCTCTGGCATAACCCTGCTGAAACCCATCTGGACTGTCCCTGTGCCGTCCTGCACCGTGGGAGGTGGGACAAGCCTGCGTGACCCACAGGATGGGCAAACCCATCTGCAACAACTTTGCTGAACTGTAAGCATTTGCAGTTTAAATTTTCCTTTATATTTGTCCTTTCCATGTTTTTTTTTCTTTCCCTAATTCACTCGGTGGGGACCGTTTCAAATAAAAGGCCAACAAAAGCCACTCTATTTTTGCATAAATAGGATATTTGCATAGAAAAAGGCATAGGAGCCATTCTGTGCCCAGGTGAGCTGCCATGTAGTGCTGGATTATACTGAAATACCGGCCCCAGGCATCTCCTTTCAACCTGAGAAGTAAAATCAAGAGATTTTATAAAATCGCTTCCCACCTCCGCTCCGTATCTGTAAAAGGTCACTGTAGCTGTGCAAGGGCTTCCTAAAATTAATCCTTATGACACATTCAGATGCCATCAGGACAAGCCTGCAGGGTGGTTACTCCTTCCGTCTTTACATAAGTACTGAGCAATAAACCAGAATTCAGGCCACACACTGAACCGTAAGGGTAAAACAAGACAATTTATTGCTGCTTATACTGACCCACATCCATGTTCAGGGCTGGGTGGGTGTATCTGTAATGCACTTTAACTTCTCTGGAGGTGATTCTGCCACTTTGGAGGGGATTCTTCCAGATTATTCTTCATTCAGCCTTCCTGTCCCAAAAGGGAACATACAAACAGGGGATTGTCCCTCTCTGCTCTGCCCTGGGGAGGCCCCAGCTGGAGTCCTGTGTCCAGAGCTGGGGCCCCAGTACAAGGAAGATGTGGGACTGGTGGGGAGGGTTCAGAGGAGCCAGGAAGATGCTCAGGGGGCTGGAGCAGCTCCCCTACGGAGAGAGGCTGAGGGAGCTGGGCTGGGTCAGCCTGGAGCAGAGAAGGCTGCGGGGGGACCTCACTGCAGCCTTCCCGTCCCTGAAGGGAGCAGAGGAACAGGAGGGGAATGGGCTTGTGAAAGGGCAGAGACTGGCAGGACAAGGGGGATGGAGTGAAGCTGGAGGAGGGAAGGGGGAGAGGAGACACTGGGGGAAGTTCTGTGCAGAGAGAGTGGTGAGGGGCTGGAAGGGGCTGCCCAGAGAGGGGGTGGGTGCCCCGTCCCTGGGGGTGTTCAAGGCCAGGTTGGATGGGGCCCTGGGCAGCCTTGTGTAGCTCCAGGCCTGGAGGTTGGTGTCCCTGCCTGTGGCAGGAGAGATGAAACTGTCTGATCCTTGGGGTCCCTTCCAACCCAGACCAGCCTGTGATTCCATGATTCCATGATTCTGTCCCTCTGCTCCGCTCTAGGGAGGGCCCCCTGCAGCGCTGCATCCAGCTCTGGCATCCCCAGTACTAGGAAGACATGGAGTTGTTGGAGTGAGACCAGAGGAGGCCATGGAAATGACCAGGGAGCTGGAGCACCTCTCCTGTGAAGCCAGGCTGGGAGAGCTGGGCTGGTTCAGCCTGGAGAAGAGAAGGTTCCAGGAGGCCTAATTGCGGCCTACCAACACTTAAAGGGTCCTACAGGAACGTGGCAGAGGGGCTGGTCACCAGGGAGGGCAGGGACAGGACACAGGGCGATGGCTGCAAGCTGACAGAGGGCAGGGGTAGGTTAGATGTTGGGAAGGAATTCTTTACTCTGAGGGGGTGAGGCCCTGGCACAAGGTGCCCAGAGAGGCTGTGGGAGCCCCTGGATCCCTGGAGGTGTTCAAGGCCGGGTTGGATGGGGCTTTGGGCACCCTGGTGTGGTGAGGGTGTCCCTGCCCATGGCAGGGAGTTGGGACTAGATGGGCTTTGAGATCCCTTCCAACCCAAGGCATTCTGTGATACTTTGATTCAATGATTCACTGTAGCCCAAACCTGCCCCCACACAGGACTGTGTGGATAAAGGGCATCTTATTTATACATGCCCAGTGTAGTGCATTACCTTGGATGTAACATTCCTGACTGGCAGCGTGGGCAGACCAGACTTGGAGCAGAAACCCTGCACCCACCTCTGCCCTGCCTTGTCCAGGCTGGGAAGTCTCCTTGCCATGCCCCCACTGTGCTGCAAAACTCAGCTGTGCCGCTGCCCACCTCACAGAAACACAGAGCTTCCCTTGCTGGAAGGAGCCTGACAAAAGCACCCTGTCTGTTATTTATTATGGGCTGCCCTGTACCACGGGTCTTGGAGGGGGATGATAAAATTAATTCCCCAATTTTTGCATTTTGTAATCTTTTCTGTGCTGGGCTTTTCAACGTGAAGCAGTCTTTTTTTTCTTTTTTTTTTTCTTTTTCTTTTTTTTTTTGGGTGGGAAAAATGGATATATTATTTACCTAGATAGAGATTTTGTAAAAGAAAAATATGTTACTTCATCCAGGAAAGAAAAGCAGGCTTTTAGACCTGCTGCCATAAATGGTGCTTTGGACCTTATTTTGAAATAACAAAAAAACAAAAACAAAAAAAGAAGAAAGAAAAAACAAACCAAAACACCAAAGTCAACATCCCAAATCATTAATCATCTCGAATTTGCAGGTTTTGGAGAGGCAAATAAGAGCCAGGGATGGTGTTGCAGTAGAAACTAATTTTGCTGTTCAAAGTCTGGACCATAAATACATCCATGTTCTTGGGGACCTGCGTGGAAGAGTGGCAAGGTAAGGAATGTGTAGCAGCCTCCTCTTTCCTCTCCGCAAGGCGATGTGTGCAGAGCAGATTCCGAGTGGGCACGAATGTACTCTGCACTCATTTTATATCTCCATTTTGGTGCCAGATCTGCGCTTCACACTCCCCATGTTAGAAAAAATTATCAAGCCTGGGAAAAATAACTGTATTTTCCTGTCTCATTCTTCATCACACACGTAAATTGTTAGAGGGTATTTCTTCTCCATCCCAGCTGTACTTCAGTTGAAGTGGTTCTTTCCTCCTACTTAAACTCTCCTGTTGTTTCAATAAAATCTTTACTTCCTCTCTTGGAAAGCTGGTCCTGTGGAGTGAGCTGGATTTCTTCTTCTGGTGAGATTATAAATTTTCATTGGTACAGGTAATTGTATGTGCCCAACGTAGAGGGACTTCTGCGGGGTGCTTAGTAACCCAAAATATTAGAACTGAGAGAAATAGAAACTGTGGAACTGTGCTGTGTCCTATCAAGAGAGCAGATGGATTAAGAACTCATAGACTAGGGAAAGTAATAATTAGAAAGCAAGCACCTCGAGCCAGTGATGCCTTGGAAAGCCGGGATCCAAACTCCCTGTCCTTGGTGCCTCTGGAGCAGGGATCCTTCATTGCAGCGCTGGGCACACAGGGCATCGATCGCTCCTCCCAGTGTGTGTGCCCACCAAAGCCAAATCTCTCCTATTGATACAGATCAACTCTACATCTTCATTATCATTCCTAAGAAAAGCCAGGGTTATGCACAATGTTTCCAGGAAGCCATTCCCATTGACTCCTCCCAGAGAGAGCATGCTCAGGGACACTCAGGGGGTCTGCCAGGGGTCTGCAGGGATGAAGGCTGCACGTCTCCTCTCCCTCAGCACATGCTCTTTAGGGTTTTCTCCAGAGTTACCTGAGCTCAAAACCACATCCCTGCACAAACCAGTCAGGAAGCCCTTTGAGCTGAAAACAGGATAATCTCTGTCTCTCAATTGGTCGTTGGTCTCATTATTGATGACTCCCCATCTTCACTTCTTTATCTTCAAGGCTGCTGCCCTGTTCTGGCTGAGGTTTGTAGCTGCTCTCACAAAGCAGCTCACACAATTACAGCCATATTCTGCTAAAATCCAGAACTAACCTATTCTTAAAACCATGAAAATTCTTATATTAAGGTGATATTAATTGTCTCTTAAGCTACATCTACATCAATCTATTCAGCATGGTTACATTTAATTGAAGCACTGGCACGTTTTTAATGTGGGATGTGAGTTTTATTTCCTCCAGAAGCCCAGTCACATGCTTTACATCTGAAACACTGCTGCAGGTGTTTGTGGGTAGCACAAAAATTGGGGGCAAGGTGGTCACTGAGAATAATCAGGAATATTGGTAATATCTGGGCTGATTGAGAAAAAAACACATTTTATAAACCCAAAAAAGAGACCTTTCCACTACTGAGTGCCCCCTGAGAAGTTTGGGGAGTACAGCAGGTGAGCTTATTGTGAGCTGTCATGATGATGTGGCGTCAGAAATGCCAGGAGTAATGCGTTAGAGAAGAGGACCTGAGGACCAGTAAAGAAGGGAGCTTATTTTAGCTCTATGTACGGCACAGAGACTGGTAGCAGAATACTGTACCAAGCAGAGCCCCCTTTCTGAAACTAAAAACTTGGTATGGTGTAGAAAAGAGCCTGTGATGTGATGGTGGGATGAGGAAAATTTCTGTCTGAGAGAAGCACACATCTATGTATAGGTTATAGAAAAAATAAATCCAGAGATTTCTTCATTTCCATGTAAAACTACCAGGAGAGAGGGAAAAAAGAAAAAATCCTAGGTTACTGAAGGACTCCAGACTGCTGCAGGAATGCAAAGCAAGAGGCTGAAGCCAACACACTCAAAGCTGGCAGGGAAACGATTGGGTTTTTCAACCTTGTGGCTGAGTAGGAGGTGATCCCGCAGAGCCTCCTGATGTCTTCCAATTTAGGTCAGCAGAGTCCAGGTGACATACTTTCAGGGAAGCCGTAGCATTCAAGGAGTGAAGTGTCTTGCTCTTCTTTTCCCAGCATTTTCCCAGCTGCAGTGCTTCCCTCCCTCAGCTGCACTGGCTCCCATCTTTTTGCACTGGCCAGCAGCAAAGCAAAGCAAAAGCACTTGGGGGAAGCAGGGTAATTGTGAGGAAAAAAGGGACCAGTTCACTTTTGAGGGGACCAAAGCCATCTTAGCATGCTGTAAACCAAGCCCTTAGTCCCCACTTATTTTTAAGGAGAGAAAAAAGGAAAGCAGCAGGTCTTTCAGCTTCACCCAAACACTGGTACCGCTGAGCCAGAGCTGGTGTTTCAGAGGCATCACAACAGCAAGACTATAAAGTGCTTTTAGGCAAAGGATTGCCACTAAGCTGAAGCACAGTATAGTTTTACGTGATTCATGACTCATGAGCACTTTCTTGTTTTTCTTGCTGCTGAATTCCCCTCTGGAAATGCCAAGCCTTAACTGGGTACCTGCCCCCAGCCCCATGGTTGAGGAGGGAGACAGAAGTGACAAGAGGACTGCAGCACGGCCACGATTAATACTTTCATGTTTCTCTGATCTTGAGGTTTCAGGGTTTGAAGTTTCAACATAGATTAAAGAGAGCCTGGAGTGGCTGGAGACAAAGGCATGTATTCATTGTAACTTACATTTATTGAATTAATAGAAGTCTTCCAAAGGCAAACAAGCAATGACAGTTTTCCTCTTGATTTGTAGCCTAACCTTAATCTGAGACTATCTGGGATGAAATGAACCTTAAATGGAGCTACTGCTCTTTCTCACAGCAGATGATTCATCCTCCTGTATTCTGCCATGTGCAAAGGATTCATGTAGATAAGCTCTTGTAACTCGAATTGTGCCTTCCTTCACTCTTATCTTTCTCTGAAAAATAGATGGGCACCTCTTGCCAACTGAGGTGGATGTCTATTAACTCTTGGACCTGCAGGCTACGTTTCCACACCATGTAAACATTTATGTGTCAAATATCAGTGATCTTAAAAAAAAAACCAAACCCAGCCTCAGGCATCTAAGCTACAGCAGCATTCCCATTGAATTAGCTATATATTTTATTTGCATTTTAACCTTTAATAAGAATTCCTTTGGGCATGGGAATGTGTCTAACAGTCATAAGAATTAGGGAATCAGCTGTAAAAAAGGACACACTTCTGATAAACACCGATTAATTCTCTTCAGGCTCACCAACGACCCTTCAGAACATGTGGTGTACTTGCCCAAGTGCAGCAGTCCAATATATACTGTTTCTTCCCCAACTTTGGAGGAGAATCATAGAATTTCAGTATCACAGAATGCTTTGGGATGGAAGGGACCTCAAAGATCATGAAGTCCCCACCCCCTGCCATGGGCAGGGACACCCTCACCAGACCAGGGTGCCCAAAGCCCCATCCAACCCGGCCTTGAACACAGGGATGGGGCAGCCACCACCTCCCTGAGCACCCTGTGCCAGGGCCTCACCACCCTCAGAGGGAAGAATTTCTTCCTAACATCCAATCTAAATCTTCCGCCTTCCAACTTAAACCCATTCCCCCCTGTCCTATCACCCCCTGCCCTTCTAAAAAGTCCCTCCCCAGCTTCCTTGTAGCCCCCTCAGGTACTGGGAGGTGCTGTAAGATCTCCCAGAGCCTTCTCTTCTCCAGGCTGAACCAGCCCAACTCTCTCAGCCTGGCTTCACAGGAGGGGGGCTCCAGCCCTATGATCATCTCCATGCCCTTCCCTGAACCTGCTCCAACAGTTCCATGTCCTCCTTATGCTGGGGACTCCAGAACTGACCACACTATTCCAGGTGGGGCCTCACGAGAGCTCCTTGAACATACTGCAGGAAGCTGTGTTCCTATCTTTAATTGAGTTCTTTGATATAACCATCAGAGGCTTTTTTTTTCTTTTTATTTTTTAATGCATTTGCAGTTCTGGTAGGAGTACACTTCGTGTCGCAGCCCCAGTCCTCCTGGGCTGCTGCTGGTACACTCTCCATCCAGGCCCTGCTTTCTGAGACTGGAAAACCATGGCCTCTCCATAAGCTGTTGGATGTCTTATAGATGAAATACCAAATTATAGGAAGATGTAAGCAAGTCCCAGGTATCCCCATTCTCTTCAGGCCTTAATCTGATGAACAATAATGCATTTGACCACTTTGCACATAATAATGACTTTATGCATAGGGAAACTGAGACCTGAGCAGGACCAGAGATTCAAGGCACATCAGAGTGAAAACTCGCCATGGCTGCAGGTCCCCAGAATCACAGAATCACAAGGTTGGAAAAGACCTTTAAGATCATCAAGTCCAACCATTCTCATCCTAAACTAAACCATATCCCTAAGTACTTCATCTACCCTTGTTTTGAACACACCCAGGGAAGGTGATTCAGCCCCTCCCTGGGCAGCCTGTTCCAGCCCTGACAACTCTTTCAGTAAAAAATTTTTTCCCAACATCCAATCTAAACCTGCCCTGGCACAGCTCTGACCTGTCAGGCTACACAGCAACACAGCCCTAGTTAAGTTGACCCCACGCTGGAAGCCTAACTTCTCAGGCTTTGCAGATCCTATCATCAAATCTCAATTTTTCAGTATTCTCTGTATGGAATATTCAGGTTCCTCTCTCCTGTATCCGAGGTTATATCCTCTAGATCCACTAATGCTCTGCTTTCTCTGGCAAAGCTCTGTCATTGTTGCCCTGGGGTGGGATTTTCCTAGAGGAGCGGTGAACCCTCACCCTCCCATCTCTGCTGGAAAGCTGGTGTACATTTGGGTCCGGTCAGCCATCAACCTTACACCTCAGCTGCATCCTCGTCCCATTCCTGCATTGCCATGCAGTCCTGAAGGCACAAGGAGCCCCTGAAGCCCTGCTTGATGCCCCCTGGAACCTTCCATCCCTGGGGTCTCCCTGCACCCTCTGCTCCCTGGCTTCTGGATTGTTTTCTGGGATGCAGCCAGAGAAGCTGTGACAGCAGCAAGCTCTGGAACAGCCCCCTCCCTTCCAGGCCCATGTTCACCTTCTCAGCTAATCTGTAGTTGTTTTCCAAGTCAGTGGTTTCTTTTGATCAAGGTTCTGGCCTTTGCACAAAGCCTCTATTATCTGAACTGCCTTTTTTCCCCATTATTATTATTATTTCCTTGATCTACGCGCTCCGTAGGTGTATCACAGTATCTGAGCGTCGTCAGGAGATGACAAAAAGTTGGTCTATTTAAACTGTCAAAATTTCTCTGTAGATCCTTTATCTGTCAACAGCACCGGCTTTATTTGGTGGCACTGCTTTGGAGGATAATTTCTCTGGCATTTTAAAACTTAGCTGTTTTCCTCTCCCCACTTCTGTTCCACCATTTACATTGAATTGTGCCTGCTACTCTGTGGCATTAAGGTATGTTTTTCCATGCTCTGGTTTTAAGTACTACCTGCTCTGGGGCAGGCAGATCCTCCTGGTGGGATGAGGTGCAGGAGGGGGTGCAGAAGGAGACATATATATATATAATGTTATGTGTATAATGCCATATAGACTAAACAAAGTCTTCTTGTTCATGTTAAAAAAAGGATTTATATTTATGTAATTATTTTATATTATATTATATATACTTAATATATAACATGTAATATATATTATATATTTAAAGTATTTATACATATAATATATAAATATAGAAATACTTAATACATAACATATACTATATATAAAAAGTACTTATATGTAATAGAATATATTGTGTATATATATGTATATACACACACTGTACATGCATAATGTATGTATGCATGTGTATATATATATATATATATATATATATATATATACAGTAAAGACAGACTGAAAGAGTCCTTCACCCTTCCTGGAAAGGAAGTCTGGTCCCATTCTAGTCCATCCCTGGGCTACTCAATTCTCACCTCCCTCCTTTGCCTGTTGGAAATGTGATGAGGTATTTCAGTGAGTGCAACTGAAGGAGTTTAAATAGCAAATGACAAGTGCTTCTTGCAAAACACCAAGGGGTTTTTTGCTCTAAGAATGATCTTCCTCAACATCTCCATCCGGCTGGTGGAGGCTGTGGGCTGAGCAGATTGTAGCAGCAGCATACTGCATCTCCTGGTAGACATCCAAAATCTGGGTGCACTTGGGGTGCAGGTTAGCCTCTTGATTTACACTTCAGATTTAATTTAATTTATTGAGATCAGAAAGTGGGAAATCAGGGGGATCTTGGTCTGGCAGGGTGAGCTGTGGGCAGCTCCTGCAGCATCATGAGGAGGTTTGTGGTACAAGGAGCCCATGGGCATTGCGAGGTTTGTATGAGGAGCCTGTGGACATCATGGGGAGGTTTGTGGTGTGAGGAGCCCACAGGGAGTGCAAAGTTTGTGGTATGAGGAGCCTCTGGGCATTGAGAGGATGTCTGTGGTGTGAGGAACCTGTGGGCATCGTGGGGAAGTTTGTGGTAGGAGGAGCCCATGAGCATCACAAGGTTTGTGGTATGAGGAGCCCATGGGCATCAGGGGGAGGTTTGTGGTATGAGTCGTCTGTGGGCATCACAAGGTTTGTGGTATGAGGAGCCTGTGGGCAGCAGAAGAAGGTTTGTGATGTGAGGAGCCCACATTGCTCCTCATTACCACAAAGGGAAGTGGGAGCATTGCCTCTGGCTGCCCCCACTTCCCTGCCATCACCTCCACCAGCTCTTTTACTATCTGAAAACAGACTGAGAGTGCTGCAGCGGGGTGTCTCTGCCCATGTGCTGGAGTGGTCCTGGGGAGCTGGATTCGATCCGGTGGCAGTGTGTGGAGACCAGCATCTGCCCTCAGCCCCCCTCCAGCACCCCGCTGCAGAGGATCTCATCCCTGCTTCCACTGCAGATGCGAGGCAAGCATCGCCAAGCTGTCGGGAGACATCAGCATCCTCCAGCATGAGGCCCAGAAGACTGACAAGGAGATCTATGGCCTTCACGCTGCCCTCAAGAACTGTGTTTCTGACTTTGAGAAGAAGGTGAGTACCAAGCTGACAGCGAAATGCCCAGTGAGTGGTGCTTATGCATTTATATATATGTGGGGGAGGATGTTGGGGGTACCTTCCTCTCCAAATCGCTCACCAATATTAATGAACAATAGAGTATGTCAGGATTTTTAGTAAAAAGCCTATAATTTCCATGATAGTGTGGAATGGCAGTGGTGTTTATAGATGAAAAGTAATTAGAGATAATAAAAACAACCCATTACCACTCCCTGTGCACTCTGGTATTGATTATAACCCCTTCACCATACTGGGACTGCAACTCCACCACACCAGGCACAGTACCAGCCACCACGTACCTTCTTGTCAGAGTTTAACCTGGACAGCCCCTAACAGTGCCACACAGCTGTCCCCCCACAGTGGGACAGGCCAGAGAACCCAACAAAGAAAGGTAAAACTCGAGGGTTGAGATAAAGGCATTTTGATATGACAGAGCAGACAGGGGGTGCTGATAAGAATGCAAATACAAACCCGAGTATGAATGGCAGAAGGTACAAACCAAGCAGTGTAGAGCTCAACCACTCACCACCTGCAGACACCCAGTGCCCAGCTCGGGATCATGTTCAAGTTATACATGGATCATGACACTGTAAAGTATGGTATATCCCTTTTCCCAATTTGGGTCAGCTCTCCTGGCTGTGTCCCCTCACATACCTCCCCACTGGCAAGGAATATGAAGGTGAAAAGTTCTTGGCTAAGTATTACTTGGCAGCAACTAAAACATCTCTGTGTTACCAACATTATTCTCATCCCAAATCCAAAACACAGCACTATACCCTCTGCTATGAGGAAAATTAATTCTATCTGAGCCAAAACCAGGACACTTGCCCACCCAAGGCCTTCTGCATCCTGGGATGCAACACAAGGAGTGTGGCCAGCAGATTGAGAAGAGGGGATTCTGCCCCTCTGCTCTGCTCTGCTCTGAGGACACCCCACTGCAGTGTTTCCTCCAGCTCTGGAGCTCTCAGCACAAGGACATGGACCTCTTGGAGCAGGTCCAGAGGAAGCCACGGAGATGATCCAAAGGCTGAAGCCCCTCTGCCCCTCTGAGCTGGGCTGGCTCAGCCTGAAGAAGAGAAGGCTTTTTCTGGGGAGAGCTCTGAGCCCCCTCCCATCCCTGAAGGGACCTACAGGAAAGCTGGGCAGGGCTGTTTGTAGGGGCATGGAGCGATAGGATCAGGGACAATGGTTTAAACTAGAGCAGTGCAGGGTTAGATGAGACCTTGGGAAAAAGTTCATCACTCTGAGGGTGGTGGGTCACTGGCACAGGTTGCTCAGAGAAGTGGTGGAGGCCCCATCCCTGGAGACATTCCAGGTCAGGCTGGATGAAGCTCTGAGCAACCTGATCTAGTGAAGATGTCCCTGGTTACTGCAGGGGGTTGGACCAGATGGCCTTTGAAAGTCTCTTCCAACCCAACACAGCCTGGGATTCTACCCCATGGTTCCTGTCACTGCTGGGGAGGTTGGAGTGGTGCCCAATGGGTTGTTCAGACCCAAAGAGCCTTGTGTCTGCCCACATGTATTAGCAAAGCCTGCCTCCACTCAGACTTGGACCTCAGCCGGTCTTACAGCTTTGGTGACTCTGAGCTCAACCTTCAGTCTTTGCTGAATGAAATTGTTTGTGAGAGAAGTTCAGGTTCCTGTGGCTGTGCTGTGGTGCCAGCTGGTTTTGTCCATGCTTGCAGTCACGCTGTGTATTTCAATGTAAGTGCTCCCAGTCTGGTTCATGAAGGCATTCTCATTGTGTTCTCATTAGGTAATGCAGCTATTGGGCAAGATAGAGACTTCCAACTCCGACCAAAGCTCCAATTTAAAGACAGTCCAGGGAGATCAACACCACGAATTGCAACTTCTGGATTTCAAGTAGGTGATGGAGGGTTTTTCATTAGGATAATTCACCCTGAGTGCTTTGGTGTGATGAGCAGGTTGCCATGAAACAGCAAAACAAACCTGTTAATTAACATCCACTCAGAACACCAGGAGAAGGTTAATGAAGATCTATGCTGTAAAATAATGAAAATACCTAATGAAAGTATATTGCCTTGTGTGCTAATTGTTAAAACGAGGTGCTAAATGCCACCCTGCAAGAAGAAAGGCATGAAACCAATTAACTTATGGCACCAACTACAAAGAAAGATGCTATTTACTATTGTAACTGGGGCTGATTTGTGCCGAGCTGTCACAGATGGAGAGATAAGAGGGATGCACTTTACTCTTAAGAGAGAGGCAGCAATATGTTTATTGGTATGAAACAAAGGGTGTAAACGTGATTGGTAATAAACACAAGTGATTAAGGTTCAATGGTAAGGCAATTGTGATTATATGATGCATAGAGAGAGGTTCAGAAAGGACCCCCTTGCTTTCTAAGCCCCTTCTCAGAGAGGAGCCCAGGTGTGGCTGGATCCAGTCTTAGTCCCACACTTGATCAACGATGTCTAAAGGATTATATATGGACAATCAACCCTTTATACTTCTTAGCCAAGATCACAAACTTTACTGCACTTATTCCCAATTCTGTTGCAGCAAGGGTTCTCTCAACCCTGAGGAGTAACCTTGAGAGCTGCCCCTTTCCAGGAGGGATCCTGATGAGCTGTTGTTTCAGGGGAGCTCAAAGGGCTCTTGGGCTGCTCACTGTTTATGGAATGATTAGGGGATTCTATCAAAAATAGTGTGGCCAGTATGTCTGGGGAAGGGATTGTGCCCCTGCACTGGGCACTGGGGAGGCCGCACCTCGAGTGCTGGGCCCAGTTCTGGGCCCCTCACTGCCAGAAGGACATGGAGGGCCTGGAGCGTGTCCAGAGAAGGGCAGCCAGGCTGGGGAAGGGGCTGGAGGGCAAATCCTCTGAGGAGCGGCTGAGGGAGCTGGGGGTGTTGAGCCTGGAGAAGAGGAGGCTGAGGGGAGACCTTCTCCCCATCTCCCCTGCCCTGCCAGGAGGGTGCAGAGAGGTGGGCGATGGTCTCTTCAGCCAGGGGACAGGAGATGGGACAAGGGGCAATGGCCAGGGCAGGGTCAGCTCAGATGTGTGCATTTTAAGGGTGCCATATGGTTTTCCTGTTCTTTTGGTGTGCTGTTTTAATCCTGAGTTTTAGGGAGGAGGGAGTTGCAGGCAAGGATGGAGTGAGCAGAAGTGTCTGGCACCCAAACAGTGCAAAACAGCCCAGTGCTGAGTAGTGAAGCCAGCACAAGTAATTAAAAATTTAATCATAATAATCCTGCAATAATGATATTTCAAAGGCAATAATCATCCTGTGCCTTAAACTGGGGAAGTATATGAGTAAAGATTCATTTTTATTAAGATTTTTATCTGAGTCATGTTCAAAAGTAAAAAGAGGCTAGAAGTTCGAATGGAAGGAAATTCTCACTGAGGAGAGGAAAAGGAATTGGGGTGAACAGGGAAATAACAAGGAATAAATTGGGGAAAGGGAAGGAGGAACAGGGAGACAGAGATTAGTGAGTGATGGAGATCAGTATAATATGGAGGAGACAAGGAACAAAACTGAAGTAAGAGGGAAGGAAAAACAGAACAAAGCCAGGAAAGAAAGAGAATGGAAAACCAGATTTAGGTAAATGCTGAGTTTCTCGAAAGCTAACAAAGCTCTAACTGAAATCATCATCAGATGTAGGGAGCTCAAAAAGAGGTAGCTCTCAAGACACCAAGATGTGCTGCCATTGTGTGTTCAGCATAAAATACAAAATACTTATTTACTAAATGCTGAGATTTTATTCCTGTTAATATAAAATTTATTTAAAATAGCATGCCTTTTGGGGGATGTCTGTCTCCTTTTTTATTGCTCCTTTAAAAGCCTGCCAGATTTATGTATTCTTTTTATAGAGCTGAAATAAAATTTTAACTTCTGGAACAGGCTGGAGCATCCCTGTAAAACTTGGCATGTTTAAATCAAGCTCTAAAGCTCAGAGTTACCTCTTTAGTTGATGTGCAGCTGTCTGGGATCCAGTCATCTTTGGCTGCAGGCTGGCAGCTGTATTGCAAAAGCACAGGCTGATATTGCCACTGAAAAACGGGTGGCTTTTGGACAGATTTCAGGATGTCATGGGTGGCTTTTAGGTGTATTTCAGTATATCACCTCACTCAGAAGTACGGCCCTTCACAGAGGAGCTTATCTCATGGGGTCAGTGAGATGGGAATAGCTGCATTTAAGAAACCAAATGAGGTTTAATAAAAACAAGTGTAGAGTCTTCTCCCTGGGAAGGAATAACTGCTGGAAGCAGGACAAGCTGGGGGTGACCTGCTGGAGAGGAGCTCTGTGGAGAAGGACCTGGGGGTGCTGGTGGGTGACAGGGTGGCCATGAGCCAGCAGTGTGCCCTGGGGGCCAAGAAGGCCAGTGGGATCCTGGGGGCATCAAGAGGAGTGTGGGCAGCAGGTCACAGGAGGGAATCCTCCCCCTCTGCTCTGCCCTGGTCAGGCCCCACCTGGAGTGTTGTGTCCAGTGCTGGGCTCCCTGGGATCAAACAGCCAGGGATCTCCTGGAGAGAGTCCAGAGGAGGCTGCGAAGGGGATGAAGGGCCTGGAGCATCTCCCCTGTGAGGAAAGGCTGAGTGAGCTGGGGCTGTTCAGCCTGGAGAGAAGAGACTGAGAGGGGAGCTGATCAATGGGGATCAATAGCTGAAGGGTGGGACACAGGGGACATGGGCAGCCTCTGCTCAGTGTCTGTGGGCACAGGACAAGGGGCGATGGGCTCAAGCTGGAGCACAGGGAGTTCCCCCCCAATGTGGGGAAGAACTTCTTCCCGGTGAGGGTGAGGGAGCTGGCTCATGTTCAGTCACAGTCACCCAACACCCCCAGGTCCTTCTCTGCCTGACAGCTCTCCAGACAGTCTCCCCCAGCCTGTAGCGCTGCCTGGGGTTGTTCTGTCCCATGTGCAGCACTCTACACTTGGCCTTGTTAAACCTCACCCATTAAATGCTATTCTGTGAATTTATTCCCTATTCAGCAGTCTTAGCACAGACAATGGTGTGAGACCTTTGCTTTATATGGAATAAAACCTCAGCACTACAAATTTTTATGCTTGAAAAATCAAACCTTGGAACTACCACACTGACCTAACAGGCTGCTTATGTGGTGGATCAGAAAAGACACTGTCTGTAGCAAACTGCAATAATGTGTCACTTCTAGAGAGATTTTACCACATTTACAGTGACTGCTGACGGTAATTATCACTTCATTAAAATGATACAGAGCTGTTATCAATCACTCGGCATAAAAACCACTTAAACACCCTTTAGAAAAGTGATATTAAATATTAGAAGTGTTGTAGGCATCAATTCTAGTTATAAAAACCCCACTCCCTACTTGTTGGGTTGTACCCCAACCGAGGCCTGACCAAATCTCAAGCAATCATCTCTCTGTGTGTGAGGATGCCTTGAAAATTAATGCAATTACACTAAAATTCTCTAGTTTTGCTCCCTGCTCGTGCCTGCAGCTCCCTGCAAGCACTGCCCACTCTGTTAGCTCCCTTCAGGTGAGACATCCTGCCTGTACCCAGCTTCTGCCCCAAACACAACAGAGTCACAGCATCACAGGGCTGGAAAAGCCCTTTGAGCTCATGGAGTCCACCCGTCCCTGTCCTGTGCTAAACCAGATCCCTGAGCCCCTCATCTCCCCTCTGTTAAACACACCCAGGGCCGGGGACTCAGCCCCTCCCTGGGCAGCCTGGGCCAGGCCCTGACAGCTCTGCCAGGGAAGAACTTTGCCCTCCCAGCTGAGCTGACCCTGCCCTGGGGCAGCTTGAGCCCATTGCCCCTTGTCCCATCTCCTGTCCCCTGGCTGAAGAGACCCTCACCCACCTCTCTGCACCCTCCTGGCAGGGCAGGGGAGGTGGGGAGAAGGTCTCCCCTCAGCCTCCTCTTCTCCAGGCTGAACACCCCCAACTCCCTCAGCCGCTCCTCAGAGGATTTGCCCTCCAGCCCCTTCCCCAGCCTGGCTGCCCTTCTCTGGACACGCTCCAGGCCCTCCATGTCCTTCTGGTGGTGAGGAGCCCAACCATGCCTTCTCTTTTCCTTGCTGCTGTGTAAACATCTTTTTACCTCTATGAACCTCACTGCCAGACCCAAAGTGATTTTTCCTGCTCTCCTCAAAGCCCAGTGGAGCGGATGATGTTCACTGGGGTAGCTGTAGTTTCTTCACCCACTGTGAATGGCATTAAATCAGATGGGAAATTAACATTTTTGCAGCACTCAGATACTTTCCCAGAGCAGACCACACTACAGAAATCACATTTTGCCGTGTAGGTACAACCTTCAAGGTAAGGATTAATAAAATAATTGAGCTCAGGGCTTGTTAGGAAGCTATTGAGATTTAGAGTCATTTAAACAATTTACCCAAGTGACTCAAGACTCCTCCGTAACACTGACTAAGCCTCAGCACTGCTACTAAAAAACATCACCACAATTTTAGGTTGACAAGCATTCTCAGTGACTTCAGGGATCAGGTACAGACTCATCGGAAGTGGACAGAAGCGCAGTTGACACGGACTGAAGAAGGTCAAGCCCAGCACAGGCAGCAGCTGCTAAACTTGGTGAAGGAGAAACTGGTAAGAGTTTAGAGGACAGCAGCCAGGGGTGGTCTCTGGCCCTCCCTGGCATGGTTTTGGGGTGATTTCCAGCCCTCTCCCAAGCGTGGTTTTGAGGTAGTCTCCAGCCCTCTCCCAGGTGTGGTTTTGGGGTGATCTCCAGCCATCTCCCAGGCATGGGAGCAAGACCGGTAAGAAATCACATCAAGAGATATCTGGAAGTCATAAGGCTCAACCCAGGGCTTGGTTTTCACCCCAGTGATTCTTAAATACTTCCATGGATGGAGATACCAGGATGCTCTGGGCATCCCTGGAAAGAGCCTTCCCCGATTACAACACGACTTCAGATCCGTGCCGCCCCGAATGACCCAAAAATGGCACCTTCCTGTCCCAAGGTGAGCATCAGTGCCTCCTCTGACCACCACCCCGTTCCATTGATCAACAAGCTTGGGAAAGGAAGGGACTGCCTGTGCAGATCCTGCCTGGTTTTAAATAGAGACCAACCCTCCCCATCCTGCAGTCGGTACACTGAAACACAGCATGTTTAGGCTCCAGAACAGCAGTTAGTGCTTGGCACGGGACCAAGGCCTTTTAATTAATTCCTTCACAGCTTTAAAAGCTTTCCCTCCTTCATGGCTCCGCTTCGGAGCCCAAAAGCGACCAACACACACTCACTGTGTCTCAGCACAGTGAGAAGGACGCTGCTTAAAGGCCAGAGTCAGAGGTTGCCTGGGACTAACACACTTCTGAGCTCTCATCTCTGTTTGTGTTTCCTGGCGGTGACTTCCTGCACTCTGTGTGACCACGGCTCAGCACAGCCAGGAACACACTAGAAGCGTTTCTGATGCATCATCTGCTCTCCCAGAACTGCTGCTGCTTGAATTCCCACTCCTCTGCTGATGGTTTTTGGGATGGTTTAGCAGAAAAGACACAGAGGCGTGTGGCAGCTCTCCCCTAAGGAGGCCGCCGTGCCAAACCGCGTGGCCTTGGCAGGAGTAAGAGCTGTCAAAGCCCCCCTTAAGTAGGTGGAGTAAGGGGCATATTTGGGTTTTTATGTACATGGACAGGCACACACAGGGCTTGGAGCAGCTCATGGCCTTACTGATGTCACCTCTGTGGAAGCACAGCTCAATCCCAGGACCTGAAGGCAACCTGAGGAGCAGGAGATGAGATCCCCAAGGGCACTTGTCCCTGCTCAGCAGTGGCCCTATGGCAGCCATCCTCTTCCTGTCCTTCCACGTGTGTGACAGGGCTGCACAGACCAGAGGGCTGCTGGACCTGGCAGGCTACATGCAGTGATGGAGCTGGTTTTGGGAGTGCAGAGCAGCAGCTCGGTTATTCTCAGAGCTCACTCACTCTGTCGGCCGCCTGCACTGCTCGGAGCATGCTCCACCACCTTGCTAAACCCTGTTCAGGTTCAGGCAGCTCTGCCAGGTTTTCAAACCCCTTCACTGGGAGGCAGAGCCGCTCCCTTGGGTCCACAGGACTCCTTTGGGCTGGTGAAAGGAGGCCAGAGGATTTTGACCAGGTTTGGAGTGTACCAGAGGACTCTGTGCCACTGGAAAACCAAGGATGGGGCGGGCAGCTGCGTGCTCACATTTCAGCACCCCTCTGAGAAGGGGGAATTTCCTCCAAGAGCTGTGCTGGGCTCAGGAGAGGAAGAAGAGGGCTTGCCATCCCTCAGTTAGGCAGCTCTTACAGGGCTCAGCCTCCTTACTGAGGCAGGCAGCTGAGCTGGGCCTACATCACAGCCTTGCAGCCCTTCGGTCGGAGGCCTGGCCTTGGGATGGGCACATGCAGACAACCCAAAACGGGTTGTTTGAGTTCCCAGTGTGCTGTTGTGAAGCGTGGCAGCAGATCCCCAGGTTTAAAATCAATAAATAAAGGAAAAAATTATTTTAAAGGCCCCTTTGTCCTGTCCCAGCCCCCCTTGCACGGTTTATTCAGGGCATTTATCCTATGCTGTCACACAGGGGATGAGGAAGCAACGCTCATCAACGCTGGCTGGGGGGAGGCGGGTTAACATGGGCTTATTTATAGTGTCTTGCCTATGTTGTGTATTTAAAGGAAAGAGCAGAACAAAGAGTGGAAGAAAAGCTCCTGCTTCTGTCACTGAAGCTCGAGCAAGTGGATAATCCGGGGAGGTACAAACAGCAGCTGGGCCAGGTGAAAGCAGATGGTAAAAACCTGCACGCCAGAGTCGCCAGGTTTGAAAGACAGGTCTGGAAGGAGCTTGAGGAAATCCAGAATGAGTACAGATCAGGTGAGGATGGGCTTTCGTGCAATTTGTTTTCAAAGTAAGTTTGTACAGAAACTTGCCGCTCCAGAAAACACATCCCAGTAAAGCCAGGGAGACATTAAAATGACTGTTCCTCTCTCCCAAACCCTGTTTACTTGTCTTTGCCAACAGCCAGCATGACATTTGCACACAGGCTGCTTTCTCCTCCTGGGAGCCTCAAAGTCAGATCATTTCAAAGGCAATTTCACCACCCGTTTTCCTGATTTTTTAAAGTTTTTCTCCTGTTAGCAAGGACACTAACCTCCCTTGGGAGGTACAAGCCATTGTCTTTCGCTCAGACCCCACTGCTGAGGTCATGTTTGATGGTTTTATACAATTTTCACCCTTTACTCCCCATTCTCAACCAGCAGCAGCTGGGGAAGGAATAACGGCTGCCCAACAGACCAAACGTTATGCTAGTGGGGAGGGAAGCAGTTCAGTAACGTTGCTGAATGTACAGCAGCTGCCTTACACAGGGACAGTGATGTTAATCTCACTCACAGAGCACAAACTACTCTGCCAATCTGAGGTGAAGCTGCTCCCCTTTTAGCAGCACTTGGAAAGACTTCCACCTGGTGCTACGTACACGGCCTTCACAAGGAAGATCTTGCCTGCTGTAAGCTGTCCCGAGCCTGTCCCGAGCCAGCAATGGGCCCTCGCAGCCTAGAAGGCCAACTGCATCTTGGGCTGCATTCCAAAGAGTGTGGCCAGCAGATCTGGAGAGGGGATTCTGCCCCTGTGCTCTGCTCTGGGGACACCTCCCTGCAGTGCTGTATCCAGCTCTGGAGCTCTCAGCACGGGGACCCATCTCCCGCATCTGTTGGAGCGGGGCCAGAGGAGGCCATGAGGATGATCTGAGGCCTGGAGCCCCTCTGCTCTGGAGCCAGGCTGGGAGAGCTGGGCTGGCTCAGCTCAGAGAAAAGAAGAGAAGGCTGCAAAGACAGGCTGGAAGAATTGGAGTGGTTCAGCCTGGAGAAGAGAAGCCTGCTTCTGGGGAGAGCTCTGAGCACCTTCCTGTCCCTGAAGTGACCTACAGGAAAGCTGGGCACGGAGCAATAGGACAAGGGGTGATGGTTTAAACTAGAGCAGTACAGGTTTAGATGAGACCTGAGGAAGAAGTTCTTCCCTCTGAGGGTAGTGAAACCCTGGCCCAGGTTGTCCAGAGAGGTGGTGGAGGCCCCATCCCTGAGGACATTCAAGGTCAGGATGGATGAAGCTCTGAGTGACCTGATCTAGTTCAAGGTGTCCCTGCTCACTGCAGGGGGTTGGACCAGATGGTCTTTGAAGGCCCCTTCCACCCAAAGCAGTCTGGCATTCAATGATCCTGTGCCACTCAAACCTCATCTGATGTAACCCCCTCCCCATGCAGCTGATCAGGGTAACGCAGCAGACACATCAGGGTATAAAAAAAATCACTCATCCCTCTCCCTGAGGGAACAGATGGCTGAAAATCATCGCACAAGGGCTTCACATCTTCCACGTTCTCACTTGAAACTCGAGCGTCTGGTTCTCATTTTCAAGGCTGTCTGTGACTGAGGACCCCAGCTCTCTCCTTCAGCTCCTTCACTACACACAGCCCACCTGCCAGCCCTGCTCCAAGGCTGCAGCAAGCCGAGCTCTAAGCTAGCTGAAGCCTTTGGGACTCCTGAGCCTGTGCCCAAGACCATGTGAGGCAGCTGAAGGCAGCATCTCGAAGGAAACTGTGCCTGAGGAATTTCAGAACAAAAGATTAGAGCTCTTAACTCCAGATTCCTGCCTGCAGAAATGACCCACAGAAGAGATCTGTTCATACAAAACTTTGGCCGTCCTTCTGCTCAAACTCACGTCCAAGGGTTGCTGTTTCCCATGGCAGTCCTCTGCCAGGGGCTGAGCCCCAAAAAGAGGGAGAAGAGGCCTGTGCAGAGGTGTGGAGCTGCACTGGGGACACGGGTCTGTGTGGCAGCACTGACAGGCGTCTGGGAAACCAGACGTGTCTGGAGTTAAAACACTCTGTGCACTGTGCAGTGATCCAGTTGAACACTATGAAGGCTGCAGCACTGACTAAATCAATCCCTATTAAAACAATCCCTATTTTTTTCCAAAAAGAAAAACGTTGTCATCAGCTGCTGTGTTACAGTGTGCACTTCAAGGACAAGAACAAAAAAAAAGAATTAAAAAATGAGGAAGAGAGTAAATTTCTAAGTTAACACCCATGTCACAGACAAGGCAAATGCAAGGAACTACCACACTGTAACCTGAAAGTTACTGAGATCTG
The DNA here is from genome assembly GCA_020800305.1 of Porphyrio hochstetteri. Lineage (NCBI taxonomy): Eukaryota > Metazoa > Chordata > Aves > Gruiformes > Rallidae > Porphyrio > Porphyrio hochstetteri. Next base: position 1,300,749 of record CM036938.1, on the reverse strand, counting down.
GAAATGGCATGGTAACAGGAGCTAACAACTCTACTTTTCCAGCCTTTATTGACAATGTTTGACTGCAGAGTGGTTTAAAATCCTGTGCTCCAGCTGCTCAGTAGCTCTCTTGTGGAAAGAATTTGTCTGCACACTACCACCTCTCTTTTTACACACCTAAAATCATAGGATCATGGAATGGTCAGGGCTGGAAGGAACCTCAAAGATCACCTAGTCCCCACCCTCTGCCATGGGCAGGGACACCCTCACCAGACCAGGGTGCCCAAAGCCCCATCCAACCCGGCCTTGAACACCTCCAGGGAGGGGACAGCCACCTCCTCCCTGGGCACCCTGTGCCAGGGCCTCACCACCCTCAGAGGGAAGAATTTCTTCCTAATATCCAATCTAAATCTTTCCTCCTCCAATTTAAACCCATTCCCCCTCGTCCTATCACTCCAGGCCCTTTGAAAAAGTCCCTCCCCAGCTTCCTTGTAGCCCCCTCAGGTACTGGGAGGTGCTGTAAGATCTCCCAGAGCCTTCTCTTCTCCAGGCTGAACCAGCCCAGCTCTCCCAGCCTGGCTTCACAGGAGAGGGGCTCCAGCCCTATGATCATCTCCATGCCCTTCCCTGAACCTGCTCCAATGTTCCATGTCCTCCTTATGTTGGGGACTCCAGAGCTGCACCCAGGACTCCAGGTGGGGGAATCTCATGAGAGATCTACCCAAACCAAGCAAGAACAGGGGCTGCTTGATGAAAGGACAGCAGGCTTTAAGGCTAACAGCACCCTTGGTGTCAGTGAAAGATGCAGCATTGTCTCTACCCCACAGCACCAATCTGACCTGTTCCAGTTCATGGAGGTTGTCTGCTGTGATGGAAGATGTGATTCCTGCAGCCAGGAGCTGCTCATACCTGTCCATGGGACTCAATAACCTGATAAAATGGGTTGGATTCAGTGTGCTCTGGGTCAGAAGCCCTTGCAAAGAAAGAGATTAATCTTTTAATGCCTTGAAAGCAGCCACCACTTAATTAATCATTCCCATTCTTCCACCAGGATTTCAGTCCATTCACGAGTCGCTGGAGCTGCTCAGACAGATCCAGAGCACAAAGCTGAAGCTTGAGAAAAGGAAAACCCAGAAGGAGGGGAAAAGATACAGCAGGAGTGACCTCCAGGAAGACTGATCACCAAGAGGAAGGCTTCTCCACCTTGCAGGGGCTCTCTCCAGTGAGAAGCACGCCCAGTTAGAGGAAGCAGCAGCCTTTAGACACACTTGACTTTGTTCTCCCACATCCCTGTAGGATGTCATCGCTAGTTAGGATGCTGTGCAGCCACAAAAATAAGAACTCTGTGAAACCAAGTCATTTTCACACCAATTTTACAACGGGGTCCTTCAGTGTAGGAGAAAAGCTAAACTTGGGTGATTGATTTAATATTCCACAAGCAGATTTCAGACAAAACCCCTCACGGTATTTAAAAGGCTTTAATAAAACAGTTCCTCAGACAATAAGCAGGGTCAGCCTGGCCCTGCCACAAGCTCCATGGGTTTCAGGTGGGTGTAACCACCAAAAGCAGGTCTGGGTGGTCCCTCCAGCTGCACAGATGCAGGAGCAGCATCATGGAAACTGGTACCTCAACATCCACCCAGGTGTGGTTCAGACCTGTTAAAGTAAGTTAGTGGATCATTAAAAGTAGCCAATGTATTGGGTAAAGGTGACAAAATGAACACTAATTATTAGCAGAAGCATTACTGAGAAGGTTTATTTCTCATTTTCTCTCTCTGACTGAATAAAAGTTGGTGGTGAAATCCCAAAAGTGTATCTGGCTTCATGGGGTTTGTTTTGCGTCACAGAACAAGAGAAACAAACAGGAGATAAGGAGAAAAAAAAATCTCTGGGTGTAGGGCTAAAGAAACACCTAACTTCCACTCAGAAGCTAGTGTGAATTCCTTAGCAGGGAGGCCAAAAGAGGAGGTCACAGTGCAGCTGCTATAGAAACCAGCACGCTGGTTCCCAGGAAGCCCAACAGCATCCCTTGCCCAGAGGAGACAATTCAGAAGAGTTCAGATAATCCTCCTCCCCTAATCCAGAACAACCGTTAGAACCAAACCCTGTGGCGACTGAACACGAGCCAGCAGTGTGCCCTGGGGGCCAGGAAGGCCAAGGGCATCCTGGCTTGTGCCAGAGCCAGCGTGGCCAGCAGGTCTGGGGAGGGGATTGTGCCCCTGCACTGGGCACTGGGGAGGCTGCACCTCGAGTGCTGGGCCCAGTTCTGGGCCCCTCACTACCAGAAGGACATGGAGGGCCTGGAGTGTGTCCAGAGAAGGGCAACCAGGCTGGGGAAGGGGCTGGAGGGCAAATCCTCTGAGGAGCGGCTGAGGGAGCTGGGGGTGTTCAGCCTGGAGAAGAGGAGGCTGAGGGGAGACCTTCTCCCCACCTCCCCTGCCCTGCCAGGAGGGTGCAGAGAGGTGGGCGAGGGTCTCTCCAGCCAGGGGACAGGAGATGGGACAAGGGGCAATGGGCTCAAGCTGCCCCAGGGCAGGGTCAGCTCAGCTGGGAGGGCAAAGTTCTTCCCTGGCAGAGCTGTCAGGGCCTGGCCCAGGCTGCCCAGGGAGGGGCTGAGTCCCCGGCCCTGGGTGTGTTTAAAACATTTCTCAAGGTTTTTACATCAATGAATTAATTTTTTTAATATAAAAGTCACCACAGTATTGGGGAGGGAGAATTATACATCTGTGTTTTGTTTAAACTCTACAGTTAGGAGGAAGACTGCCCAAATTAATGCAATTGTGTACTGGGTTTCATGGTATTGCTTTAAGAGCTCAAAAGTTGAGTAGAAATCCCATCCAGAATTTTTTTGGGAAACACAAAGAATGAGATGAACACATGCAGCCCAAACAAATAAAATACTCAGAAATAAGACACTGACTTACATTTGTATAAAAGGAAATGCAAGGAGCATAAAAAAACCCTTCATGTCTGAAGCAGTGAGAAGTCCTACCTTGAAATTCATTAGACCTCGTTCTGTTCTGCCTTCAGCACAAGCCCACAAAAGAGAACACACCAGAGCTGGGGAGGGTTTATTGTTTTCCCTCTGCAGTAAGAGCAGCTGAACACAGGAGTCCCCAGGCCGTGAAATCCACGAACAATTCTCTCCTCTCACGTGCCTGTGCACAGCACTTCGCCTGCTAAAGCTGCAGCAGGATAAAGCTCAGGGCTGCCTTTACCACGTGAATTTATGAGCTCCCCAATACAAGAAGGATGTGGAACTGTTGGAGAGGGGTCAGAGGAGCCACGAAGATGCTCAGGGGGCTGGAGCAGCTCCCCTATGGAGAGAGGCTGAGGGAGCTGGGCTGGGTCAGCCTGGAGCAGAGAAGGCTGTGGGGGGACCTCACTGCAGCCTTCCAGTCCCTGAAGGGAGCAGAGGAACAGGAGGGGAATGGGCTTTGTGAAAGGGCAGAGACTGGCAGGACAAGGGGGATGGAGTGAAGCTGGAGGAGGGAAGGGGGAGAGGAGAGACTGGGGGAAGTTCTGTGCAGAGAGAGTGGTGAGGGGCTGGAAGGGGCTGCCCAGAGAGGGGGTGGGTGCCCCATCCCTGGGGGTGTTCAAGGCCAGGTTGGCTGGGGCCCTGAGCAGCCTTGTGTAGCTCCAGGCCTGGAGGTTGGTGTCCCTGCCTGTGGCAGGGGGTTGGAGCTCTGTGTCCCTTGGGGTCCCTTCCAACCCAGACCATTCTATGATTCTATGATTTTTCCTCAGTGTCAGAGCAGATGTTTCTCCAAGTGCTGATTCTGTAGAGGCTGCACATCGCTAAAAATGGGGAGAGAGATATTTTTGCCCCATATTGCTGGATTTCACAGAACCTTTTGTGCTAGGGTGCCTTCAGCACTCTTCACCAAGCAGGTGGCAGAGGCACTGCTGGTATTTTGCTGGGCACAACCTGGGGCTGTGTAATTAATTATCTTGTTTTTAAGGAGTTCATCACTGATCACAGTAAAGTAACTTCATGGCTTCCTGCTGAGGGGAGCCAAGGGGCAGCACTGATCTCTCTCCTCTCTTTGGGGACCAGGGACAGAACCCCAGGGAGCAGCGTGAAGCTGGGCCAGGGGAGGGTCAGGCTGGGTGTCAGGAAGAGGTTCTGTGCTGAGAGGGGGGTTGGGGCTGGCACAGGCTCCCCAGGGAAGGGGTCACAGGCTGAGCTGGGCTGAGGGCAAGAAGCGTCTGGACGATGCGCTCAGTGCAGCTCTGACTGGGCTGGGCTGTGTGGAGCTGGGAGTTGGGCTCCATGGGCCTTGTGGGTCCCTGGCAGCTCAGGAGGTTCTGGGATTCACAGGGACAGAAAAAACACTGAAGCATTTTTTTTCCCAGCCAGTCCCTCAGCTGGTTCCTCTGGCCTCCTGTTCTCCTCGGTGTTACAAAGTATTGAAGGTTCAGAGCTGAATTAGGAGCCAATGCTCAGCAGCAGCATCTCTGCCCTGTGAGTTAGCAGGGGCAGGCAGCCCCTCACCGCGCTGTCGTCAGGCTGGCGATGACGCTCTCCCACCACTGCAGTAGGAGGCACAAACATCAAGCCCATACGCCAAGGATGCAAACCACAGGCTGGAAGAACTCCTCCAGGCTTTTAATAGCAGCAGGCTAAAAAAAGTGACAGCTTGTCTTGAGAGTCACGAGCCTGGCTTCTGCGACATTCCCTTTCCCTGTCTGCAGTTACAGGGAGTTCAGGAGTATGTGACAGCAGGCTGGGAGGGGAACCACAATCGATCTAAATTTACTGGGGAGAAAGTCTTTTAAAGGAAGGTGTTTTGCATTGAGGTGGGTGGGAGAACGAAAGTGTGGGAGACAAGGAAGGATTCTTGCCATTCAGAGAAGTTCCTACTCACCTCCACAGAGTAGGAACCCCATCCTACTGAGCTCAGTGCTCCTCTTTAGAATCATAGAATGGTCTGGGTTGGAAGGGACCCCAAGGATCACAGAGCTCCAGCCCCCTGCCACAGGCAGGGACACCAACCTCAGGCCTGGAGCTACACAAGGTTGCCCAGGGCCCCAGCCAACCTGGCCTTGAACACCCCCAGGGATGGGGCACCCACCCCCTCTCTGGGCAGCCCCTTCCAGCCCCTCACCACTCTTTCTGTAAAAAACTTCCCCCTAATATCTAATCTAAACCTTCCTTCCTTTAGTTTTAATCCATTCCCCCTTGTCCTGTCATTGTCTATCCTTTTAAAAAGTTGAATCCCCTCTTGCTTATAAGCTCCCTTCAGGGACGGGAAGGCTGCAGTGAGGTCCCCCCACAGCCTTCTCTGCTCCAGGCTGAACAAGCCCAATGTTAAAAACGCCAGTGGCAGGCTGGTGGCTCAATCCTGCTCGGCAGGGATCGCTCTGTGTGGCTGCTCGTGGAGCTGAGGATCCCACACCCCCAGCCCAGCATCCAAACGAGGGGTTCTGAGATCCCACCACACCCCTAGGGAGTGCCCCTGCTCCTCTGAAACGTGGGGCTGCACAAGCCATCCCCAGCCCAGTTTTAAGAAGCTTCAAACCAGGTGAAGGGCAGCGGTTGTGACTCTCATCAGCAGCGTGAAAATCCTTAATGGTACCATTAACAGCTCAGAATAATTGCTTTATCTCTTTATTTTCATGTATATAAAGGCAAAATAACATCATGTCTGAAGAACCACCGTCATGATTCATCCCATTAAACACTCAGCAGCAGAATAACCAAGACATAAATAGAGCCTGTTATAGACATTTATAAATATGACACTGTCCCTGACAATCACAAGCTTTTCTTGATGGGAATGTTTACTGAAGCCTGCAGCCAAGAGGATACAGTGCTGTAATTAAGAGTACATTAAAAAAGAAGTAATTAAAATGTATGAATTGACACCACACCAAGTTCCAAGTGGGTTTGGGTCTCAAAGAGTGTATCAAAAGAATAGAGGCATTTTAAGTCTCTGGATGTTTTATAATATCTGGGAGAGAAGAGAAGTTTGCTGCAACTTAGATGTTAGAATTTGTATCTGGGAGACCTCACATCGCTGCCAGGGCAGTTAGTGGGGTACTTGTGTCTGCGGCCAAGAGGGAAACACAGACAAGTGCTCTCCATTCCAAACAGCTCTGAAGTTTCAGGGAGGAAGAAAAGAACAGCAAAAATTCAGGGCTTCCTTTCAAGTAAAGTGTATTTTTACAGTGGAACCTGTGTCAAGATGAATACAGCCTACTTCTGTAACAAGAAAAAGTAAAACTAAATATGGAGTTGATGCAACAAAATACGAAAGAAACAAACAAAAAAACCTCAGACAGAAACAATAAGAATCCCCAGACCACATATGCTCCTGGAACACGGACTAATTAAGTTGCATGAACAGAAGATTTTTCACTTGAGACAGTCCACACTAGGCACTTGCTGACAATTTCTCATTCAGTTCCAGAAGCCTCACGTCTCCATTAGCTTTGGCATTTTCTATAAGCACCTGCAGAGAAAAACAAACCATGAAAACTTGAGGATTTCATGCTTTGCTGTTAGCACTGCACTGGCCATCTCAAAAAAAAGCCTTTTCATTTCTGCTCCACAGCTTCCCTAAGGGATTAAGTAACCCATCAGCCCAGATGGTAAATACTCACCATCACACATCAGCTTGCTTAAAACATCAGGTGCTTAAACCCTCCCAGCACCTTTTACTGACTTGATAAACCTGCAGTAACTGGCAATGCTCTGGGATGGCATCATTAGTTACTGGAGGCTGAGGCCAAGCCTGAGGCTGGCAGTGAAGCAAGCAGAGCCAGGTGAGATCCATCTCCCTGGCACACACTCGCCCCCCACTAGCACATCTCTATAAACCCAAATTTGCCAAACAGGAGCAACTTTAAACTGCTGAGGTGTCCTGTTGTGTCCCCCATTCACATTGACCCTTGGCTGGTTTTTACACACCTCCTACACCAGTAAAAAAGGTCCCATGACCAGTTAATGTTCACAAGCTTCCAGCACTGCTCCTGCAATCCCATCACCAGTGAGCAGATCTTCAGCCATCACTGTTGTTACACTCACTGCCAGGGAGCACAGATGAACGTGCAGAAGCAACAAGATCATAACCAGGCTCCTCCAAACTCATCAGTTCTAGCTTTTTTATGAACATGTGTGCCTGTACATGGATTTCTGTCAGCACTGAGCCTACTTGATGTGTGTGCCTCCAAATGTACCTCCTTAGGGGTTGGGTTTCACCAGGGAACAGACGTTAATCTGGGCAAAAAAAGCTCCTCGTGCCAGTGGGCACAGTGGGGAGGTTATTAGGGGAGCACACTCAAGAGTCTGAGTGAAGTACCATCAGCAGAGACCAAGGTACCCTCTCCTGTGTGCTGAAAATCATGTACCACTGCAGAAACAATAGAAGTCACAGGTACAGAGAGTACAGCAGATGTTTTGGGTCAAGGATGCCACACAGTTCCAGCCAGGCTGGAGGGAATTAACATTTATAGTTGGTACAATTCTGGTAGAACAGCCCTCCTGTACTGAAGAAGGGCTGGCAGACTGATTACAGGCAGGTTTTACTGTTTGTTTTTTGTTGTTATTGCATGGAGGCAGCAAAGGCTTTGAAACAAACTGGGTGCCACATCAAAAAACCAAGGCATATTGTGTCAGTTTAGAATCCTTAAGCATCACAACCTCTGGAGCAGGTGAGCCAGCTCCTCCCTTGCCTCCCTCTGTCCCAGTTCCAAGTTGCAAGCACAATATTCCACATAAAACAAATTGAGTTTCTGTATAAAATGGACTGTCTTACATCTATGAGCTCATAGTCATCTTTGGCATAGAGATGCTGCAGGAGGTACCAGCGTGCCACGGACACTATGGACTCTGGGTTCCCTGGTTGGTACACGACTCTCTCCAGCATCCGACGAGTCTCCCTGGAGGGAGAACAGAACAGGGTCCAAATCACATGCCAATGGCCAGGCCACAGGTAACAGGGGAGCATCCAGAGCAAGCAGCAATCACCAGGAGCAAGGAGAGGGATGGTCCTTTTTCCCAGACCACCCCAGAAAGCCCAGGACAGAGTTTTCCTTCCGATGCACCTCGAGCACTAAGGATACTGCCACCATCGTGACACTTACATATACTGCACTCAAATTAGCAGTTTAACTAGCAAGTGACCCAAATTGCACTGACACAGAAGATGCTGCAGTAACATGATAAACATCACGCTGTCTGTGAGCTCAGCACAATCTCTGATATCAGCCTGCAATCTGCTGAGCATGTACAGCAGGTATTCTCCTGCTGAAGAGAGAGGACACAAGTATTTTGGAAGGCAGTGCAGCTGAGAGAAGCAGGTACTACAGCAAATATTAATCATCCAAATAGAATTTAATACTTTGCACAAATATATCTAATCCAGGCACTCAGGAAAGGTACCACAGCCCCTGGGAACATACCATGAAAAAACAAATGTGTAAGGGAAGATGTGTAAGGGAAGGGAACTGGAATGGAGTACTACACAGAGTCTACAATTCCCTTTGGCTGATACAACCTTCCAGGCTTCTTCCTCACCAAGGCATTTTCAAACTCCCTGTATCACCAGAAATGTGGCAAAAACTGGCAATTAACTTGAGGGATTGTCACATTTTTTCACTGGTGCTCCACCAGCTCAGGCTCTTGTTTCAAGAATCCTGCCCTGCATAACCAATGTGGTTTGAACACTGATTTAACAGGCTGCTGATAGTTACACCTGGGTTGGGTTTGACATTTGTACTCAAGACACATTCCTTGTTTCAGGATTTTGAAACACCTCAGCAGATGGATGAGATCTGGTGGTGCACCTCACAGTTCACACAAGCTAGTACCTGGAATTGTAGGAAGACTGATTTTAATTTTGTTATAATCAATCACAATCACACTAGGCTGCCTGTCACCTTCTTAAAAGCCTGCAGAGAGAGTAAGCCAGCTTGTCAGAATTATCTACAGAACCACTGAACATCAGGAATATTCCAATTTTCCCCAGCTTAAGCAAAAACACTGTAAAAGACAAATGAGCCTCAGCAACAAAACTCACCAAGCAGGCTTCTGAGCCTCCCTCCCCCAAATCTTCCTCCCCTTCCTCAAAAGACTACAAGGAGCATCCAGGGAATGAAGGAGAACTTTGGCTGTGAGCCCAGTTTAGGATCAAAAAGAATCCCAGCAGCAGATAGGGTAGTGATATCTGTTTCCACTCTGCTCTTTAACAAGAGCTTTGAGAGTCTGATGAGTTTATTTAGGTAACAAGCTGCTGAAATAGAAGTTGTCTTACAGCTGTTTTCCTCTTGGTACAAACATCAGGCATGTTTTGTATGAGAAAAGGAGGAAGATGTGGCTCCCCCCCACCTTTAACTGCCATGCTACTTCAAGAATTGAGTCCTGCTTTCAGAGTTCTTTTAGTTCTTGGGAATAACAACTGCCTGTGCTTTTAGAGGGTGAGTTCCACCTGGATTGAACAGGCCAGCCATACCTGGCTCCCATCTTGCGCTGGTACTGCAGCAGTGCTTGCAGGAGAGCTGCCAGGGGACAAGGACAAAGCTTCATGGCCTCAGCTGTTGCCTCCTGAACCAAGGATGGCCAGTGCTTGTTGGAGACATTCGCCTGCAATAGGAGGAGAAGAAAAAACCACCACAAAACACCTCAACAAAAAGACAACTCCATTGTCTCTAGTGTAAATCATTTCTTTCTGTTTACTCTAGTGTAAAACAATCTTTGCTTGCAGCTCTCCACAGTGTAGGTTTAATGACATAAAGCATTTGGCAGGTTAGAAAGAGATTTCTTCAAAAACAGTGGCTGGAAGAGCCTGGAAAGGTCATGTTAAATCTTCCAGTACCAGCCCTTGCCAGCATCCCACTTGCTCACTTATGCAAAGAATCCCTTTTATGCTTTTCCATACCTGTTTTAGTAATGCTGGCTGTAATCACAAACCCTTGTTGCTGCTCTTCCCCTGGTGAATTTCCACCCCATCCACAAGCCTATTCTAGAATGTAGAATTTACTCCCAGAAGTGACATCATATTTCACCAGAAGTATAAAAAAAAACCCCAAAACCAACAAAACAAACCCAGCTCCAAGGTGGTAACTGCCTAACAGAGCAACTATTGAGCAAAACCCTGTATCTTCTGGTTTAAGAAAAGTCCTATTATCCCCATTGTGTCTGGGTAGGATTCCAATTACTGTACTTGAAGGCATGCCAAATTTTCATTTGGACAGATAATTGGGAGACAAGCCATGTTCAGACACAAAGCTTTCTTGGATCTGGGTAAGGTTTTCATCAGGTTTTTTCAGATTTCATTAAGCCACTGCAGATTAGAGAGGCTGAACAGAAATCCACTGATCAGCTGCTATGCCCATGAGAAAAGCAGAGATGAGACAATCAAATCTGTGCTAATTACATTTTTTTTAAACAAAGTCTCACACATTCTCAGGCAATTCAGGCCAGTGTTTGAAGAAGCTGTGTGAATTAACCTGGAGACCTGCAGAGACCTTTAGGAGCTACAGGGAATAGGGAGCAGACCCCTAGAAAAGAGACAGGAGAGTCACAGGAGGGAAAATCCCACCACTTGACAAGTTATGCCTGTGGAAGCTTGTGAGAAAGAAACTTGTCCACACTGAGGAGGATTCTCCTTTCCCACCAGGGCCAGATGCTTTGCAGCCTTACCCTCAGCAGAACTGACTGCCTCTTCTTATACAAGTACTCAGGATACATGAGATTTCCTTTGCCTGGTTTAGGGCTGTTAGCTCAATCATCTGCTAAAAGACCAGTTGCACCAGGCTTTAGGGAAGTCTGGTGGTGCCCTTCAAGCCTGTAGTGTGCCAATGCCATGGAGATGCTCAGGGGGCTGGAGCAGCTCCCCTACGGAGAGAGGCTGAGGGAGCTGGGCTGGGTCAGCCTGCAGCAGAGAAGGCTGTGGGGGGACCTCACTGCAGCCTTCCCGTCCCTGAAGGGAGCAGAGGAACAGGAGGGGAATGGGCTTGTGAAAGGGCAGAGACTGGCAGGACAAGGGGGCTGGAGTGAAGCTGGAGGAGGGAAGGGGGAGAGGAGAGACTGGGGGAAGTTCTGTGCAGAGAGAGTGGTGAGGGGCTGGAAGGGGCTGCCCAGAGAGGGGGTGGGTGCCCCATCCCTGGGGGTGTTCAAGGCCAGGTTGGCTGGGGCCCTGGGCAGCCTTGTGTAGCTCCAGGCCTGGAGGTTGGTGTCCCTGCCTGTGGCAGGGGGTTGGAGCTCTATGACCCTTGGGGTCCCTTCCAACCCAGACCAGGCTGGGATTCTATGAATGCCTGGAGAGAACAGAGACTCACCAAGGTTTTGTTATGTTCACATGACCTCTCAGCACAAGGAGTGATTTCTTTACACCACAAGGAACACTTCCTGTAGATTGTCCTTATGCTTAAGGCATGGCACCGTGTCTAGACATCTCTGCACACCATGAAGTCACTGGGAACTTAACTGACATCTGCAGGCATCAGTGCAGGAAAAGAGTTCAGTCTGAACAAGAGGACTCAGGCTTGAAGGGTACATCAAATTTGGGTGATCAAGCTGAAGCTGTTATCAGAGAAATGGGCCTTACTGAACAAGGTATCCTCCCCTGTGTACACAGTGGTTCTTATGTGATTGTTTCATGGCATCCTAAAACATCCACTGCTCTGTGCAGCCCTGTTTTACTCCCTAGTTGTCACTCATAAAATGCAAAGTCACTTAAACAAGGGCTTGATTTCAAAGGTGCAGAAGCCTTCCATCCTATGAATCCTCATTAAATCATGGAGTTCTGTGCCTTTGATCACCCTACCCTGCAGGCTTCCAGTGCCAGCATCGCCAACCCGAGCAGGCTGGACAGCTTCCCACTCCAGCTGCCCTGCTGCGACGCCAGCTGCAGACTCTTCCTGTAGCACATCTCTGCTCCAACCATCATTCTCTGAGACTGGTAGACTTTTGCCAGCCACTGAAAACAAACATGGAACACACAATCAGTTATGGAGCCACCAAGACACACACCCATGATGTAGTATCATTTAGTTCCAACTTGGGAGAGTACCCCAGCATGCTGCTAGCTCAGACACCACCACCCACCCAGCTCTCTCTCCAGCAGCCACCCCGAAGGGGAATGTAGCCTGCTGCAGAGCTGGCAGCACATCAGCTTGTTTCAGAGTTCCCCTGACCACCCAAAATGCGCCTTCATCTGGAGACTCCTTGCTGATGAACAGGTAACGTGTCTGGCTTTGTGAAAGCCATGCTTCAGACTCCCAAGAGCACTGTGTGCTGCCTCATTTGGCTCTGGAAGTTCTTTAGAGAAGAAAAGATAACTTTTGCTCTGGAGGAAAGGGTTTTCCAGCCTGTCTGAGCAATGCCAGGGACAGGAAAGGCAGTACAGTGTAAGCCTGAGGTCAGGTGATGGGTCAGGTTCTCAGCCAGCAGGGTCATGCTGGAGGAGCTACATGCCAGGGAGGCAGAGTCTGGGATCTGTGCAGCAGTTTGGTGCTCCTGGATTTGCTCATGGGAAGCAGGAAAAGGATTCAACTCCTCCCCCTTTACTTCTGCAGTCATGCCACGTTTTTTAAAGGAGCCAGAAGTTTGCCAGTCCCTGAGATGCCCATGATGTGCATCCAGAGGCAACAGCCACACTCAGAAAGGCTCTTTGCTGCGTTGCAGCTTTGCAAAGAAAGCAGCTTACTGAAAAAAACCACAATTCCCTTGCTTTTAAGCAAAGAGCCTTAGAGTTGTGCTAGTCACTGCCTGGTGTTAGAAAGGGGAAAATTCTTGACTCTTTCTGATGCAGAGAAGTTATGAGAAGAGAAACACCAGTCAGTATTTATGGGCACAACAGAAATCAGCACTCAGGATGAGAAGGGAACCCTCATGCACAGGCGCAAGGGCAGCTTTGCCAGGTCAGCTTTCCTCTGTTTTCTTGGGTAAGCCACAGATCAGTGCTTCAGCAGCACCCCTGAACCCTGCAAAACACTTGTTTAGGCAAAAACCAAAAACTTAAGCAAAAAGGAAAGCTAATGGCACCTGTAACTTAGTCACTAAGGCACTGTGATGGATGCTTCTGAGCAAGACAAGGCATTTATCACACTCTTAGTTAGACTAGAGCCAGAAAACATAAAAGCACAGATCTATCCATTAGGAACAGATGCAACAGCCATGCTTTTGCAGAGTGCTATCCACACCCTGAGGAATATCTTCCTTAATTGAAGGCTGGAAAAAAAAAAAATCTTCCACAGATCTTATCTTTGGCTTGGATTAGAAAAAGAAAAGCAAAACACCACTCCCCCCACAAGCCACATACACTCTGAGTTCCCTTCTCCCTGCCTGTAAGCAAGCTGGTGCTTGGCTATGCAGCAGGTGCCTGAAGAATGTGTACAAGTGATCTATTTCAAAGTAAATGACTAAAACAGAGGGTACACTCATGTCTTGCTTGCCCCCATATCCTGCAAATCCCATCTGAGTGAGCTCTGCAGTGCAGAAGGATGAACAAAGCCAAGAAAAATGTGACCAAAAAAAAAAAAAAAAAAGGGAACTGTTGCACAAATCACAGAATCACCAGGCTGGAAAAGACCTCTAAGATCATCAAGTCCAACCATTCTCATCCTAAACTAAACCAGATCCCTAAGTACTTTATCTACCCTTTGTTTGAACACACCCAGGGAAGGTGACTCAGCCCCTCCCTGGGCAGCCTGTTCCAGCCCTGACAACTCTTTCAGTGAAACATTTTTTCCTAACATCCAATCTGACCCTGCCCTGGGGCAGCTTGAGCCCATTGCCCCTTGTCCCATCTCCTGTCCCCTGGCTGAAGAGACCCTCGCCCACCTCTCTGCACCCTCCTGGCAGGGCAGGGGAGGCGGGGAGAAGGTCTCCCCTCAGCCTCCTCTTCTCCAGGCTGAACACCCCCAGCTCCCTCAGCCGCTCCTCAGAGGATTTGCCCTCCAGCCCCTTCCCCAGCCTGGCTGCCCTTCTCTGGACACGCTCCAGGCCCTCCATGTCCTTCTGGCAGTGAGGGGCCCAAATGATACTTGGATGTTCCAGAAGGGAAGAGGATCCACCTTATAACAAGTGAGACAGCAACTGCTGTATCACACTTGCATTCATCCTTCTCAGACTGAAACCCACCTCATGAGTCTCACCACAAACAGGGCTGCATGTGTTTGGCAGGCAGAGGGAGCACCCTAAACCCTGCAGCTACAGGAAGGACCCTCACAGAAGCACTCAGGAGTTTTCCAAACACACAGACAGCGACTGTAACCACCAGCAACCGTTAGGAAATAATGAAATAACTACCCCTCACCACCAGAAAGATCTCTTGGCATGTGTGAGACAGGCTTCCCAGGCTGTCTCACAGAAGCAGCAGATGAAGAGAGTTACAGCACCTTCCTATTAGCTAAAAATGGTGCAGTGATGGCATGGGAGGGAGTGAGTGAATGCTGCTTCTGGGAGTGATTTCTCTTCCCTCCAGACTCACCCAGGTGACACCTCACACCAGGAGATGACAGAGAAAGAAGCTACTCAGGCTTTCATGTCCTAAATGAGGAGTTACATCAGTGTATTTATTGTTCCAGGCCAGGTTGGATGGGGCCCTGGGCAGCCTTGTGTAGCTCCAGGCCTGGAGGTTGGTGTCCCTGCCTGTGGCAGGGGGTTGGAGCTCTGTGTCCCTTGGGGTCCCTTCCAACCCAGACCAGGCTGGGATTCTATGATTCTATGATTTATCTGTAGTACATTACTACATTAGGAAACCATCTATTTCCACTGATTCTTATGGGTTATGAAATATTTCACTGGTTTCTGCTCACATGGGTCCCTAAAGACACAGGCACATGGGGTTCACCAAGTTTTTAATTCCCCATCCCCACGCTGCTTGCTCTTAATAACAGCCCTTAATGTTCCTACTATTAGAGAAAATTAATACTTTACATTAATACTTATACAACTTTATACTGAATATAACCTGTTTTTTCTGTCATGGGCCATCAGTAGATGAGTAAGAACAAACAGTAAAACAATCTCTCAGGCATCTAAAGTGCATCACCTGCTATGAACAGCACACCAGAGCCAGGGAGAGGATCCACACTGACCTGCCAGGCTGCAACTGAAGCTGAGCTGGTCATGACTGTCTTGTGAAGCTCCTCTAGGATGCTGTCTGGAAGCTCCTTGTGAGACTGCAACAGCTGCTTACACTGAACTTGTCTCAACAGCAAAAACAGAGCAGGGTTCTCAGGGCAGCTCTTCAAACCCTAAAAACAAAACAAGGCTCAAAGTGATCAGATTCATCATTTCAGAAGATGCTCTGACTTCCCCTTTTCAGTCTCTACAGAAAAAGCACTGAAAGATTCTCAGGATGTTTGCAAGATGACTTCTCCCTCCTACTCTGCACAAAGGAGAGGAATGGACACATGAAAATAGGTAACATTCTTTACGTCCTCAAAATACACCTGAGGTCATCCTAAATTTTGTGCCTGTCCCACCCTTAAGAGGTTTCCAAAAGATGGACTGATAAATGGAAGACCTCTAGCTCTCCTTTGGCTTGATCATCATTGCAAGTTTTGGGCTAAAAGAAGAAAAACCTGCCCTATGGCTAAAAATAACCTTGAGTCAGGCAGTTTCAGAACTCCCAGCTGAGGTACTGCACTCTCACTGGAACACAAGTGCTTTAGTAAACATTTCTGGTTCAGGAACAGCAAATTCCTATAGAGTATTCGCAAAACAAACTCATGCAAAGCAAGAAAACTGGCCATCTGTTGCTTTAACCACAGGTTGTGCACGTGAAGCTTCTGCAAGTCACAATACATACTATTTTACCTTCTGAAATCACAATACTTCAAAGAATTACTCAAACCAGATCTGTTCTCAGAAACAACTCGGGTGCTTTTCACCCATTTTCTTTAAAAACACATTGTGTTGTCTGAGAGACCTTAACAAGCTGCTGCTTTGCGAAGCATGATGTACCTGCTGAGCTTCTGAAACACAATAGAAGCTGTTAGCACCTGCTGCAATTTACCCCTCTAACAAGCCTGGAGTCACGTTGCCTGTCTCCAACTGAACAACAGCAGAGCCTGAGTCATCATCCCCACTTGTTCTCCTCGCTGAGGACCCCGGGGTACAAAACTATTAATGAAGGTTTGTGGTATCAGAGTTTCTCTTGTTTCTTCTCAAGCTGCAGGCACTGACTATCCTCTCCCCAAGCCATTTAACTAGCAAAACCCAAACAAAACCAGCATTACCTTCCCCCACACCCAGATATCACCTTGTGTGTCTAGACACCTCTGGTCCTTGTGGCGTCCCCTGGTGGCTCTGAGATAAAGCCCCAACACAACAGGGCAGAAGACCTCTGCAGGTCTCCTACCTGGACTTGCCTTGAATTTCTGTACTGTTTAGCTTAATAGTAGGTTAATGAATCAAGGCAGGAAGGGCATATCATACCCTGCTTTCTTTGACTGTTAACAGAGCTTTGGTGTTGCAAACACAGTAAGTATGTTGGGGTAGGAAGATAACAACATCTATTGCATCTCGTGGCTCTGACAGAACATACAGTTCATAATTCAAAGATTAACTTGCTGTAAAATGCACACAAATCATGATTCCTGTGTAGTTCTACCACAGTCTGCCACTGTGATGCCATCATACCTTGGTACAAAGAGCTTCAGCTTCTGAGAGTTTACCAGCCTCCTCTAGACTGGTGATAGTCTGGCACAGACACCAGTCCTCCAGGGTCTGGATATAACTGAGTGGAAGGTTATTTTCTCCAGCTGCAAAGACAGATCAAACACTTAGCCAGACCCCCATTTATTCTGTCACATCATATGATGTCACAAGCTCTAGAGCTGGTATGGGTGAGCTTTAAGGAGTATCAACCTGACACTGCTTCCTTCATTAGTAGGAACATTAAGAGATTGTAAAATTAAAAGCAAGAAGTGTGAGTGGGGGGAAGAAGATGCCATTTGAGTTAATGGTCTGAGAACAATCAACACTATGGACATTGAGCAAGACTGAGGCTGAGGTTATCCTGCTGCTGGAAAACTGACAAATTCAAGAGTACTTTCAGCCTTTCCTTGTGAGCACTGCTCCTGTGATGTAATGCATCCATCCATTTAGGCCTCAGAGTTCAAAAGTACTACTTTAAAAAAGCATTTGTGGCCTTGGAGAGGAAACAGAGCTGCAATTAAGTAATTAACCTGAGCTGTACATTAGGATGTCGCGTTTTTATGTGATAAAATAGTTACAGCTCAGACCACTACTGAGCAATTCTCAGCTTATTTGCAAGTTTCTGAAACTCAGGAGAGTATTGCAAGCTTAGAACATTCCAATTTTGTTTTATAAACCAAGAAAACTTGTATAGCTTACTTTTGGCTGAAACTGTTGATAACAGTGTCATCTCCATGTCTGTTCGCTTTGGCTGGGTGTTGTTCAGACAGACAACAGTGTTCTCAGCATGACAGGCTGCCATGAGCACTGCCCAGGCAGCAGGATTATCTAGGAAAGAATGGTTAAAGGTACCTCAGGGTAGTTCATTTAGAATGGCCTCTATCAGCTGAGTTGTACAAACACAGCTGACAGTGCAGCTACACTGCACATGAGAGACAGCAAGAACAGTGCAAGTGGTTCAATCAGACCTTGACATCAGCTCAGCACAAGATCACAGACTCACAGGGGTTGCAAGGGACCCCCAGAGCCCCTGGGGTCCAGCCCCCTGCCAAAGCAGGGTCCCTGGGACAGGGCGCACAGGGCAGCGTCCAGACGGGGCTGGAATCTCTCCAGAGAAGGAGACTCCACACCCCCTGGGCAGCCTGTCCCAGGGCTCCCTCACCCTCACTGGGAAGAAGTTCTGCCCCACACTGGGGGGAACTCCCTGTGCTCCAACTTGAGCCCATCGCCCCTTGTCCTGTCCCCACAGACACTGAGCAGAGGCTGCCCATGTCCCCTGTGTCCCACCCTTCAGCTATTGATCCCCATTGATCAGCTCCCCTCTCAGTCTCTTCTCTCCAGGCTGAACAGCCCCAGCTCACTCAGCCTTTCCTCACAGGGGAGATGCTCCAGGCTCTTCATCCCCTTCACAGCCTCCTCTGGACTCTCTCCAGGAGACCCCTGGCTGTTTGATCCCAGGGAGCCCAGCACTGGACACAACACTCCAGGTGGGGCCTGAGCAGGGCAGAGCAGAGGGGGAGGATCCCCTCCTGCGAGATGGTAACTGGTTGGTTACTATTTGCCACCAACAAAGTAGAATTCTTCAAATTATAAGACAAGGATGACAGTGGCAGCAAAAATCCCAAGGCACCATCACAGCTTTCAGTCACATGGACTCACTTCTCTGATCACCTGCATGGAAGTTAACAGCAGGAGCTCAGCCTAGAAGTAGGCAGCTAATTACAGCATCAGCTTTAGCCTGACCTACCATGAAGAGCAACTGTCACTTGGAAGAGTGGCCTTTGTCCTGAACTGCACAGAGCTCAGGTAAAGATATCACCCATGTAAAGTTTTCATCCCAGAGATAATGAATTTTCTCAGCAAAATGAAATAAAGGTTGAAGATCTAACCAAGTAAAATTTAAAGCACACTGCTTTTGAACAGGTGTCATAGCCTTGTGTGTACCTGTAGGGAAGTAATTTAAATTTTTAACTTGAAGCCACACTAAACATCTGAGAAAAAATAGTGCAAACAAACAGTATTTTGGTATTTCATTACCATGTGGAACTGAGCACTTGAAAAGCACACTTGATTTGCACTTAGATCACCATTTTGTAATAGGTGAACAGTTGCCTACAGTTCAAAGCCATTGACTGTAACAGAAAACCCAGATTGTCAAGCTAGATGAATAAATCTCTTCTGCCTGATGTGGCATACTGACTCTGAGGGAGTATGTTTTCTTTTCTGTCTAATATACAAAATGATACTGATCTCTTCTCCCACTGAGGCATTACCAAATTGCCCAAGTTTTCAGAGCAAGGCTTAAAACTCAGTTTTTTGTCTTCTTGTCTGGTTTAAATTCTCCATGTCTAAACTTGGAATGACAGTTAAAATTTAAACTCCAAGCACCCTCCCCAAAACAACCCAAGAGGGGGGTTTGTTAGCACAATAATTTTGTTTCTGATGGGCTAAAAAAGGGGGGGGGGGGGGGCGGGGGAAAATCACTATTATCATTGACAAGAAGAGTAACCTGGACAGATGTGGATTGCCTTCTGAATATTCTTCAGAGGGTTGTTTTTCTCATCTTCCAGCATGTGGCATCCTGCTGCCAACTGATTAACTGCAGCATTCAGCAGCGCTTCCTATGAAACAGGAGAGAAAAGTGACTTAACACTACATCATGACTGATGAGATGGAGTCAGTCTTAGGATTGTTTATGAAATCAGAGGGTCTGCATGTTAAAAAAAGCCAAACCTTCCCATGGTTCACATCATGTGCATATGCAGTGTTTCCTGCCACAGCTCCCCCCTGCAATGTTAAACAAAAACAAACAGAAAACCTGCTTTAGTTTTGTGACTGATTAGGAGATTTTATACAAGAGGTAAAGCCAAGATCTCTTTTATCTTTGTTAATCAGAAATAAAAGGTTTTCACAATGAAATCTCTTTATAAAGAATGAGGAAGAGAGGATTAGAGCTTATCTATACCTTGTGTTTCTAATTTTAGCCCCATATAGAAAGGTGTTTGTTTTCAGGTGCTATTTCTGTTATATAATTGACATAAATTTAACAAAGAGAACACACTTATTGTAAGACAAAGAGGATTTACTTGGATAAGCTATGCTTACTATCAGCATAAAGTCAACAAAGAAATACTGGTGAATGCAGAAAGTCAGACTGATTGGACTCACCAAATTCAACACACGTAAATCCCAATATATGTTTATATAAACAAATACTTGTGTACAAAATTAAAAAGAAACAACCCAACACATAGCACAGGCTTTTCTTGTTGGAGCAATTCTATCAGATTTTTTTCCCCAGAAGTTTATTTTGAGAAGAATTGCTACCTGATGGAAGACACAAGTTGTTGGATATGTACACAATGTACATAAGCCTTAGTTTTTCATGTTATTTAGTGAACTCTGCATGCTGAAGGGTGGAGGTTTTTTAGTTAAGAAACAACACAGACCACTCAGGGTGCAAAGAGCACCGTACACTGCAGGAACACACTTACTTTTGTCTTTTGCACTGCATACAGTGGAACTACTCGAGACAGAAGAGACCAGAGGGCAGGATTATCAGGGTTCCTGGGCAAAGAACAAGGATATTAGACTTTCTGGTTTAGAGATTAACCTGCTTTTCCATGGGGTAGGCAGTTGATATAAATCCCAAATGTATCTTTTCCTATTAGGAGAACAACTCAGTGTGGCTGAAAATAGACACAGAATCACAAGGTTGGAAAAGATCTTCAAGATCATCAAGTCCAACCATTCCTGTGTTGTGCTAAATACCTGATCTATTTAAACACATCCAGGGAAGGTGACTCAACCACCAGACAGTAATTTACAACAACCACTGTAATACTGAAGTTACAATTCTTCCTCAAGACATAAAATGTACCATATGCATATCAATGCTCAGGGGAAGAAAGCACACTTCAGGACTACAGTCTTGCCCTCACACTGTAAAGAACGAAGACTTTAAATTGCAGCTGGAGAAAAACAGTTGGCCTAAAGAACAGTTCCAAAAAACACCTGGAGAGATTATGAGGTGTGTCTTGCTTAAAGGCCCTGATTAAAGCTCCCTCTTCCCAGAAAACACCAAGGCTAATCAAAACACCTTTACACACAGGGATTTAGCTACTGGAATGAGCAGCTTCAGAGACTGTTAAATATTGAAGAAAAGCCCTGGAGAATTTTCTGCATTGAAGGTTCTGCTGCACAGGATGAAAAAATGCTTTCACAGAACAGTGAACTGATGCAGCCACCTAAGAAACCACCAAAACAAACCCAGAAAACCCCAAGCAAGCCATGGAGCTCCTGCCATTTGATCCCATAAATCAGAAAGCAAGCTTCTCTTGGCTGATGTGACAACCTTAGGTGAGGACTTTGAATAATAAGCAGCTCTCTGTGCACCAGCAAAATTCTTTTAAAAAAAAGGTAATTTAAAAATAAGTAATGTTTTTCAATGTAACCAAAGCTGTACCTTCAGAAGGCAATCTACTGAAAGACAAAAATACATACCTGTGCACTGCTTTGGAGATTTCTCTCTGGACCCCCTCATTCCTCCCTTGCAGTGCATAAACAGCAGAGGCAATAAGGCAGCTCTCGTACATTGTATCATCCCCTTTTTCATGTTTCAGTAATTCTTTTAAGGCGGCTGTTGCAAGTGTAGCATCCTGCCTCACCAGTCCCAGCGTGCACAAAGCCTTCAGGCTCTCTCTGCTAGGTTCCTTCAAGGAGCTGTTGAATCAGAGGGAGAGAAGGAAGCACCAGTTTGGAGCATCAAATAAACTTACTGTTAACAGTACAGTAGCTGAGCCCTCTTGCTCCTACACGTCACGTATGGAACACAGAATTAAGAGCCTCTAATTCTAATTGTGGGGTGGTGGATCAAGCCAGGTTAGCATCCCTGAGGTCTCAGGACACAGAACACCGCAGCTCTGATGTGACATTTCAGCTCCCAAGCTTGTAACTACTTTGTGTAACTACTTTGCAAGACCCTTCATAGACTGGTCTGTGTTGGGAGCGACCCCAAGGGTCACAGAGCTCCAACCCCCTGCCACAGGCAGGGACACCAACCTCCAGGCCTGGAGCTACACAAGGTTGCCCAGGGCCCCATCCAACCTGGCCTTGAACACCCCCAGGGATGGGGCACCCACCCCCTCTCTGGGCAGCCCCTTCCAGCCCCTCCCCACTCTCTCTGCACAGAACTTCCCCCAATCTCTCCTCTCCCCCTTCCCTCCTCCAGCTTCACTCCAGCCCCCTTGTCCTGCCAGTCTCTGCCCTTTCACAAGCCCATTCCCCTCCTGTTCCTCTGCTCCCTTCAGGGACGGGAAGGCTGCAGTGAGGTCCCCCACAGCCCTTACACCCTGTCCTTCACCAGTGGCCACAAACTGAATGGTAAGAGATGTGTATTACTATTTCCATTCCTGAAAGACACCTGGACTTCTAACTAGTATCAAACCTGAGTTGCAGTCAGCCTATTTACAGTTTTGCAACAGAACTGCACCAAGGGAAAAGCCAGACATGAGCCTGCTGCATAGAACTGCTCTCTCTGAGAAGAGGGATGCTCTGAGGTATGATGCCTCTTTACAGGAGTACTGGTTCCAGTGTAAGGCTGTCTGAACATGCTTCCCACCATCTACTAGTTTGGGTACCCTTATTGTGATCTGATTAATGTTCAGTGGCCTTATTGTTTATAAATGTGTGAAGGGTGAGAGTCAGGAGGCTGGAGCCAGGCTCTGCTCAGGGGTGGCAGCGACAGGACACGGGGCAGCGGGTACAGCTGGAGCAGAGGCAGCTCCATGGGAATGTCAGGAGGAACTTTGTCACTGTGAGGGTGACAGATCCCTGGGACAGGCTGCCCAGAGAGGCTGTGGAGTCTCCTTCTCTGGAGCCATTCAAACCTGCCTGGATGTGGGATTTAATCTGTGATTAATCTATGTGGCAGGGGGTTGGACTAGATGAGCTTTTGAGGTCCCTTCCAGCTCCTGATGGCCGGGGATTCTGTGATCAGTTGCACCGTTCCATTCACTCCCAGGAACATGAAGCAGTTTAACCTCCTACCAATAGTGCTTCAGGCTTTATTGGTGACCTACTAGATACAGGTACTGACTTTTTCCAGCAGGTTTTTTCTAGTATAGGTGGAGAACTCTTAAATCAACCCCCTGATCTTCAACTCTGGTGAGAACAAACAGCCAGCTGAGTACAACCAGCCAAATTCAAGGAGCTTAACTGATGTACTAGTTCTTACAATGACAGCAATTCAATAAGCTGCAACACAAAGTGAGTGGAGGCAAGTAACACAACAGCACACAGCAACAATAACTGGGAGTTACTGCACCCACCCTCATGTCCTTAACACAAGTAGAGAATGAAGTGTAGCTTATTTTCACTTATCAGGTGACCTCAGGCTCCTAATCAAGGTGGTAACAATTATTTTTGCCTTCAGAAAAAGACAAGAGTGTAAACCTCCCTATTCTGGGTTTGGTTTTCAGCCCCTAGCAAGAAAAATTCCTGAGAGCTGTCAAACAGAGTTGAATATCCAGTACTACATTACCTGGTGCCAAGGTGCTGCACTTGGAAAAGCAAGAAGATTTTACAGTACTAGTGATAAAGACCTACTCACTCCTAAAAATCTCTGTGTCAAGCTGGCCATAAGAAAAGGCAGCAGGTAGCTTCTTGTTCCAGGTCCTACTTAGGCCTTTAAGTCATTTATTGGGAATTCCAGTCAATAAAGTCATCTGTCTTGGACTAGAATGCTCCATTTTTGTTCTTACTACTAAAATCCACCACATACCTTTGCAGCACTGTGCTTCCAATTCAGATCTAGATACACTCACTGTACCCCCACCTTTCTAAACCATTTACTACTTTTCTTCTAACAGAAACAGCTAATGACCTCTAGGAAACTCTCACTGCTGATATTTATGACAAAAATATGAATCTGCAGTGATTAACAGGATGTAGGAAATACCAGGTTCCTAGCTAATCACCAGTTACTCAGGATTTACTGTGTACTATCTCATGGACCTTCACTACTCCAGTAAGTTCAGGAGCCTGCTGGTTGTACAGACACTCCTGCAGCTTTCCACTGACAGAATGTGGATGTTGAAAGGCTGAGATGTTACTTCTTAACCCACAGGAGACTAACAATGATACACAGGCTTTTACCCTCCACAGCTCTGAGAAGAAGAGACATTCATGACTTAAGCAAACAACTGGCACAGATCTGTTTTTCATGGGAAGCTACAACATTGTCCTTGTCTATCAGGCTTGGAACAGAATTCTTCTGGAGATTTCTGACTATTAAAACCGAAATAGTTTTCATTAGTCATCTAGATTTCTTACAGCTGAAGAGCAAAAATATTGCCTGTTGCTCAAGACCACTATAGATCATTATTATCTTAAAATATAAATCTATTAATATTACCATTCACAGATATTAAGACATCCAAACTGCCCAGCCCAATACCCCAATACTGCTTTAAGAGTACAAAAGATATAAGTCCTAAAGCAAAATAAAAATATCACAGGAATAAGCTCAAAACAGCACTGTATCCACTGCCAACTTTTACTCTGCAACACAAAAGGAAAATATTCACCTGAAAAGTCCCTAAAAAGTAAACACTGAGGATTCAGCAGCATGACAGAACATCATACGCTGTTCCCTCCACTTACCACTTAAACAGCAGTGTCTTTGCAGCATCCACTTTGTTCTGCTTGTACTCTATGATTGCCAAGGCAGTCAGGATATGTGCTTTATCTTGTTCAGACTCAGCAAGAGACAAGGCTTTTTCATAGGCTGGTAAGAAATCAAGACTCAGGATTGAAGCAGGAGAAAAACAGCATGTCTATAAAGCTTCTAGAAAAGCATATTAGAACACTTCACATAACAGGCAGAAGACAAAATAAAAAGTCTTTAAGACTTTGGAAGTACCTGTGTATTAGGAACAGCCAGATTTACAGGGCTCTTCAGAGCCTGGAATTGTTTAATATGTAGCATGTGAAAACAGAACTGAAAAGCAGTATTGGGATATCCAGAAAGGGCCTGAAAGAACACAGTATCAATACCCCCTTGTGATTGTTTATGGAGTACTTCTTCAGATGGGCACACTATCACCCCAACTAAAGACTGTGAGTCAATTAAGACTCTGAGCTGGCTGCTCCTTTGCTCCTTATGCTTCTACACTGACAATTCAGTGTGTTTCTGTGAAGCCTCACATCTGAGCACTGCAGAACACAATGGAGCACTTCTGTTTATCACTGAAGTGCTCTGAATGACATACTAAGCTCCTGTCCAGACCTGTTTTTTCCAGGAAAGCTGCTTCATTTGAGAACAAGCCAATCTAACAGCACAGCAGCTTAATGGACAAGAATAAAACACTTGAAGAAATGAGGCTTCCTCATTAAATTTCCAGCACATTTGCTGAACAGCCTAATGATTAAGATAGTTGTGGAACACACACTTATGCTTTAGGACTGAAGTAAACTGAAGTGCAGCTAGATTGGTCAGAGAACCAAATGTTGTTAAGATGACTCTCAAGAGGAGCATCCCATAATGCTCTGAATTAGGCTTACCTTTGATACTTTCTTGAAAGAGTCCTTTCTTGAAGTAGGCTAATGCTATCCCCACCATGCCATCAAAATTATTTAGGGGTGTTGAAGAGTAAACCTCAATGGCCTTATCACACTGACCAAGGGCACTGTGGAAAGAAAACCAGTCACTGCCATGAGGGACGTAGCAACAGCTGCTGTGATCCAGACAAGATGCCACAGCAGACCAGTGTCCTCTTTTCCACAAGCAGACACCTGGAAATGAGGAAGATTAGAGCAAGAATGTGCAATACCCCCTGCCCTCCTTCTGTTGTAGCAGTTACTCTCCAACTATCTGAAGAATAATTAATAGGAAGAAGTCCTCCCCATCTGTATGACAGCTTGTTGTAAGGATGTCACTTGATGGTCAACACAATGGAGTTGGAGAAAGCAGCAAAGAAGAGACAGAAAATAAGCAAATCAAAGTATGCATGCACACAGACAAGTGCACAGACAGAGAAAGAGCAGCCTTGCTCCAAGACCACTATGGAAGGAATTATACAGGACTGTGTTTGTCAGGCCTAGTTATTAGTTACTGGAATTCTTCCTCTATTGGAAGCTGCAAACAGGAACCACCATGCAGAAAGCTTAGAGTGAGACGACAGGAAACTGAAGAGTTGCTTCTAAAACCTACCCTGAAGTTAAAATATGAATTATCACATGATCACAGCCTGGAAGTTCCAGTGCCACGTGCAGAAATTGAAGGGTCTGTGAAGTTTCCCCTTAGCCAGCTGACAAATATCTAATTAGCAGAACTTGAGGTATCTCGTTTCAAACAGAAGTTTGAAAGTCTTCATCTGTCAAGGTTTGTGTCCTGCATTCTCTGAGAGCCACAAGGGAACAGGGAAGGGAATGTAGAATTGTGAAGAGGATTGAAGGAGACATTAAATCAGCAGGCAGATCACATCCATGTGTATGTGACTGAGAGCAGCCCTGAGGAGAAGGATTTGGGAGTGCTGGGGTATGAGAAGCTCCATGTGACCCCTCACTGTGCACTGTCAGCCCAATCAGCCCCTTGTGTCCTGGGCTGCATCCCCAGCAGTGGGACCAGCAGGGCTGGGAAAGGGGGATTCTGTCCCTCAGCTCTGCACTGGCACAGAGACCCCCCTGCAGCACTGCCTCCAGCCTGGAGACCCCCAGGACAAGGGGGACACAGAGCTGTTGGAGCAAACTGGAATGGCTTTGAGATCCCTTTCCACCTAAACCAGCCTGTGATTCTATGCACACAGCACCCCAACCCCACATGCTTCAGGTCATACAAGTCAACACAAATTCAAAGGGCAGGTAGAAAGGATTTCAAATAAACCCTGAAACAGCTGTTTTATTCAGATTAAGCCTGCTACATATCTCAAGAGATCATAAAACTCCCTCAATTTATTCTGGAGACCACTAAACAGCTAGATTGTGCAGTCTATGTTAAGACATTACAGCATCAAGCAAAGCATAGGGGCATCATGGATGTGTTCTGAACTGGGAAGATGTATACCAATTCCTTGCAGTCTACTAGTTGTATTCTTTAAATACACCACCCATTTCTGGAGCACACCTGAAATTCAGCCTCACCTGTCTACAATTAAGAATGGTGTTCAATAAATTGTTTTCATGAATTCATGACAGCCAAAGCTGAAGTCAGTGTGTGGGAAAACATGTCAACAAACACTTACCACAGTGACCTGGCATAGTTCAGCACTGCTATATTGTATTTCTCAGTATCCTCAGAGTTTTTCAGCAATGAGGCTGCCCTGAAAATAACCACAATTAAGATTAATTACCATCTGATTACAAACACCCATAGTTTGACAATAGCTCTTGGAGCAGAAATGTTTTATGCAGAAGGTTTTCTATGCTGATTAGGAACAGAGCCTATCTTACTGCATCAGCAAACAGGTTTACTGGGCATGGTTTCCTCTGCCACCAAGCCTACCACTTGAAAAGAGAGAAAAGAAAACCCACGACAAAGCCTAACCACCTCCATTAATCACAATGGAGACCAAAACTAAATCCAGCCCCCAAAATATCACTTAGATCCCACACAGTAAATTAGCTTAATGTCCTGGTAAGCCTTGGAATGCCTTTACTTCTCCAGCCCCGTGTTCTGCATTGATAAATTTGTATAGCAACCACCCCACACCTCCCCTTAAAGTAGTCAGTTCCTCAACTTAGCTGATATGTGCTGCTGAATTGAGAAAGTAAGGTTTACTGAAGAAAAAGAAAAAAGCTCTTAGGTTTTTTCAGCTTCTGCATGGAGAAAGAGGTTAAGGTAAACTCAGGGTGTACAGTTTACCTCTCATAGGCATGCGATGCCTGCCTTTTGAGCTGCAGGTACTCACTCAAATAACCAAGCATCGTGAAGACAGATGGATCATCTGGATCTCTTTCTAGAAAAATCAAGAATTGACAATAAAGGAGACCATGATCAGAGAGAGCTGTGAAAAAGCATTACAAAAACACTGCTACACTGGTGGTACAGTGTGTGCATATATGCAAAACGCTTTGCCAAGTGCTTCCTCAGTTGCTGACTGGAATCGTTTCGACAGGCTGCAGGCAGATAAAGAACAGATCTGAAGACCCACAGGTTAGCTCAAAAATGTTTCAAATCTTATGATGCACCATTAATGCACTAAATATTTTAAGTTTGTCAGCCCACAGTGGCTTGGGGCTTTTTTGTAATGAAGTAGGAAACCATTCAGCTTGTACTGACTCTAGTGAAACATGGGTAGAAACTTGCAGTTTATTTTTAATACATTTACAAAATAACAAAATTTTCAACTTTGAAAAGCTCGTCAGTAGCTAAAGCAGAGATCTGTGAGCTGTCATCTCACCACAGACATCTAACCTTTTTCCCCAGACAAGGAAAGATCACTCAGGCCCCTCCTGCAGTCTGCTAAAGAACAGGGATTTCACCAAGAAATCCTGTCTCACATTCATCCCATTGTCAGTGCTTGAACCTTATTTTGTAGGTCTCAAAAAAAATCAGCAACAGAGCTTTACAGGAGTTAATTAGCAAGATCCCCTGGGAAGCTGTTCTCAGGGAGGGGGGAGCAGAGCAGAGCAGAGCTGGGGGTCTGTAAGGCCCCACAGAGTGACAGCTCTGGATCCCCGGGTGTAAGAGGGGAGGAGAGGAAGGCCAGAGACAGCGTGGAGGAGCCAAGGGCAAACTGAAGGGTGAGAAGGAAAGGCAGAGTGGTGGCAGCAGGGCTGGTATCCTGGGGACACCAGAGGGACGCTGCCTGGCTCTGGAGAGACGGCTCAGGGAGGCTGAAGCACAGCTGGAGCCGAACGTGTGGAGGGGCCCAGAGTGCAAGATGGCGGCTTCTAGAGGTGTCTCAGCCAGAGAAGGAAGGTCAAGGAAAGGGGCAGCTCCTGGTGATGCTCCTGGCAAACCGGTAACAGTGGAGGAGGAGAAGGCTTTCTGCCTCCATCTTCACTGGCCACCTCACTCCCCACAGCTCTCGGGTGGAGGGACAGCAAGGTAGGCACTGGGGCAGCAAAGCCCTGCCACTGGGAAAGGGAGGATCAGGATCGTGGCCACCTGAGCATACACAAGGCTACGGGACCCCATGAGCTGCACCCCAGCGCCCTGATGGAGTTCCCAAACCACTCTCCATGATATTCAAAAAGTCATGGAGGGCCAGGCCCAGGGGAAGGGCCTTCAGCTGCAGGAGGGGGATGGAGAGGGGCTGGGGGGCAGAAATCCTTCCTGGGGAGGGGGGAGGCCCTGGCCCAGGGTGCCCAGAGAAGGTGGGGCTGCCCTGGGATCCCTGGCAGGGCTCAAGGCTGGGTTGGATGGGGCTTGGGGCACCCTGGGCTGGGGGTGTCCCTGTCTGTGACAGGGAGGTGGAACTAGATGATCGTTGAGGACCCTTCCCACCCCAACTGCTGTATAACTCTATGAAAATCACACTTGACATACAGAAGCCTACTCAAACAGGGAGGCTGCAGTGGCTTGGAACCATGCCCAAGAACACGACCTGTCTCCTACTGAAGGTTAACACAACCACATGCCTGAGATTATGAGGTACACAGCATCCAGGAACAGGTTCTGCCAAACATCATGGCACACGGGCAGAGGAGCCAGTGCCTATCTGCACCCATGCCTACAGACACACACAAAGGAAGTCTGATTCAAACTCCTGATGACAAGGCTCTGGTCTTTATTTTGATCAGACTTTGAAACAAAATCTGCTGGAACGATTAGGAAGACAGAACTCACATACATTTAATCTTTGTATTATAAATAAAATCAGTGGCCATCCTCACACCTTGTTTTGCTTCTTTACTTCAAGGTTCAATAGCCCCTGCCCAACCCACCTTTTGCCAGACCCAGCACTGGTGTATCCATTAATTCTGAATGCTTGGAATGCACCAATAACCATGACAGGTTAGGGAGGCATCTGAATTACTTACCTACATATTTGGTCAGGACCACCTGGGCTGCTGGGATAGCATTCATCTGAACAATGTTGTACAGATACAGTTCAGTGTTTCTGTTGCTTTTATCCTGCAGCGTTGAGCATACCCAGTGGGCATAACCTTTTGCTCCCTCAGTCTCAAGAAAAAAACAAAAAAAAAGAAAATAGGAGTCATTAGAGAGAGTGGTGAGGGGCTGGAAGGGGCTGCCCAGAGAGGGGGTGGGTGCCCCATCCCTGGGGGTGTTCAAGGCCAGGTTGGATGGGGCCCTGGGCAGCCTTGTGTAGCTCCAGGCCTGGAGGTTGGTGTCCCTGCCTGTGGCAGGGGGTTGGAGCTCTGTGACCCTTGGGGTCCCTTCCAACCCAGACCAGTCTCTGATTTTATGATTAAATCTGCTCAAGCAACAGTATAATAATTAAAGATTTATAATAACAACTCTGTGTTTTAAAAATCTGGATCTGTTAAGGAGGAAAAGAAAACACAAACTGAATTACTCCATGCAATTTTAACTTGTCCTTTGGGCAAAGAATTCTTACATTAAAATATCACTTGCTGCACTACTCAGGGGATGACAGCTGAAAAAAAACCTGTAAGAGAACGTGAAGTTCTCCACTTTGTTAGAACTCAGGGTACTGGCACTATCCTTGCTCTCTCCTGGAACAGTTAGAATTTATGCCTTTGATCTCTGTCCAACTCTGTGGAACATCAAGAATGTTTTTTTCATGACTTAGGGAGCTGATTTCTTGGACCACTGGGGCTAAAACATTTAATAAAATAACTGCCTGCTGTTCAGTGCCAGCACTGGCCAGGAACAACAGGGAAGTCAGGCAATCTCATCTGGACCCAAACTGTTTCATCATTCAAGAAATGCCTATGTCTTAAAAAAATAAAAATTAATTAAAAAAAAAATCCCATCACCAGAGTTAAAGCTATTAGATAGGCAGAAAGTTCAGGACAATCCAACTGTTATACTCACATGCATACTGAGTTCAGTCGTGTGCCTGAAGAGATCCATGGTATCATAGCTGTCTACCTGCTCTGCAATAAGAGCCTAGAAAGAAACACGAGTCGCTGTAGTTGAGCACTTCAAAAATTAATGACATCAACAAGAAACTCAGCACATGCTACTTCAAGCACATCTTGGGCATTTAACAGGAGGACACTTCCTCTTCCTCACACTCTCTAAGAAACATACGTTTCAGGAGTAAAATTAACACAGTTTAAGGGAGCACAAGCAGTTTCCACTGCATCAGTCCTTGAAACTTAAGGTTTACTTCACAATCTTCAGGACAAAGACTTTGTGTGCATTAGCACAAGCTGTAACATCCTCTGACAGGAGCTGAATTTTGACATGTGATGGTGCTAGTCCTTCCCTAGAATCCAGTTTCAGTGAGGTATCATTAGCAGGTCAGCAGTATGGATCTATGAAGAGCACCTAACGGGATCATAAAGGTTTTAATCTCAGGTATTTCTACTCATGGGTGGCCCAGATACCAGTGGGAGCATATCTAACCCTCAGTGGTAGCAGGAGCCAGGGACCTCCTAAGAAGTAAGAGCTGCTTTTGTCCCAGTTATATGAGAAAACTTCTAACAGTGGCATTAGAAGGGGCTCTGAGAAGGGGGTTAAGCAGTGCCATACAGTGAGGCAGAGGTACAGCTGCAGCTGAGATAACCAGTGCTGTGGGAAGATGGTGCTATATTGACAATACACAATGAAAAGCTTGAGAACACACACAACATCAGCCAGAAAAAAGCCATCACATAAGGGCATGTACCTTCCTTTGTACTACCACTGTGGAAACAAAGGGTCTATCGACCCTCAGGGGAAGTAGCAGCTCTGTTTACTTGAAACATTTAACTTTCAGGAACACGTTTAAGTACCAGTTATTAGCCTGGAGTCCAAGTCCTCTCTTTGACTAACAGCTGCTTTTTCTGCACAGCACTATGCAGTATTATGGTCACCTTACCTGCCCAATCCAACACAGAAGGTAAGAAGGCTCCAGAGACTGGGCCATCTTGAAGGCTTCATGAGCTTGCTGTAGGAGCAGAGAAAACCAGGGCTATTGTAATGTCTGGCATGGTAACACAGCACTTTTGAGTAGACACAGGTATTGACATGCAGTAGTATGGGAAGAGATTTCATAAGCAGAATTAGGTAGCTACTAAAACACCTACTGTCCCATAAGAACAATGTATTGCCCAGAGAATGAAACCAGTTTAGTCTCATAAAAAAATTAAACAAGAAAACAATAATTCATTACAAGACCAAAGTTCCCCTCTCTTCATATATATTTCCTTCCTACATCTAGTTCAGCAGCTAGATTAACTCTTGGAACAATTACTAGTTTAAAATCTGACTCTTGGTGGATCCAGTTTTCAAAATCTGCTTTTCCTTTATGCAAACAGTAAAAGCACATTTTCAAAATGGTAAGAACTGATTACCACCCACAAGGAAGCTTTTCCCCATGGACTGCTTATGTTTATATTTCCTCCCTCAATATGGCATAAGGTAAACACAGTCTCAGCATTAGTAGTCTTAGCAGTAAGCAGTCTGCAATACCAAATTATTTTTATTGAAAATAATTCTGAGCATCACACAAATTTTCTGAAATTCTCAGCAGCAAATAGGGCAGGAAATAACTGCATGAGAGCTCTGGGCTTCACTTCAGGTATACTTTATTTTTTCTCCAGCTGAACTCAGCAGGTTACACAGAATTACAGTAGATTGTATGAAGTGCTCATGAGCAGAAGGTGGCTACTTATGGAGAAGTCACAAACCTGTTGGTGATTTACAGTTAAGAGGTCTTGGTCAAACTTGGTGTGTGTTGGTTTGATTAACTACTCCTCAGTCCTTCCAAATATTTCTCTTTCCACCCTGTTGCTTAATTCAGTTCACTTATCTCCTTCAGAACAAATACTTAATTGATTTGTGTACCTCAAGTAAAGTACAGGAGTCAATTTTATTCCATTCAAAGGAAGTAGACCTCTTGAACCTGAGAGACACATTCTCCTCTGTTTGCCCACACTCCCACCCCTAGAAACTGCCTTAAAAATAACATAAATTAAAAGAATGGAAAGGGAAACTAAATTTGAGGGTGAGAAGGTAAGTTACCTCAATGTTTCCAGTTATCAGATACAAAACCCCCAAGTTGGTCCAGGCAACAACATTCTAGACAGAACAAATAAAGTTAAAACCAATGTATTATTACTATATTCAGAAATAACACTGCATCGGGGGAAAAAAAAATGCCCACTTGAAACAGATGGCAGCTGCCTACAGCACTTACCATTTGCTCAGCTTGAACAGATTTGATGAACGAATGTTGAGCAAGAGCATAATTCCCAATAGCTGGGGAGAGAAATAAAAAATGAGAGCTAGATCTAACTGCATTTCATAAACACCATTAGTCAAGTTGCCTTTTAATTCAGGATATCATGGAGCTAGGGGTTTTGCTGAAGACTTACCACTACAGGAAGCAACTACACCAAGGGCATTCCAATAAAGGTGGTTTTTGCTGTCCAGCCTCACTGCTTTTTTGAGACACTGGAAGAAGATCAAATGTGGGTATCATTATAATGGCAAAAATTAACACTTTATGCACTTTCTTACTCAAAGATTAGCACAGAGACAGTATGCAGGCAAGCCCCACCACCAATCTAAAGACTGTAACAAGAAAAAGAGGCAATACCTGTAAAGACTTGTCCAGCAGCTCATTGATCTCATTCATGTCAGTGCCCATAGCTGTGAGATGCTCTGCCTGTCGATAATAATTTATTCCAAGATCACACCATATGCTAGGCAGAAACATCAGCTTTAGAGCCCTGCCGTAACACCTACAGAAACATGAATCACAGAGGCATTATTCCAAGCTTCCCCGCACGAAGAGCAGAAAGCTGAAAAAACATTCAGGAGAACGCTTAAAAACCTACAGCAAACACAGATAAATACAAACAGAACCAGACAAGAATGGAAAGCAAACAACAACTAAACTGATTTTCATTCAGACAGTTACCTTCACAGAGTCTGTCCTGGTCTACAGGCAATCTGTAGTACCCACAGGTGAAACCAGAGATGCACACGAAATCAAAGCTGTGGCAGTGGCAATACCCATGCTTTCACTTCAAACAAACATCAGCCACTTGAGTTAAACTTCCCCTAATAAACTATCTGACTTTACATGTCATGGTTGAGATTCACTAAGCAGCTGCATTTTTCTGCCTTACATGTCCAACCACACAAAGCTCAGGAGGGAGTCACAGAGAGGTTACAGAAATACAGGGCTCAGTGCTGGGTCCAGTCTTGTTCAACATCTTTATCAGTGACCTGGATGGAGGGATGGGATGTTCCCTCAGTGGGTTTGGGGGTAACACTGAGCTGGGAGGAAGTGTTGATCTGCCTGAGGGTGGGGAGGCTCTTCAGAGGGACCTGGACAGGCTGGGCCCATGGGCTGAGACCAAGGGGATGAGGTTTAACAAGGCCAAGGGCAGAGTTCTGCACATGGGACACAACAACCCCAGGCAGTGCCACAGGCTGGGGGAGACTGTCTGGAGAGCTGTCAGGCAGAGAAGGACCTGGGGGTGCTGGGTGACTGTGACTGAACACGAGCCAGCAGTGTGCCCGGGGGGCCAGGAAGGCCAAGGGCATCCTGGCTTGTGCCAGAGCCAGCGTGGCCAGCAGGGCTGGGGAGGGGATTGTGCCCCTGCACTGGGCACTGGGGAGGCCGCACCTCGAGTGCTGGGCCCAGTTCTGGGCCCCTCACTGCCAGAAGGACATGGAGGGCCTGGAGCGTGTCCAGAGAAGGGCAGCCAGGCTGGGGAAGGGGCTGGAGGGCAAATCCTCTGAGGAGTGGCTGAGGGAGCTGGGGGTGTTCAGCCTGGAGAAGAGGAGGCTGAGGGGAGACCTTCTCCCCGCCTCCCCTGCCCTGCCAGGAGGGTGCAGAGAGGTGGGCGAGGGTCTCTTCAGCCAGGGGACAGGAGATGGGACAAGGGGCAATGGGCTCAAGCTGCCCCAGGGCAGGGTCAGATTGGATGTTAGGAAAAAATGTTTTACTGAAAGAGTTGTCAGGGCTGGAACAGGCTGCCCAGGGAGGGGCTGAGTCACCTTCCCTGGGTGTGTTCAAAAAAAGGGGAGATGAGGTACTTAGGGATATGGTTTAGCTTAGGATGGGAATGGTTGGACTGGATGATCTTCCTTGATCACAAGGTCTTTTCCAACCTTGTGATTCTGTGATTCTGTAAATACTATGAGTATTTTCTACCATCATGAGCTTCCATGGCCAGAAACAAGGAATTCCCTCTTCCAATGTACTCTAGACCCCATACCTAGGGCAAGAATTAATGGCATTAAAAGAAGTAGAGACAGAAAGTTTTTAAATATCATCTTGGCCTTCAGTAGTCCCCAGAGAACTAGAACTCCTGCAACCACTCTGTTTCAAGAGGTTAAATTTGTTGAATGACAGGCAGGATGCCTGTCTCCATGCTCTGGTGACAGACACAAGGAGAAGAGTAGGTGCTGATGAAGTGTTGACAGCCACTGTGGAATCCAGAAAACACACTGAAACAAGCAGTGTAATTTGGAAGAAGCAGGAGGCCCTATTCATCACCTCATTAATCCTTGATCAATATGCAGGTGCCACCGGCCTGCATGTCTTTAATTTTCTAGAAATGGTCTAAAACACTTGAGATGAGGGTCTCAAGCTGCACAGGAGCTCTTGATAATGAGGAATTATTACCTTCCTCCCAGTCTCAGCAGCTCAATTTTGTCCAGCATTTTGTCTGCTGTTTTACCCAGAAGGGATCCTGGGACTTGAACGTTGACTTTGGGGGGTGAAAGAACATGCACACTAGTACAGGTATCTCCCAGCAGTTTCCAAAGGCAAGATACATCAGGACGCTGCTTTGTGGCCCTGCAGTGATACAGAAAACCCACACAACACCCATTTCAGACACTTCACCACTCTGAAGAGCAGTAAAACCTCACATTTAATCAATTACCTTTTTTTCTGTTCCCTTCCTATTCAACCTGTAAGTCTAAAAGGTCAACACACATCCCTTCCCCCCAAAAAAACCAGGAACTACAAAAGGCCAATGTACCCCAGCTGAAAATTGGCCACTATCAAAATGTACACCCACTCTTGCACTTCAGACCACTAGCACGTTGTATTAAAAGATGTGACTCATCTGCAGAAACCTGATGGACCTTTTCCTACAACAGCAGCTATGCCAAGGTTTAATTTAGGACATTAAAGCATTTTGTATGAAACACAAAACAAAAAAATTGAGTGAGGGAAGGAACACTTTCCTTTCAGCCACCATTTCTGGTAGAAATCCCCTCTCTCCATACACACAGGAGGACAGCTGGAGAGAGCTGTGTCACTTCACACTTCAGTTATGATCAAGTGACTCTGTATCTTTAAACAAAAATAAACAAAAACTCTTCAGTTACCACCCACTGAACCAGCCTAAGTCCTGAAGGTATGATTCAAACCATTTTCCATAGCCACATTCTTACTTCTAGGTTAGAAGCCTGGTCCATTTGATGTAGTTTAACTGAAAATCCTCACTTCACTCTTCTTTTTCTGCCTGTCAACACAAAATCCCTGAGGAAACTGAACAACTAAATATTTAGCACTAACCTTGTAAAGAATTCCAGAGCCTGCTGTATGTAATCCACAGCCTTCCTGTCAAGGTAGTTATCAAGGGCTGATCTTGCCAGCTGGAGATAGCACTCCCCAAGTCCTGCAAATAAGAGAAAATAACCTTAATGAAAATAGTTGCTTTTACGATATACTTGATAAAGGAGTCAGGGTGTGAGGGTGGAAGCTTGTTCAGTGTTCTGCTTAGTATAGATTTATACCCTGCACATGCTATGCCAAAAGACCCCCAGGTGACTCTTCTGCTCACAACAGAGACTTGGCTTTTAACCTGTCAAGGTGTGAACTACAGAATAATCTGAACATCAAAATAAGCCTAATAAGTTATAAAAATCAAAGCATTTAAGCTTTGGGTTTGTCCTCAAAGATTAACTGAAGCCCTGATGAGAAATCTGCTCTGCACTGGTAAGTCATTTTGGAACTAACTGTGTGGTTTATATTCCTTCTGGCACCAGCAGTGATTGTGTCTGGCACTGAGTTACCAGCTCTGAGTACTATTTATTCTCAGTAATATTTTCAGAGTTCTGAAGCTACCTTCCTCCTGCTATCAAACCCTGTACCTATACCAAGCTACTAATCACACTAGTCATGTTTTGCAAGCATCTTTATCTTGTCCCCAACTAGGCATTTGTCTTGACCACAGAGAAGCCCCAAGATCATGAGCTTCTCAGATATCAAGAAGCTCAGTAATGTAAAAACAAGCCTGATTTTATTACTCAAAAGTTAAACACTAAAAAAATATATATTTAATAAAACACACACAGTATATTGAAAAGATGCATTCAATTAACTATACTAACGTTTCCTCTCACCTGCTAGGGGACTATACTTCCAACAATTCAATTCAGAAACTGTCTAAACTGGTTAGAACAGTACTAAAGGAAACCAATGCATGTTTCAGAGGGCTTTAAGAAGGCCCACAAATGATAGCATACCAAACTAAACGTTAAACAGTCTCTAAGAAGGTGTTTTGAAACTCAAAGGACCTGGAGCTAACACATCAGAGATTAGGACTGAGAGAAGATTCAGGAGATTTAAGAAACAAGTAAGTACAGAGACAACTATGGGGGGAAAACCTTAATACCAGGTGCTTATTTATGTGCTCTCTAAGCATTTTAATTCAGGCAATGCTGTCATGGCCACATAAATATACACAAGCAGGCTTCTATACAACAACTTTGCCAACTGCTGCTTCAGTCAGCTCTTGGATCTTGCCTAACAACTAGTAGCTGGTAGCCTGGTAGATACACAGGAATAATTACCTCTTATAGTCACTCTAAAGAGAGGTCACTCCTGTGCATCTTGAGCAGGCTACTACACACTACATTTTGTGCACAATGCTCTACATACCCAGAAGTCTTTCAGGCAGGGAGATCTCAATACAGCAAGAACCTCCCCCCAACACTGAATTACTACAGTGTGTAGAGGGAGAGAGAGCTATGCAAAGATTTGAAAGCTTTTCACCTTCAAAATTCAGCCATATTAGTTACCTTTCAGTGCAAGCACATATTCTTCTGTGTCCTTTAAGATTTGTTGATAAGAAGCTATAGCACTTCTGTAGTTGCCTACAATCTGCTCCACTGCTGCAGCTTTGTAAATGCTGTACACGAGCCCTGGGTTCAGCTCACTTGCTTTCTTGAAGGATTTCAGAGCTGTGGAATAGCTACCTCTGATCAAGTAAGCCTCCCCTAGAGACTCCCAGCAGTCATAATCCTTTGGATCAGCCCTGAGAGCTGCCTGCAAACTGAAGAGGACATACATATATTTTTTAAAAAGCAATACAAATTAATAGAAATAAATTATTTCCTTGCATTAAATATTCTCAGGACACAAGCCTGGAGCAGAGAAGGCTGTGGGGGGACCTCACTGCAGCCTTCCCATCCCTGAAGGGAGCAGAGGAACAGGAGGGGAATGGGCTTGTGAAAGGGCAGAGACTGGCAGGACAAGGGGGCTGGAGTGAAGCTGGAGGAGGGAAGGGGGAGAGGAGAGACTGGGGGAAGTTCTGTGCAGAGAGAGTGGTGAGGGGCTGGAAGGGGCTGCCCAGAGAGGGGGTGGGTGCCCCATCCCTGGGGGTGTTCAAGGCCAGGTTGGCTGGGGCCCTGGGCAGCCTTGTGTAGCTCCAGGCCTGGAGGTTGGTGTCCCTGCCTGTGGTAGGGGGCTGGAGCTCTGTGACCCTTGAGGTTCCTTCCAACCCAGACCAGGCTGTGGCTCTGTGATTCTATGATTATACTGACTTCTGAACACAGCACAGCAGCGTGTTCGTCTTCAGAGCACACTGCACAGGTTTAGACATAGTACCTCATCTAGGCTCATTACTCAGTGCTGTATCGTGCTTGTCTGTGACAAGCCTGTCACCAGGCTTGTTAGTACGGAACTCTGCTGAAGAGACTACACTGTGCTAATTCTGGAGCTGAAGGCAGACACAGCTTGCTCAGACCTACTGCCCATTGTTTAGCACAAGGCATCTTCAGCTGATTTACTTTCAGAACTAGCTGAGGTCAGAAACTGGTTTTACTGGGGTCTCTGGGAAATGGCTCAGACCATCACTAGTTCTCTTACTCAGCCACTGCCTGTAACGGCTGACGAGTTCTCAGGTAGTAAAGTCCACGGTGAAGCCAGGCCCATTTTGCAGAAACAGCACTCACTTTTCCAGTGACCTCATTCAGGATTGACAGAGCAGTGTCCTAACAAAGCACCAGAAACACCAGGTTAGTAAACATCCAGATGTGTAAGGAACAAAGCTCTTGTTGAAGGAGAATACACTCCTAATCCAGCAATCCATTACCTGTCTAATCTGTTAATCACTGTAATGAAATGCAACAAAAGCAAGTGTAGAGTCCTGCACCTGGGGAGGAATAACCGTCTGTATCAGTACAGGCTGGGGGTGAGCTGCTGGAGAGGAGCTCTGTGGAGAAGGACCTGGGGGTGCTGGTGGGTGACAGGGTGGCCATGAGCCAGCAGTGTGCCCTGGGGGCCAAGAAGGCCAAGGGGATCCTGGGGGCATCAAGAGGAGTGTGGGCAGCAGGTCACAGGAGGGGATCCTCCCCCTCTGCTCTGCCCTGGTCAGGCCCCACCTGGAGTGTTGTGTCCAGTGCTGGGCTCCCTGGGATCAAACAGCCAGGGATCTCCTGGAGAGAGTCCAGAGGAGGCTGCGAAGGGGATGAAGGGCCTGGAGCATCTCCCCTGTGAGGAAAGGCTGAGTGAGCTGGGGCTGTTCAGCCTGGAGAGAAGAGACTGAGAGGGGATCTGATCAATGGGGATCAATAGCTGAAGGGTGGGACACAGGGGACATGGGCAGCCTCTGCTCAGCGCCTGTGGGGACAGGACAAGGGGCGATGGGCTCAAGTTGGAGCACAGGGAGTTCCCCCCCAATGTGGGGAAGAACTTCTTCCCAGTGAGGGTGAGGGAGCCCTGGGACAGGCTGCCCAGGGGGTGTGGAGTCTCCTTCTCTGGAGAGATTCCAGCCCCGTCTGGACGCCGCCCTGTGCGCCCTGTCCCAGGGACCCTGCTTTGGCAGGGGGTTGGACCTGATGATCTCTCAAGGTCCCTTCCAACCCCTGTGATTCTGTGAAATGCAACAGAACCCTTTTGAAGCTGGCAGGCTGAGTAGTGGATTAGAGGATGAAATTATCACATCTAAAGACATCATTATTTCTTATGCACCTGTCTTTGCCAAAACACAATAGCTTCCTGCAGTTTTGTAGAGAGCTTTTCTTTAAGTTTTTTTTTTATTTAATACAAAAGGATGGAAGAATTTTCAGATTCAGATACTTAGATACTTAGCCTGACTTTCCATATGTTCCAACAGAACTTGTCAAAGCATGGGTTACACTTACCCTCTCATATCATAAGCTAAGAACTTGCAATAGAAAGCTATTCAAGAAATATTTGTTAAGATGTTTTAATGACTTTGTATGCTTTTCCTGCAAGGATCAAGGTGGAGGAGAAAAGAAGTGGCACAAGAACTAAGTCTCTCTTCATGTTTCCTATGGGAGA
This sequence comes from Porphyrio hochstetteri, assembly GCA_020800305.1. Classification (NCBI taxonomy): domain Eukaryota; kingdom Metazoa; phylum Chordata; class Aves; order Gruiformes; family Rallidae; genus Porphyrio; species Porphyrio hochstetteri. The sequence continues at coordinate 1,260,519 of CM036938.1, read as the reverse complement.
AAAAAAAATCCTCCATCTAAATCACACGTGATGACTAGAGTGTCATGCTTGGCTCCCCTACCCTCCTCCCCAGACAGACTTAATTTCGAATTGGAGCACAGAACTGAAGGAGGTCCAACTATGGAAACTGCTGAGCAATGACAGCACATCTGTTTTCAGATCTTATTCTCAGAAGAGAAGGCTGTGGGGGGGACCTCATTGCAGCCTTCCAGGCCCTGAAGGGAACTTTTAAGCAGGAGGGGATTCAACTTTTTAAAAGGATAGACAATGACAAGACAAGGGGGAATGGATTAAAACTAAAGGAAGGAAGGGTTAGATTAGATATTAGGGGGAAGTTTTTTACAGAGAGAGTGGTGAGGGGCTGGAAGGGGCTGCCCAGAGAGGGGGTGGGTGCCCCATCCCTGGGGGTGTTCAAGGCCAGGTTGGCTGGGGCCCTGGGCAGCCTTGTGTAGCTCCAGGCCTGAGGTTGGTGTCCCTGCCTGTGGCAGGGGGGTTGGAGCTCTGTGACCCTTGGGGTCCCTTCCAACTCAGACCATTCTATGATTCTATGCAGAGAACACTTGAAGTGACTGCTCAAGGAGCAGGATGGACAGGAAAACCAAACAGCATGAATCCAAAGCTCTGAATGCTCAATACCATGTCTCCAAGTTCCATGCTTAGGCGTACAGCTGCTGTCCCAGACTCTTCATCAGTTTCATCCAGTTCAAAAGCCTTTTTGTAGCAGCCACGAGCTCTGCCTGTGTCTCCAGCAACGTCTCTGTAGTAGTTACCCAAACAGCGAAAGGCACTTCCCAAGTAGCTGTCGAATTTTGCAGCCTGTAAGGAGACATGAACACAACATAAGAGCACTCTGAAGGATTGTGCTGCTGGACAGCCATCAGCAGAGAGTGAAAAAGCTTCTCTTGTGATACATCCAAGCACTCAAACTTAAAGATTTCCAGAGATTACTTGAGCTTTAAATATTTGCAGAATCTGCTACAAGCCTCATGAGACAAAGCATTTTGTACATGAAATACTAACAAGGTAGATGTGCCAGGACAAAACAATTCCTTACTATCCTGTCCTTTTCATGTTCTACTCTGTTTCAACCATTATGCTCACACTCTTACCAGGTTACACCACAATTAACTTCAGCCTTTTCTAAAGTTTAAGATCCTTTTTAGACACATTTGGCAGATCTGTTTATACTTAAGAAGCCCACAGCCCTCAAGCAGCAGAAATCAGCACTGATAGTAATTAAAAAACACATAAAACTGTTTATAACCAAAAGTATTGTTCAGTTCAACTACACTCTCCAGTATGCTCTGCTGTTATTGAGGTGCAAACAGGAGGCAATGATTTGAGTTGCCAACACCTCTCATGAAGTTACATGGCAAGTTTACAAGGCTCAGTCTTATTCTGTGCACTGCCATGTTCCCAGTGAAGATGTCACACTAAGTATTTTGGATTCACATTCTTACCTATGCTCAGAGAAAAAGCCACAACCACCAAAACCACAAAGATTGGGGAAAGTATATAAATTGTGATGTTTTGCAGACTTACTTGCTGGGAAAGACACTGAAATTCTAACACCATTCTCATCTTTTTCCTTCTCACATGCTTTTTTTTCAATTTGGGGCTGGAGTTGATGATCTCTTGGGGTCCCTTCTACCCTCTACAATTCTGTAATGTGAATTCTGCCCTCCCCATTTCAAAATGTCTTTACAGGTGTATGTTGGTCATCTAAAGGCCTCCATTTTACAGCCCTCAAGGAGAGGGGAGTTTGAGAGAATCAGCATTTCACTGAACTGAAAAACCTCAATAATTGAGTGAAAAGGGGAAGGAAAAAAGCAGAGGGATTCCAGGTAACTTCACAGCTCCCTGCAACACCTTTTTGCACAGCTGCACTTGTTTTACAAGCTCTGGATGCTTGTAAACAGTAACAAGCAGAATACTCAAAACTGTGATTCCAGTCAGTGTATTCACTAGATTTGGTTTCTGGCACAGGAAAACACTAATCCTGCAGGAATAGTTAAAACTGCCTTTACCTTCAGGAACTGAGTGAGTGCTTTTCCTTTGTCTTTCTTTGTTTCATCACTCATGAACCAGTATGTGAGCCCCAGGTACTGATGATACTCTGCAGTTTCAGCCTTTCTTTCAATAGCATTCAGAAAACTAAACAGAAGGAACAGAGGTCAGGTCAGACAAACTCTCAAAGGCAAAACACAATGTTCTATTCTCCCCTTACAGCTTCCCTGTTAGAGGAAGAAAAAAAAAAAAAATCATCAATCTACCTTCTTTCTGCCTGTTCATAGTTCTTTTGGGAATAATGGATGAAACCCTCCAGAGCATGGGACTCAGCCAGATCAGGGTGGGACACCAGGAGCTCTTGTGAAATCTGCAAAAGGATGTAATTCTTCCCTAGTTATTACCTCTCTGCAGCCAGGAATTCTGCTTATCTTACAGGAATGACAATACAGCACTAACCTTTGAAGCTTCATCCATTAAACCTTTGTGTAGATAAGCCTGACCTCTGACAGCTAAAACCACTGGATCACTGCTTCCATCCACAATCTAGAAAACCAACAGAGATGACCAAGTTACTCTCTCCCCAAATTAAGTAATCAAAGGTGTCAAAAGCAGGCAGACTGCATGACAATAATGACAAGGAAACATTTAGAGAGAATACCCTTGAGGAGTTTAGACAGAGTAACTCTGATGGAGAACAGGTAGAAGATTACAGAGGTACAGAAGACTAAACAGTGCAAAATGAAACTGCAAGACAAAAAAAGAGAGGGGAAGCAGCTTCTGCTTAAAGCTGAACCATTTGATCTTAAAGTAATAAGCTCTTGTTCATGACTAATGGCAGGTGAATGAAGGACATGGGGAACAAGCTTACAACAGTAGCTAAAGTTAAGATGAACAACAGCCACAGAACTACCAAAAAACCCTGCAGCACTGAGCAAGACCAGACAAGGTGAAAGCAACAGCTTCTAAAATGAGAATTGGGAGTGAAAGAGAGTTGTAGCAAAGCCTAAGAAAACAGTGAAGGAAGGAGTGTTTAGGCTACACCACAGTTGGTAGGAGTTGTCTAAACCACACAGAATGCAAAAAGGAGGCAGAGGGAGCAGTACCATCTTCAGAGTTTTCTATAGAAAGATGAAAGCACTTTTAAAAATGAAAAATAAATAAAAATACATTTTACTAAATGAAAATACCTGGTCAAGTGCTTTAATGGCTTCATCTGCAGTGTCAGCATCGGCAATTTTAATCAAAGCCTCTGCTTTCAACTGAAGGATATGGTTCTTCCACCGAAGACTAGGACCCTCAGGAGTTCCAAGCACCTCAAGAGCTGTTGACAAGGAAAGTTTCATCAAGTAAAAAACTGCTAAAGGAACGACAAAGAGCACCACCATTCCCAGTGGTTTCTAAATATTGTTAATTAAAACTTTTCACTCTAGCAGAGCACCATTTAATAGAAGAATTTTTTGGCTGTTGCCCCCCAAGTTAGAGAAATTGCCCTGTAAAACTTCTATCCATTCAGGTTTAAAAGTTAAATCAATTTCAGAAAAGTTCTCTCAACGTAGAGAGACTGATTGTTTTCCACATGCTGGCCTTATAAACTGAGGACTGCATTTTTTCCCTATGTTCTGAAGAAACAGTGACCTCTGAACAAACAATCTGCTTTACAGTTCAGTGTTTAAAGACTGAAGACAACACACTGCATCATCTCAGCTTGAGAACAGGGCATCTTTGTTGTGTTTTCTTTTCCACATATGAGGAGCATTTGTCTGACTTGATACAGCCAGTAAGAGAGGCTGAGCATACAGCAGTGCCTCCCCAGAATTCTCTCACACTTTCTACACATTCATTGTACTCCAAGAAACTTTATCCACCAACAGCATCATTTAGTGAGACATGATTCCTTAACTTAGACCTATGGTGTTTCTTCTGAGCCTGACAGCTTTTGGTTTCACTTGGTACTAACCAGACCTTGCAGAGGAAAACAAAACACTGGATTTTATCTTCTACATCGCTTGTAGCTTCACAGATTTAAGCATCATCTCTTCTCCATGCTGGAAAGGGACTTTACAGGCTAATTACTTGTTCTCATATGCTGCACTTTCCATACAATGGGTTATCCTTATTACTTGTCTTTATTTTCTTTCTGAGAAGGGGTGGATGGGTACCAAAACTGTACACAGATTTCACCATGCTGCTAAAGCTGCTAAAGCAAATACATGTTGGAGTTCTGTAACTGTTCCCTCCCCATAGTTCCTAATATGTGACTTGCCTGTAAAGAGCAGAAGGGGAAAGAAACACTCCTATTTTTTCCATACAAAATGAGTAACTTTTTCCTCTCTACTTCACACAAGACTGTGAAAACACTTCTTCCCACAACTGCATGATTGTGCATTTCAGGCTATGGAATTCTCTTTGTTATTTAAACATGTGGTTACCATCTCTGGCAATCTGCTTTTTAGAGTTTTTCATTCTGCTCACAATAGCAGCAAACTTTATAATCTTATTACTCAACATTCATAAAGGACTAGGAAGGGGGATAAACCCAGGAACCAGTGAAAATATCAGAAGCAGCTCCTTCCAGCCTGAACACAGGCTGCCCAGAGAGGTGGCTGAATCCCTGTATCCCTGTGGTGCTTCAGGAGGTGGTTTAGAGATTATGGTGGTGTAGGGCTGACCATTGGACTTGATGATGTCAAAGGTCTTCTCCAACCTTGATGACTCTACGATTGCTATTACACTGTGCTCTGCCTTTTAACCTGACAAAAAAGATACAGTGCTACAACTCTACATCTTAACCCAACACTGCTTAGTTTCCTTAACAGATCTAATTAATTACCACTTGGAAATCAGAGCAGACTATATGATATCTATCCCCCAAATCCATGTGCTTGTAAATTGCTTTAAGTAGTTCTAAGAAAAAAACAACTTAGCCTTACAAAAGCCATGCTGTCCATCCCCAGAATAATTTTCTGGCTAAATTCCCTAAGTCAGTTCTTTCATTTTCAGTAATTTAACCACTAAACATACCAAACTTGGTGGTGGTTTCCTACAACCCTTTTTAGAAGTTAGGTCCACACAACCTTCAAGCATTTGGGTGCCAAGACAGGTTAAGCAAGAAGTTACATAAATCACTTAGGACTTCAGCAATTTAATCTTTATATTCCTTAGTCAATTCCTAGGTAGATATCTTGTAATTCCTGAAAGCCATTTTGTCTTATTTTAAAGCAACTCCTATTAATGCAATAATTACAGACAACTTGTTTGATGAGTCCCATAAAAAGAAGGGTCATGATGCACAGATGAGAAAATTACCACCTCATTTTCAGTCTCTTCAGTTGCTGAGACCAAGGGGATGAGGTTTAACAAGGCCAAGGGCAGAGGCCTGCACATGGGACACAACAAACCCAGGCAGCGCCACAGGCTGGGGGAGACTGTCTGGAGAGCTGTCAGGCAGAGAAGGACCTGGGGGTGTTGGGTGACTGTGACTGAACACGAGCCAGCAGTGTGCCCGGGGGGCCAGGAAGGCCAAGGGCATCCTGGCTTGTGCCAGAGCCAGCGTGGCCAGCAGGTCTGGGGAGGGGATTGTGCCCCTGCACTGGGCACTGGGGAGGCCGCACCTCGAGTGCTGGGCCCAGTTCTGGGCCCCTCACTGCCAGAAGGACATGGAGGGCCTGGAGCGTGTCCAGAGAAGGGCAGCCAGGCTGGGGAAGGGGCTGGAGGGCAAATCCTCTGAGGAGCGGCTGAGGGAGCTGGGGGTGTTCAGCCTGGAGAAGAGGAGGCTGAGGGGAGACCTTCTCCCCACCTCCCCTGCCCTGCCAGGAGGGTGCAGAGAGGTGGGTGAGGGTCTCTTCAGCCAGGGGACAGGAGATGGGACAAGGGGCAATGGGCTCAAGCTGCCCCAGGGCAGGGTCAGCTCAGCTGGGAGGGCAAAGTTCTCCCCTGGCAGAGCTGTCAGGGCCTGGCCCAGGCTGCCCAGGGAGGGGCTGAGTCCCCGGCCCTGGGTGTGTTTAACAGGCGGGGAGATGAGGGGCTCAGGGATCTGGTTTAGTTTAGGATGAGAATGGTTGGACTTGATGATCTCAAAGGTTTTTTCCAAGCTTGTGATTCCGTGCCCACATAAAGCAGTGTAGCCCTGCAGTTGCTCTTTCAATTAACAGACCATTACCTTGGTTGCAGGACCGGAGAGCATCTCTGTGTTTGTGCATTTTCATCTGTGCCTCTGCCAGGTAATGCCATGCTGCAGGACACTGGCTAGTCTTCTGCAAACCTAACACAGGAAGAGTTTAATAAAGGCAGTAAAAAAGGTTGCTTGGGGCTGCAAAGGCTCTGTAGCTGGCACATGCTGTATTGACATATAACACCATCAAAAACACATTATTAAACAGATAAAGAAACAGCTGCAAGTCTTACTGAGTCTTATTTTAAAGTGTTTCAGGCAAGCAGGCCTCCGAGCAGTAAGGCAAAGACTAAGAAGCATGCAACATTTTGTTGAGCTTAGTTTTGTATGAAACATTTCACATACACCAAAGAAGGGGAGAAATGAGGAAATACAGCACTGGGTTAAGGTGCACTTTTGTTTCAAAAATTAAAAAGTTCTTCACTGTGATCAGACATTAAGATTAGCAGCCTGTAGACCACTTTGAAAAGTTCTTCTTTTAAACCAGGAAAGGCCTATAAAACTTCAAGACAAGAGAAAAATGATGGCAAGGGTGTTTCACTGAAACTTCCTCATAAACTTGCCTTAATTGAAGATTCAGTAAAAAAATTGAATTTCAGTGTTCTGAAAATAATGGAGATAATGCCTTGAAGCTTCAACACCCAAGATGCACTCAGCTTGCTGGGAGAGACATTGCCTAGAGCCCTGCCCTTTGCATTCTCCTCTTCAGGAGCAGAGTGTCACATGCACAGTGAAAGCAAATAAAATAATTCAGGAGGTGTATTTCTTGTCAAACCTAGGATGTGTGTTTTGTCACAACATCCAGTGGCCATTCAAGACAGAATAATTTGCTTTCCATGGAAAACTTTTCCTTCTTAAGCACCTGGATTTCTGAAGTTAAGCCAGACATGTTATTTCCCTGTGGGGATGCTACCACAGAATACTGCAGAATAGTCCAAAATCCAATTTCAGAAACAATTTTATTCTAAACCTGGCTGAAAGGACACAGGATATCACAGCACAGGCTGACTCATGATTGCTTAGATCCCAAATGTTTATTTGACCAGATTTCTCAATAGGGTATTTTGAATTTCCCATGAATTTCACAGTGAGTGAAGAGCCCTGTTCTCACAAGGGTTTTCAAGGATCTCTGCCACCTCAGTACAAGCAAGAGAATTACAGGTTTGTAAGCCAACCCTTACAAAAAAAAAACGGGAAAAAAGTCCTCTGATACTTCTCATTAGATGCCAAATATAAATGTTTACCCAAAGTAAGTGTTGAAGAGGTCCTAAGATTATGTAACTTTAAAGGCAGGTAATCTTCAGTTACTTAATTTCTGTACCTGAACAGAGTAGAAAAGCTGCATTATATTTTACCTTACAAATTCCAAATTCCATCATTAATTGCTATTACTGTATTTATTGCTTCATCTACCTATTTCCCTAACGACAGATTAAAAGAAGTTTAAAGTTGATCACACTAAAATGCTACAGAGCTGACTGTAACAGCGAGGACAGACCTCATAGATGTTACACTTCAAGCTGTATTTAAAAATAATAATAATAATCAGTGCACAGTAAGAGAAAGTGTTGACTATTCCCTTAAAATCCAGCTGACCTTTGAACTGGCAAAGTACTATGCAAGTGTAAGACTCCCAGAGTATCCAGCCTAAACTAGCTGGTGTTCAAGGTACACTATTCATACTTCATGTTAAATGTTTACCTTCAGTAAGACTCTTAACAGCATCTGTGTATTTCTTTTCTTGGAGGAGTTTTATACCAGAACCAATGATTGCTGGACCACTACTTGCATCCATCTCCAAAAGCCTAGAAAAGCACTCCAGGGCCTCTTCTGACAAAGTTCCTGGTTTCAGGAAAGGAAATGTTTTATAGAGTTTTAGATTTTAAAAAAGTGCAAGAGTACCTTACCTACACAAATGAGAGCCTTATCCTTTTAACTCAAAAGTATTAACTGAACTCTTCTAGAAGTACTACTTCCTCATCACCCTTCACCACCAAACCCAAAAAACAAGAAGTAACCTAAATACCCTGTACCACCAAACAAAATAAACCACCAGTCTGAACCTGAGCTTTTAACCACTCTTGCTAAATTACTACAGATACACTTTCCTTATCAATAAAAACCGATTACTTCATCTGCTTCTCATGCAAGCCCAGCTGAATGCCCACACATCAAAACCTGCCACAAATAAATCAAAGCAGTTTCCTTCCACACCAGGCCTTGTGTTCCATGCTTTGGGCTGGCTGAAAGAATCTTGCTACGAAACCACATAATTCAATGTTTTGGCTTAATTTCAGCAGCTGCTGCTAACTTTTTAGGCTTGTGTTTAGCTGTGACTGTAGACTTGGCAGCCCTTGCTTAAAGCCACTGTGGGGATTTGCAGCAACAGTCTTTGAACTACAGTTTTCTTTTAAAAAACTACAGACTGACAGACATAAAGGTTGCCTTTGGTAAAGGTGACTAATAACGCATCTGAGTTAACAAGCCCACCAGTTCAGGGCAGGAAGGACTGTGACCTAGTTAGGATGACTCAGATGTAAACAAACACCCCTACTAAAACATCAGCATCATCCTCCCTACCCCAGCATGGCTGTGGATGGTGAGATGTCAGGGTATTTGTAAGAACTGTGCCAACCAGATGCTCCTTTGCCTTTGGAAATCAGGTTTCTCCAAACTGTGAAGCATTCTCACATGGAGATGAGAGTCTGGGTCTCATTCACCTTCACTCTTCCAAGCCAAAGTGAAAAAATCCCTCTTGCTTTACGTTGCTATGTTATTTCACAGAGCCTACATTTGAAACTGGAAAAGGCATGCTCCTACCTGAACTGAAAGTTATTTCTCTGTATATAAACTGGATGAGGTTTCCCCCTGGTTTTCTTTCCTTGTTTAAAGCAAAGTAATTAAGAACATGAACTTCTGATGCCGTAAGCAATGAAAAGCAAGACCAAAGTTTAGCAGTTATCTTTGACAATGCTGAGGAAGTTTCCAGCACTATGGCAGTGCTGCTTAGCAAACCACTGAAAATAGCAATTGTGTGCTTTCAGATCCCTCCACTGTTGGGGTATTTTGTCCTCTGAGATTCTCCTTTTCTACTCAGAAAAATACCCATTTAAACAGATGTGTTTATACCACATTCACTAGGCATTCTTTTGACAAAACTTCCAATGTGTTTGGGGTTTTTCATACGAGAGATTTTCTGTGTCAAGAATGGGATGCAGCCCATCCCCAGCACCAGTTAAAATTCTCCATTCCCTCCTCTAAGCTTAAGAAACTAACCTTCATTTATCTCAAAAGGCTGCTTTCCAGTTTTGTCAGGCATTCTTTCTTTGTGCCTTTGTACAAAGACAGAGTTGGACTTTAATCACAGAAATTTTTTTGCCAATTAAGAGTCACCACTCAGACACAGAACTAGGACAGCAAATCACAGGACCAACCAAACACTTTTCATTTCCAGATAGGGAAATAGAACATAAAAGTAAATAGTGGATCTGTATTGGGTCATGAAGGGTAAAAAGTTGTGAAAAGATCATCACAAAACTAACTGCAAAATAAATAAATGAAACCCCAAAATGTCCTACTCACCTGACTGAATAAAGTGCAAACAAAGTACTTCTACAGGATAAGTCATGGTAGGATACAAAGCCATCATATCATTGCAGGCCTTTTCCAACCTTGCCGTTTCATGAGGAAACTTGAAAGGAAAAAAAGAGGTGTTTGTGTGAATTATCAGATGCAGAATATTACATCTAGTCACTAATGAAACAGATTAACACAGCCTTACTTTTGACAGGCACTGAATAAAGTCCTTGTAAAGATTTTGGTGGTCTTCACCAGGAACAGTATCAACTGAGCTCACCGCGTGTTCAAATGCAGTCAGAAGCTGGAATAAGAAATAATTAGTAGAGTGACAAACAATGATGCTGGAAAAGCTTAATCTTCATAGAACAGACTACTCTGTGCTGTACTTCCTACACCAATCATGCAGTCCAGCTGCCTGACCACTCCAGGGCTCACCAGAAGTTAATACTATTACAGACCAAAAGTTAAAGTGTGGTATTGAGGGCATCATCCAAACACCCCTCAAACACCAACAGCTCTAGGGAGCCTGTTCTAGGGTCTGCCCGCCCTCTCAGCAAAGAGATGCTTCCTTGTGTCCAGCCTGAGCCCCCTTGGTGCAGCTTTGAACCATCCCCACGGGTCCTGTCCCTGGATCCCTGGGAGAAGAGCTCCCCATCTGCCTTCCTCAGGAAGCTGCAGGGAGCAGTGGTGTCACTGCTCAGCTGCCTTGCCTCCCAAGGGGACAAACCCTGAGTGCTCGGCCGCTTCTCACTGAGTGTGCCTTCCAGCCCTCCCCTGGCTAAGGGGATGGTTACTGTTTAGACATAATTAATCACAGAATCACACGGTTGGAAAAGACCTTTAAGATCATCAAGTCCAACCATTCTCATCCTAAACTGAACCATATCCCTAAGTACCTCATCTCCCCTTTGTTTGAACACACCCAGGGAAGGTGACTCAGCCCCTCCCTGGGCAGCCTGTTCCAGCCCTGACAACTCTTGCAGTAAAACATTTTTTTCTAACATCCAATCTGACCCTGCCCTGGGGCAGCTTGAGCCCATTGCCCCTTGTCCCATCTCCTGTCCCCTGGCTGAAGAGACCCTCGCCCACCTCTCTGCACCCTCCTGGCAGGGCAGGGGAGGTGGGGAGAAGGTCTCCCCTCAGCCTCCTCCAGGCTGAACACCCCCAGCTCCCTCAGCCGCTCCTCAGAGGATTTGCCCTCCAGCCCCTTCCCCAGCCTGGCTGCCCTTCTCTGGACACGCTCCAGGCCCTCCATGTCCTTCTGGCAGTGAGGGGCCCAGAACTGGGCCCAGCACTCGAGGTGCGGCCTCCCCAGTGCCCAGTGCAGGGGCACAATCCCCTCCCAGCCCTGCTGGCCACGCTGGCTCTGGCACAAGCCAGGATGCCCTTGGCCTTCCTGGCCCCCCGGGCACACTGCTGGCTCGTGTTCAGTCACAGTCACCCAACACCCCCAGGTCCTTCTCTGCCTGACAGCTCTCCAGACAGTCTCCCCCAGCCTGTGGCGCTGCCTGGGGTTGCAGATAATACCTGGATCCCCTTCATAATATTTACACCAGTACTGTGAACAGAGAAAGTCACAAAGCAAGTTCATTACCACGAAGTAGGATCCAAAGCACACTAACTGTCTAGTAAAAACAAAGCAGTAATGTAGCTTCATAACATAAAGTAGCCACAAGGAAGGCAAAATTTCTAAGAACATAGGTTGTTCTACACACCTATCCCCAGTTCAAAGGACTTGGTACTACAAAACATAGGTTACTGTCCTCCAGTTAGCTGTCAGCCCTCCCCCTGGTTCTACAAGTCAGGGTTTTCCTTCATTCCTGATATTTATGCCATTATTTTTTTTAAACTCCTTTTCCCCATGCAGCCTGCAGCACTTCTTTCCTGTAACAGCTCACGGGTTAAAGCATTTGCCTTCTCAAAGTGTAGACAGGCAGATGTATTTTCCTTCTGTCTCAAAACATGCAAATCTGTATTTTCCACCTTCCTGGTGCACTGCTATCAACCAGATAAGAAATTCCCACCCTTCCTGTTCAAAGTGGCTCATCTGGCAAAAACAGATGAAACTAAATTAACTTTGGCCACAGAGAACAAAGGATCAGTATCGTTCATCTTCATTCTGTTTGCTCCAATCAGCTTTGACACTCTCCCCAGAAGGGAGCAGAAAAGTAAATTTGAATGAAAATATTGCTATTCCAATAAGCAGTAGGCATGAAGAAATGGAAAAGCAGGGCTAAGCTATCTCTTCCATCCTGGTGGAAAGCAGGGGGGGAGCTGCTTGTTTTGAAGAACCTCAACATCCTAGATTCTGCTGAAGCTTCATAACATGCAGAAGTGTAAGAGCACATCACTGCTACAGTGCAAACATGGACTCCCCTGGGCCTTCAGGGGCAGTTGAAGAAGGATTTAGGTGCCTTATTCCACATTGACCTGTCTCAGGCAGCTGCACCCTCACTACTCCTGTCAGAAGGTAAAATCACCCACATTTTCCTGAGAAGTTAAGTACCACAGAACATTAATGAGATAAATAGACACAAGATTTGCATGGCTTTGAAGGGTTCATTTGAAGTCTGGCTGCATTTATACACATCCAGATGAGCACAAGTGGCATTACCAACTGCCCAGTCTTGTTATCCTGGCTCTGTGTACTGTCTCTCAGTAACTGGATCATCTTCCTCCAAAGCTGGTGGAGCTCTGCCTTTCCTGCACCTTCCTTCTGCTTCATTTGTATCAGTTTCTGCCATGTTTCAGCCACCTGTCAAGAGGAAACAAGTGAACCATGCTGTCACTCTAAAGAACTGGAGAGCTGACACAAGCTTTACAGTTACTTTACCCTACCACACTTGGGCAGACAAGAGAGTAATGTTTAAAGTGACAACCCAGGTTTGCCTGCCTTGGGATTAAAGCAAGAACAAGTCCCAAAGCACAGTGTGAGACCTGTCCCCTTTCCCAGGTAGCATAAATAAGGGAGGTGATGTTAAGAGTATGGATTCTGACTCTGGTTCTTGGATGAACTCAACAGTAACAAGAGACCCAAACAGCTCTCTGATAAACTAGGGTCAAAATGGGAGCCTTGCTGGATCTACAGCACCATGAACAGCAACAGAAACGCCACAGTACATGTTGAAATTCAAGTGTAGACAGATCAACAGCACTGAAAAAGACAAAAGAGTGCCCTGGCTCACAGAATGGTTGGGGTTGGAAGGGACCTCTGGAGATCATCTAGTCCAAACCCCCCTGCCAGAGCAGGATTAGGTCACACAGGAATGTGTCCAGGTGGGTTTGAATGTCTCCAGGGAAGGAGACTCCACAAACTCTCTGTGCAGCCTGTCCCAGGGCTCTGTCACCCTCACAGGGAAAAAGATTTTCCTTATGCTCTCATGGAACCTCCTGTGCTCCAGCTTGGACCCGCTGGCCCTTGTCCTATCACTGGACATCACTGAGAAGAGCCTGGCTACCTTGTGGTTTCCTGTGGCACATAGTGCAAGTCTCCTCCATATGATAAACTGCTAACACTGAGCTGAGTTTCATAAACTGCTATACAAAGAGGCTTTAGGAACTAATATAGTCTTGAACCTGATGCTCAAGATACCCAAGATGAGCCTGAGACACAGAATCTTTCACTTTCCATTGCTGGAGGAGAGGGGAGAAGGCAACACAGAGTACGACCATGCACCACCTTGTCAGAATGCAACCTTTCTAAAGAGTAAAGAACAACATTAACTGCAAAAAGATGCATTCTGTAACACTACTAGAGAGCCTGTGCTACTGTTGAACCATCTGGCATTTAACAGCTCCACCTCGTGGCACGCCACGAGTATTCTGCAGTGATACCTCAAGATTTTGGGAGTGCCAATGCTGGGCTAAAGTTTGGGTAGTGAAAAGCAGTTGCTCCTGGTGGTGGCCCACAGGGAGACCTTATGTGATCCTTGGCCCAAAATACTGGGCATTCCCTGATGAAAGCTCGTTCTTTGATGCAATGGAACTTTCTGTTTTGAAGAGAGAAAGCACCCAACCCACCTCTGAGTATTTCTTCTCTTGGCGATACAGCTCCACAAGCTTGTTGCACACATCACACCATTTCTGCTTGTCACCACTAGAAGGGAGGAAGAAACCCCCACATCAACAAGCCAAGTTTTCCATAAAATACTCTTCAAAATCTGACAGAATTTTTAGTAGGTTCAGCCACCAAACAGATATTTAGAATAAAGGGGCGACTGAACCTACTGAAGATTGACCTAAAGGTTGATCAGCAACCAATTCACTGCTGAGGTAACAGAGTATAAAAAAATTACTTTAAGGGACTGTACTTCTTCTTTTTGGATGTTTTTCAGATGAAGGAAAGAAACTGAACACTCCAGTCAGCTGCAGTGACAGCTGAGAGTTCATTTATTTACAACTGTACCTACATGAATCAGGGGACATATATTCTGCAATCCTAAGCAGAGAAAAAAAAGCCTACTTTAATGTAGACAATGAACTAATCAGAGCTAAATGCTTCAAGGCAGTGAGTTTAGACAGAAGACATCAAACAAGGAGTCTCCAAGTTATTAAACTCAAGTACAACTATTCCAAGGTTTCATCCTACCAAAAGGAACAGGATCAAGAAACCTTATGCAGCTACAGGAAAACTTACTAACAAGCTTTTACCCCCTGATGTGGCTGTAAAACACAACAATAACAAAAACCAAACAAAAAACCAACAAACCCTTGCTGACTGCCTTGTATCAACAATGGCATTGCATGAATCAGAAATCTGAATCATGGTATTCAATATTCTTTACCTTTCATAGAGCTGCAAAAGCTTTTGGTAAACATCTGCTAAATCTCCTTTGACATCTGGCTGGGTGGATTTCTCATACAAATTTGCCAACCCCTTTAAAAAAGAAAAAGCCATTAAAAAACGGGTAAGATTTGATGTCAATAGCTACATGCTATGGGAACAATGCCAGTTCTGATTACAAAAATTACTCCATTGCCTTCGGGAGGGGTCGGGGTTAAGGCAGCAATCTCTGAGCAGAACGTATGGTGATACTTCCATACAGCCTCCTGAATTGGGGTACTTTAAATTAAAGGCTTTCCTCACTTTCCTAAATAATACCAACAGCTATCTGAAGCCTGTATACATTACATACTATTTTCTGCATAATAAACTAAGTATGGTAAGTCATATGATAAAAGACCTATAGCCAAATTTCATACTGTCACAGAGTCATAGAATGGCATGGGTTGGGAGGGACCCCAAGGGTCACAGAGCTCCAACCCCCTGCCACAGGCAGGGACACCAACCTCCAGGCCTGGAGCTACACAAGGCTGCCCAGGGCCACATCCAACCTGGCCTTGAACACCCCCAGGGATGGGGCACCCACCCCCTCTCTGGGCAGCCCCTTCCAGCCCCTCACCACTCTCTCTGCACAGAACTTCCCCCCAGTCTCTCCTGTCCCACTTCCCTCCTCCAGCTTCACTCCAGCCCCCTTGTCCTGCCAGTCTCTGCCCTTTCACAAGCCCATTCCCCTCCTGTTCCTCTGCTCCCTTCAGGGACGGGAAGGCTGCAGTGAGGTCCCCCCACAGCCTTCTCTGCTCCAGGCTGACCCAGCCCAGCTCCCTCAGCCTCTCTTTGTAGGGGAGCTGCTCCAGCCCCCTGAGCATCTCCGTGGCTCCTCTGACCCCTCCCCACCAGTCCCACATCTTCCTTGTACTGGAGCCCCAGCTCTGGACACAGGACTCCATCTGGGGCCTCCCCAGGGCAGAGCAGAGAGGGACAATCCCCTCCCTGTCCCTGCTGCCACCCCTCTGCTGATGGAGCCCAGGATCCCATCGCCCTTCCCAGCTGCCAGAGCTCACTGCTGGCTCATGTCCACACTGACACTGAAATTACAGTTCACCCTGCTATACCCATGCAGCTACCCATGGCTTTACTTTAGACACACAAATGATACAAACCTCAGTTGCTCAGAAGCTTTGGCAGAACTAAGGGCTTCAAGAAAACAGAGTGCCAAGCCCCAACTCTGCTTTGTTCTCATATTTAAGTGCAAAGTGACATTCTCAGAGAAAGAAAAAGTGAACCTGGACACTCACATACCTGCCATGCCAGTAACTGGTTTGGTTCCAGTTCAATAGCCTTCTTATATGCTCCTCTGGCCTGATCAGGCTGCTCTAACTCAGCAGCTGCCAGGCCAATAAATACCCAGGCATTGTAGTTATTTTTTTCTTGCTTCAAGACTGCCTAGAAATACACAAGTTTAAGTGAAACTTCTGAATGAAATGCCTCTTGCAGATGCATGTATTCAGTTTTATCATTAGTTTGGTGAATTATGCTGCAGGGTAACATCAGAAGTAACTTTCAAGACAAGGCTAGGACTAATAACTTCAGCTTTTCATGGCAGACAATGCTTCCATGTGAACTGTTCTGCCAGTAACCATATCTGCAGATCAGCAATTAAAGCACTCATTAAGGTCCTGATTAGCAATTGATTTTTCTCTCTACCATTCAAGACTTAGTTACATCAGTAAGTTACTCCACATGACTATACAGCTGTAGGGGTATGGGAACAGCAAACAAAGTGTGTAAAAAATGTTACTTTTCAAGTAAAAAAATAATTACCTTGCAGTGTTTTAAGGCTTCTTTATATTCTTTATTTCTTATTGCCTCTCTGGCGCTCTTCAATGCTGCCTTCACCTCCTTGTTTGACATTGTGGATACTAAGTAAAGAGGACATCTCATCAGTTCTTACAAGAAGATACACCTAACTCAAAACCTTGTTTATATGCTGCTGTAACTGTGTAGAGAACATTTTAAACATGGAAATACAATGCAGTATGCTGAAATGTATACAGTGCTGAGAACTGCTGAAACTCATTATATGGTTAAAATTCCTTAGACTTGGCTCTAAGTCAGTGTTCCAAACAGTTAATGATACAAGGTAGCTACCCCAAGGGAAATTTGTTCCAGATGTAAGATAAACATCAACAGAAGGAGAGGTGTAACACAAGTGACCACAGTTAGGACCCCTAGAAAGACACTCTGCATAGAGTCTCCTTTTTAAAGGAGGAATTAGCAAGCAGCAAGCTGTGCTCAAGGGGCACCTTGGGCTGGGTGTGTGCTCAAGGGGCTCCCAAGGATCCGTTTCGTGCTACCGACAGCAGCCAGGGCTGTCACCCCTGCTCAGGTGTGGTCACAGTGCTCCCCTCCCTTCACTCGCTCACAGCAGACCCTGCTTCCCACCAGCAAAAAAAAGTATGTCCCATTTTCAGCCAGGACAGTTCTTTTTCTTTCTAGCAGTGGATGGGATGCCCTGCTTGGCAGCTGGGATGGAGCAGTGCTGATAACACAGGGATGCTTTAGTTGTTGCCACTCAGGGACTTTTCAGTTGTTCATCCTGCCCTCCTAAGGAGAAGGTGGGGGGCACCCAGGGGGCTCTGGAGGGAACACACAGCCAGGACAGGTGACCCAAACTGGACATTCCATAGCATGATGTCCTGCTCAGCATGAAGGGGGCTGGGGTGGGGAGGAGCACACGGCTCCAGGATGCAGAGTTTGGGATGGTCCAGCTTTGGGACGGCTCTGAGCTGTGCACTTCAGTGACAAACTGCACTGTGCATCACTAGTTTGGTGTAACACAGAATCACAGGGGTGGGAAGGGACCCCCAGAGCCCATGGGGTCCAACCCCCTGCCAAAGCAGGGTCCCTGGGACAGGGCGCACAGGGCGGCGTCCAGACGGGGCTGGAATCTCTCCAGAGAAGGAGACTCCACACCCCCTGGGCAGCCTGTCCCAGGGCTCCCTCACCCTCACTGGGGAAAAGTTCTTCCCCATGTTGGTGTGGAACTCCCTGTGCTCCAACTTGAGCCCATCGCCCCTTGTCCTGTCCCACAGACCATTGCTATACAGTCCTGGCACTGTGACTTCCCCTCCTTTCACTGTCCCAGTAAATTGTCCTTATCCCAACACACCAGCTTTGCTTTTGTCTATTTCTGGTTTTCCTTTTCCCCTCTGTGGTGGTGGAAGTGAGACCCATGGTGCTCAGCTGCTGGCTGGGGCAAAACCACAACACCATCTGAAGACACAGCAAAGCAGCATTCACGCTTCTGAAGTCTGACATAACCCTGCACTGTCCTGATGCCAGGAGTAAATGCTTTGCCTCAAACAAACTTTAGAACCACCACAGGCAAAACTGCTTAAATGGGATGAGGCAAGAAACAACACTGCAGGTGCTCAGAGGGACTGAAAAAGTGACAAGCTGAAGAATGAAAAAAGAACTTTTGGTGGCTTAAGAGCAAAAAGGAAAGTGGAGGTGAGGGGCTCAGAGAGAAATCAGCAGTGAACCACCAAATCATCTAAAGTTTTGGGCTAGAAGAGATCTCAAAGCCCATCCAGTTTCAACCCCCTGCCATGGGCACGGACACCCTCACCAGACCAGGGTGCCCAAAGCCCCATCCAACCCGGCCTTGAACACCTCCAGGGATCCAGGGGCTCCCACAGCCTCTCTGGGCACCCTGTGCCAGGGCCTCACCCCCTCAGAGTAAAGAATTCCTTCCCAATATCTAACCTACCCCTGCCCTCTGTCAGCTTGCAGCCATCGCCCCGTGTCCTGTCCCTGCCCTCCCTGGTGACAGCCCCTCTGCCACGTTCCTGTAGGACCCTTTAAGTGTTGGTAGGCCGCAATTAGGCCTCCTGGAGCCTTCTCTTCTCCAGGCTGAACCAGCCCAGCTCTCCCAGCCTGGCTTCACAGGAGAGGTGCTCCAGCCCCCTGGTCATCTCCATGGCCTAACTCCAACAGGTAGGTGCCTTCCCTGTACCGAGGTCCCCGAGCTCACCGGAGCGGGGCAGGAAGGCCCCAGGGCGGGCAGAGGGTTTCTAACACCCGCTCGGAGCCCAGCGCAGTAACAGCTCTGCCCAACTTACACAGCCCGGCCGCTCCCGGAGACACTTCTGCTTCCCAGGAGCGCGCCGAGTCCCCGCTCACCACAAGCGCAGCCCCCCGCCGGCGTTACCCGCCCTGAGCTCCATTTCCACCTGCGGGGAGAAGCGACACCGCGTCAGCGCTAAGACGGGCAGCCGGCGGGCGGCCCCGCAGCGCAGCCCCGACCCAGGCGCGCCCCGGCCCGGTACACGTTGGGGGGAAGCGGGTCCGCACCGGCAGCTGCTCTGAGCGCGGCCTCTCCTTCCGCCGCAGGCCGAGCCGCTGCCCTAGCGGGGGAGGGCGCCGGGCCGCGCCGGGCCGGGCCACCGCCACCCGCCGCCGGGTCCCGCCTCACCGCCGCCGGGCCACCGCCTCAGCCCGCCGCCGGGTCCCGCCACCCTCCGCCCGGTCCCGCCTCACCGCCGCCAGGCCACCGCCACCCGCCGCCGGGTCCCGCCTCACCGCCACCGGCCGCCGCCTCAGCCCGCCGCCTGCGCGCATGCGCACTCTTGCGTCATGCGGTGCGACTCTCCTCAGTCGCCCGCCAGACGTCATCCTGTCCCAGCCGCCCCGGGGCACGCTGGGAGCTGTAGTCCGCTACAGCCCAAGTACGGAGCTGTGGCGTGCCTTCTGCTGCGGCCGGGCCCCGTCGAGCGGCGTTGCCGGCCCTGGGGTCGGGTGCGGGGCCGCCGCTTCGCCTCTTCCCGCCGCGGCGATGCGGGACGGCGGGCCGCTGCGGCGGGCCGGGCTGGCGCTGCTCCTCATGGCCGCCGCGCACCGCGCTGGGGCGAGGCCCTGTCCGGACGACCCCCGAGGTCAGCCGCGGCCTAACGTGGTGCTGGTGGCCTGCGACTCCATGGTGAGTGTACGGCGAGGGGCGGCAGCCAGCGGAGAGCAGCGCGGCCGGGTTGGGCCGGCGCACGGCTGAGGGGGAGCGGCGGGGGCATCTCGTCCGGCTGGAAGCCCCGGGGGTGCGGGAGCCGGGGCTTTGCCCGGGCTTGCACCGCGGGTTGGGAATAGAGGGCAGGTCACTTCTCGGCAGCCCCGCGGGGCGGGGGGCTCGCCTGGGACGGGGGCAGGCCGCCTGGGACGGGGGGCTCGCCTGGGACGGGGGGGCAGGCCGCCTGGGACGGGGGGCTCGCCTGGGACGGGGGGGCAGGCCGCCTGGGACGGGGGGGCAGGCCGCCTGGGACGGGGGGGCAGGCCGCCTGGGACGGGGGGCTCGCCTGGGACGGGGGGGCAGGCCGCCTGGGACGGGGGGGCAGGCCGCCTGGGACGGGGGGGCAGGCCGCCTGGGACGGGGAGCGCTAGGACCCCGCGGCGGTGCCGGCTCTTGCCAGCAGTCGGTGCGCGCCCCCCCCGGCGCTGGGGCGGTGCTGCAGTTCCCGGGTGCTGTCGCTTGAGGGCGCTGGGGCCACGTTCGTCGGGCCGAGCTGACGGAGGGGGTGGGGGGGAACGGGGGAGCTGTAAACTCACAGAACCACAGAATCCTTAACGTGGGAAAAGACCTCCAAGGTCACCCAGCCCTGCCGCCTCTACCGCTCACTAACCCACGTCCCTGAGCACTTTACCCAGCCTTTCCCGGCACCCCGAGGGACGGGGACCCCAGCAGCTCCCGGGCAGCCCCTCCCGCTGCCCAGCTGCTCTTGCTGAGAGTAGATTTCTGCTCGTTTCTAACCTGAACCTCCCCTGGCACAACTTGCAGCCATCCCCTCTTGTCCTGTTGCTGGTTATTTGCAAAAAGAGGCTGACCCCCAGCTCACCACGACCTCCTTTCAAGGAGTTGGGGACAGCAATAAGGTCTCCCCTGAGCCCCCTCTTCCCCAGAAGAGGGGATACACGTCTGTACTCCCTTCTAAACAGGCACTTTATAAAAGCACCTACACAGGCACTGTACCAAAGGCAGACCTGGTCCCAGAGAGCTTTGGAGCAAAACTAGATACTGGTAAACACATTTATAAGCAGGAACAGAGAATCACAGGGGTGGGAAGGGACCCCCAGAGCCCCTGGGGTCCAACCCCCTGCCAAAGCAGGGTCCCTGGGACAGGGCGCACAGGGCGGCGTCCAGACGGGGCTGGAATCTCTCCAGAGAAGGAGACTCCACACCCCCTGGGCAGCCTGTCCCAGGGCTCCCTCACCCTCACTGGGAAGAAGTTCTGCCCCACACTGGGGGGGAACTCCCTGTGCTCCAACTTGAGCCCATCGCCCCTTGTCCTGTCCCCACAGACACTGAGCAGAGGCTGCCCATGTCCCCTGTGTCCCACCCTTCAGCTATTGATCCCCATTGATCAGATCCCCTCTCAGTCTCTTCTCTCCAGGCTGAACAGCCCCAGCTCACTCAGCCTTTCCTCACAGGGGAGATGCTCCAGGCCCTTCATCCCCTTCGTAGCCAGCAGGTAGAGGTGATGCTCCCCCTCTGCTCTGCCCTGGTCAGGCCCCACCTGGAGTGTTGTGTCCAGTGCTGGGCTCCCTGGGATCAAACAGCCAGGGATCTCCTGGAGAGAGTCCAGAGGAGGCTACGAAGGGGATGAAGGGCCTGGGGAGCTGCTTTGGCAGGGGGGTTGGACCCAATGATCTCTCGAGGGTTGGAAGGCACCCTGTGATTCTGTGATTAGGTCTCTGCAGTGGGATGGAGAATTTATGGAATCACAGATTAAATGGCTGAGTTAAGCTGGTTGGGCCTTGTATATTGACTTACTTAGACTTTTATTGGGTATAAAAACAGTAAAACAAACTTGTCAGATGAGTAGGAGCAGCTAAAAGAACAAAGGAACTGATGGCTATGTGGTTAAAAGTTTCTGATGGCTTCATTACAGTGATGTCTTGATACATTTGATACATTTATTTTAATCACTAAAAAGGTAGAAAAGATACTTTTTTCCTCATTCACAAATACTAATTGGATGTACTTACATCTGAAGACAGCACCTTTTTTGGTCCTTTCCTCAGCACGCTTCGATCTTCCCACACAGATAATGGAGACACTCTTATCAAGGTTTGACTTCCAGGCAAGGGATGGCTCTGAGTTCTCTGCCTCGTCCTGTTAAAGCAAACATAAGCTCCACAGTCTTGCTTCCAGAGAACTTCACATCTCTTCCCTTCTCATTCACTGTTGAGAAACAAGCACTTGGCTCCCAGCCATCTCAGAATGCTGTCCTTGGCTGCATGGGTAAGAGCACTTGCCTGCTGCCTCTCTTTCTTGAGATGAATTTGTCCTAAGGATTTGGTAAAAATGTATTACCCTTCCTCAAACACTTTCTGAGAACATGAACACATTCTGCACACACTTAAATCGTGCTTGCCATGATTTAAAATATAAAGCAGTAGCTCCTTAATTAATTTCCTTCCTCTGACAGGGTCCCTTTATTTTGAGAGTATCCTCTCTCTTCACATTCCGAAATAATCATGGAATCATAGAATGGTCTGAGTTGGAAGGGACCCCAAGGATCACAGAGCTCCAACCCCCTGCCACAGGCAGGGACACCAACCTCCAGGCCTGGAGCTACACAAGGCTGCCCAGGGCCCCAGCCAACCTGGCCTTGAACACCCCCAGGGACGGGGCACGCAGCCCCTTCCAGCCCCTCACCACTCTCTCTGTAAAAAACCCCCCCTAATATCTAATCTAAACCTTCCTTCCTTTAGTTTTAATCCATTCCCCCTTGTCCTGTCATTGTCTATCCTTTTAAAAAGTTGAATCCCCTCCTGTTTATAAGCTGCCTTCAGGGACTGGAAGGCTGCAATGGTTTTTTTTAGATGAGGACTTTTTCCAAGTTTTCAGCTTCTACCAAAAATTATTTACCAAGAAAAGGCCAAATTTGTCATAGTTGAAGTTCTGGGAGTTTGTTAATGGCCAGTTGGTTCCCAGGTGCCTGCAGAAGCTGCAGGCGAATCGCACTAGTGCTGTAAACAGGGAGATTCTCCTGGTGTCTCACACGGTTAGTGAAGTCACCCTTACAGAAATGAAAGAGAAAACCCCAACGTTTGTGAGGATGAAGAAGCAGTTGAGAGCAAGGTGCTGTTTGAGGGGTATGTGCTTCACAGTAACACCTGTGTGGTGAAGAACATGTCAAAGCATCGTTGTGTAAGTTTTTTATGAGATGGATTTGAAGGCAGAAATAAGTTAACCATTTTGATCACATCACTAATAGAGAACAGGAAGAGTTGGGCAGAGTTCAAACTAACAGGTTTGGGTTTTTTTGGGGGGGGAAGCAGCTTATGTCCTGGAGGCTGCTGAAAGCTCTGAGTGTGCATTGCAAAGTGTGCCTGCCTTTCTCATAGGATCCCAGCCTGGTCTGGGTTGGGAGGGACCCCAAGGGTCACAGAGCTCCAACCCCCTGCCACAGGCAGGGACACCAACCTCCAGGCCTGGAGCTACACAAGGTTGCCCAGGGCCCCATCCAACCTGGCCTTGAACACCCCCAGGGATGGGGCACCCACCCCCTCTCTGGGCAGCCCCTTCCAGCCCCTCACCACTCTCTCTGTAAAGAACTTCCCCCAGTCTCTCCTCTCCCCCTTCCCTCCTCCAGCTTCACTCCAGCCCCCTTGTCCTGCCAGTCTCTGCCCTTTCACAAGCCCATTCCCCTCCTGTTCCTCTGCTCCCTTCAGGGACGGGAAGGCTGCAGTGAGGTCCCCCCACAGCCTTCTCTGCTTCAGGCTGACCCAGCCCAGCTCCCTCAGCCTCTCTTCGTAGGGGAGCTGCTCCAGCCCCCTGAGCATCTTCGTGGCTCCTCTGACCCCTCCCCACCAGTCCCACATCTTCCTTGTACTGGGGCCCAGCTCTGGACACAGGACTCCAGCTGGGGCCTCCCGAGGGTAGAGCAGAGAGGGACAATCCCCTCCCTGTCCCTGCTGCCACCCCTCTGCTGATGTAGCCCAGGATCCCATTGGCCTTGCGAGCTGCAAGAGCACACTGCTGGCTCATGTTAAGTTTCTCATCCACCAGAATCCCCAAGTCCTTCTCAGCAGGGCTGCTCTCCAGGAGCTCCTCTCCCAGGCTGTATCTGTGTCTGGGATTCCTCTGGCCCAAGTGCAACACCTGACACTTGGCAGTGTTGAACCTCATCAGGTTCACCCAGACCCACCTTTCCAGCCTGTCAGGATCCCTCTGGATGGCTTCCTGTCCTTCTAGGGTGTCGACCACACCATTCAGCTTGGTGCCATCCCCAAACTTGCTGAGGGTGCACTCAGTCCCATCATCGATGTCATTGATAAAGATGTTAAAGAGAACCGGTCTTAGGGATCTGGTTTAGTTTAGGATGGGAATGGTTGGACTTGATGATCTTAAAGATCTTTTCCAACCTTGTGATTCTGTGATTCTGTGAGTGAAGAAAGCGATGCTGGTCTCTAAGTGTGGACTTGAGCAATGATCTGGGTGGCTGGTGGGGTAATGCAGTGGTCATGCTGTAAGGTCAGAATATTTTAAACAAGGACAGAATAGTTCTGATCTTCAAATATTTGAATAATTTCTAATTATCTCCTGCCGTGGACTACAGTTGTATTGTGCTTAACTCTTGTTCTCTGGGTTCTTTCTGAAATGTGGCAAACTGGCTGTGTGCAGCATTCTGTGTGAAATTTTGAGCTGGATGATCAGAGCTTGAAAATGGGGAATTGTGGGGTGAGGAAGCAGTAGTGAGACTGTAAATCCTTCAGGTTTGATCTCTACAGGTTGTTTGGGGGTGGGTTTTTTGTCTCCTCATGTTATTGCATAAAATTAAACTAGTGAAACCAGAGTGCAAATTCAGAAATAGCTGTACTGACATGCAGAAGCAGCACATTAGGAAACTCGTGTTACATTATCCATTCTGCATGTGTGTGAAAGACAGAGAAGAACTATTGCTCTTTCCATCTAAGCTCGCTGACATTTCATATTAGTGAATATTGTTAGATGCAGTATTTGTTTCAAACAGTTGTTTTCAAACCAAAAACAGTCTTTGTAAGCATTTTCTCAATTAAAAACTGCAGGGGATAGCTGTTCTCAGAACCCATGCATCCAACTACCCTGGGGTTTTTTTCTAAGCTAATAGCATCTTCTGTTACCCTCTTGAGTTTTCACTGTGACTCAGATGCCCAAGAAGTGTGTGTACCTGTTCCAAATGTGCCATTATTTAAAGGTGGATCATCACACAAAGCAAGGCCTTGCTCCTGTGTCCCTGAAAATTCTGCATGTTCCTGACATTGTGAAGTAGGTGATGAAAGTTCTCCACCTGAAGCAGTCGTTAAGGTTTTATGAGCTGAGTAAAGCTGCCTGTTAGGTGGAACAGAATCTGACTGGAGGCCTGTGACTAGTGGTGTTCCCCAGGGCTCGGTGTTGGGTCCAGTCCTGTTTAATATCTTCATTGACGACCTTGATGGGGGAACAGCATCCACCCTCAGCAAGTACCTGATGATCCAGAGCTGGGAGGGGTGGCTGACAGGCAGGAACACTGCGCTGCCATCCAGCGAGACCTGGACAGGCTGGAGAGCTGGGCAGGGAGAAACCAGATGGGGTTTGATAAAAGCAAGTGGAGAGTTTAGCACCTGGGGAGGAATAACCGTCTGTATCAGTACAGGCTGGGGGTGAGCTGCTGGAGAGGAGCTCTGTGGAGAAGGACCTGGGGGTGCTGGTGGGTGACAGGGTGGCCATGAGCCAGCAGTGTGCCCTGGGGCCAAGAAGGCCAGTGGGGTCCTGGGGGCATCAAGAGGAGCGTGGGCAGCAGGTCACAGGAGGGGATCCTCCCCCTCTCCTCTGCCCTGGTCAGGCCCCACCTGGAGTGTTGTGTCCAGTGCTGGGCTCCCTGGGATCAAACAGCCAGGGATCTCCTGGAGAGAGTCCAGAGGAGGCTGCGAAGGGGATGAAGGGCCTGGAGCATCTCCCCTGTGAGGAAAGGCTGAGTGAGCTGGGGCTGTTCAATCTGGGGCAAAGAAGACTCAGGGGGGACCTATGGGATGCAGGGGGAATTGGCCAGCCCCTTTTCAGTGTCTGTGAGGACAGGACAAGGGGCAATGGCTGCAAATTGGAGCACAGGGAGTTCCCCCCCAACATGGGGAAGAATTTTTAGTGAGGGTGAGGGAGCCCTGGGACAGGCTGCCCAGGGGGTGTGGAGTCTCCTTCTCTGGAGAGATTCCAGCCCCGTCTGGACGCCGCCCTGTGCAATATGAGCTGGGGAGCTGCTTTGGCAGGGGGGTTGGACCCGATGGGCTCTCGAGGTCCCTTCCCACCCCTGTGATTCTGTGATTCTGTATTACAAGAGAGCAGCTCCTGTGATTCAGTGCTGCTCACACTTGCTGACTTTTGGTTCTCATGCAGAAGCAAAGAGTTACTCCAGAGGAGCAAAGAGTTACTCCAGTTGAATACCTGCTGTTGAAGAGGTAATATCTCACTAAGTAATTGTTTTTGAGATTTCTCACCTAACAAAAAGGGTTATAGTAAAAGCCACATTGCAGCTGTGTCCCACGTGGTGATGACTGAAGCTTCAGCAGACACCAAGACCCCCCTGTGCCAAGTGAGGCTGGCTGGGTGTGTGGCATTGGGAGGCAGTTGATAAAGCTGGAAGGCTGTGTGTGGGTACAGAGAAGCTAGAGGAAGGATACAAGCAGCCACGTGCCAGCTGTTCTGCTGTGGTTTCTCATGCAAGAATGATTCTCTCTTAATAAAAACGAAGTAACTTCATGGTTAAGTTGGTCCATTGCTGAGGTATGGATGAGGGGTATGAATTTCATGCTGACACAGGCTGATGTGGTATTTGTACACTGTCTTTGGAGCAAGGGAGACAGTTAGCTGGTGAGTTTGTTGCTGGAGCTTGATGCACTCTCCTGGCTTTTCTTGGGCAAAAGGATGAGGGGTCAGTGCTGGTTTTCACAGAATCACAGAATCGTAGGGGTTGGAAGGGACCTCAAGAGATCATCAGGTCCAACCCCCCAGAGATATGTACCAGTGCTGGATCAGGATTCAGCCCAACTCCTGTGCATCTTTCACCATACCTATCCCTGTTGAGTGTGTCATGGTAGGACCCTGTTCCTGCAAGAACTGGAGCTTGGGAATAGCAATAGAAAGGAACTAGCTTTACTATGAGCAAGTCCAGTTATGTTCTACATTGCACTTTTTCATGAGTGCTCCATTTCATACTGATCTGACTAAACCTTCTCCACACTTTATTTTCCATTCCTGAGTAGAATTGGCAACTTTTGAGTTGTACAAGTTCAATGCAACAATCATTATGGAATAATGCAGCCAGCAGTCTGGGATAATGCTGTCAACTTGCTGTTTTTCTCGTTCCATTGCAGGATGGACGCTTGACGTTTTATCCAGGGAATCAGACTGTGGATTTGCCTTTCATAAATTTTATGAGAAGATATGGCACTGTCTTTCTCAATGCCTATACCAACTCTCCAATTTGTTGTCCTTCCCGTGCAGGTAAGACCAAGCTGAATCACAGAGAATCACAGAATCACAAGGTTGGAAAAGACCTTCAAGATCATCAAGTCCAACCATTCTCATCCTAAACTAAACCAGATCCCTAAGTACCTCATCTCCCCTTTGTTTGAACACACCCAGGGAAGGTGACTCAGCCCCTCCCTGGGCAGCCTGTTCCAGCCCTGACAACTCTTTCAGTAAAACAATTTTTTCTAACATCCAATCTGACCCTGCCCTGGGGCAGCTTGAGCCCATTGCCCCTTGTCCCATCTCCTGTCCCCTGGCTGAAGAGACCCTCGCCCACCTCTCTGCACCCTCCTGGCAGGGCAGGGGAGGTGGGGAGAAGGTCTCCCCTCAGCCTCCTCTTCTCCAGGCTGAACACCCCCAGCTCCCTCAGCCGCTCCTCAGAGGATTTGCCCTCCAGCCCCTTCCCCAGCCTGGCTGCCCTTCTCTGGACATGCTCCAGGCCCTCCATGTCCTTCTGGTAGTGAGGGGCCCAGAACTGGGCCCAGCACTCGAGGTGCAGCCTCCCCAGTGCCCAGTGCAGGGGCACAATCCCCTCCCAGCCCTGCTGGCCACGCTGGCTCTGGCACAAGCCAGGATGCCCTTGGCCTTCCTGGCCCCCTGGGCACACTGCTGGCTCGTGTTCAGTCACAGTCACCCAACACCCCCAGGTCCTTCTCTGCCTGACAGCTCTCCAGACAGTCTCCCCCAGCCTGTAGCGCTGCCTGGGGTTGTTCTGTCCCATGTGCAGGACTCTGCCCTTGGCCTTGTTAAACCTCATCCCCTTGGTCTCAGCCCATGGGCCCAGCCTGTTCAGGTCCCTCTGAAGAGCCTCCCCACCCTCAGGCAGATCAACACTTCCTCCCAGCTCAGTGTCACCCCCAAACCCACTGAGGGAACATCCCATCCCTCCATCCAGGTCACTGATACAGATGCTGAACAGAACTGGACCCAGCACTGAGCCCTGGGGACGCCACTCGTGACCGGCCTCCAGCTGGATTTGGCTCCATTCCCCCTTTGGGCCCGGCCAGCCAGCCAGTTTCTAACCCAGCTGAGGGTCCCCCTGTCCAGGCCAGTGGCAGCCAGTTTCTCAGCCAGAATGCTGTGAGAAACCCTGTCAAAGGCTTTGCCAAAGTCCAGGCAGACACATCCACAGCCTTCCCCTGTCCATTCAGCGGGTCACCTTGTCACAGGAGGGGATCAGGTCAGTTTGACAGGATCTCCCTTTTGTGAACCCATGTTGACTGGGCCTGATCCCCTGGCCATCGTGCATGTGCTGCATGAGAGCTCCCAAGATGACCCTCTCCATGATCTTGCCTGGGACTGAGGTCAGACTGACAGGCCTGTAGCTCCCTGGATCCTCCTTCCGACCCTTCTTGTCTGTGGCTGTAACATCTGCCAGGCTCCAGGCGACTGGAACTGCCCCAGTCTGCCAGGATTGCTGGGAGATGATGGAAAGGGGTTTGGCCAGCACATCTGACAGCTCCCTCAGCACCCTCGGGTGAATCCCATCTGGCCCCATTGACTTGTGGGTATCTCACTGGCCAAGCAGGTCGCTAATCATTTCCTCCTGAACCCTGGGAGCTCTGTTATTCTTCCCCTCCCTGTCAGCCAGTTCCTGAGGATGAGCACTCAGGGAACATCCTTCTTTACTGTTAAAGACTGAGTGAGGCAAAGGAGGAATTAAGGACCTCAGCCTTGTCCTCATCCCTTGTCACTAATGTGCCATCAGCATCCAATAAGGGCTGGAGATTCTCCTTGACTCTCCTTTTACTATTAATATACCTAGAGAAGGACTTTTTATTATCTTTTACAGGACTGGCCAGCCTGAGTTCCAGTTCAGCTTTAGCCCTTCTGACTTTCTCCCTACATGATCTCACTGATTTCCTATAATCATCCCAAGACACCTGCCCCTTCTTCCAAAGCTCATATTTTTCCTTCTTTTCCCGTGTATCAGCCTGAATCTCTCTCCTCAGCCAGGCTGGCTTCCTAGCTCGCCGACCCCTCTTGTGTCCAACTGGGACAGCCTGTTCTTGTGCCGCCAAGATTTCCTTCTTGAGGAGCAACCAACCCTCTTGGGCTCCTTTGCCCTCAGGGGCTGCCTCCCATGGAATCTTATCCAGCAGCTTTCTGAACAGTCCAAAGTCAGCCCTACGGAAGTCTAAGGTGCTTGTTCTGCTGTCTCCCTTCCTTACTTCTCCCAGCACTAAGAATTCTATCAGCTCATGATCACTGTGCCCCAGGCGTCCTCCAACCTTCACATCCCCCACCAGGTCTTCTCTATTGACAAACAGCAAGTCCAGCAGGGCACCTTCCCTTGTGGGTTCATTCACCAGCTGGGTCAGGAAGTTGTCTTCCAAACCCTCCAGGAACCTGCTAGACTGTTTCCTCCCTGCTGTATTGTACCTCCAGGAGACATCGGTGAGTTGAAGTCCCCAATAAGGACGAGGGCTGGTGATCACCAGACTTCTCCCAGTTGTTTAAAAAACCACTCATCAGCTTCCTCCTCCTGGTCAGGTGGTCTGTAGCAGACTCCTATCACTATATCTCCCTGATTTTGTTCTCTGATTTTCACCCAGAGACACTCGACCCTGTCTTCACCAGACTCCAGCTCCAGGCTGTCAATGCATTCTCTGACAGACAGGGCTGCCCCACCTCCTCTCCTACCCAGCCTGTCACGCCTGTACAGTTTGTAACCAGGCACAGCAGCACTCCAGTCATGTGAATTATCCCACCACGTTTCTGTGGTGGCAATCACATCATAATTTCCTGTACTTACAAGGACTTCTGATTCCTCCTGTTTGTTCCCATGCTGCATGCATTGGTGTAGATGCACTTCAGCTGGTCTATTGATCTTGTTGTGCTCCTTGGGGAAGCCTTGCTTCTCAAGGGACAGCTGGTTAAGTTCCCCAGCCTATCAGTAGTAGTTACATCTCTGATTAGCACACTATCCCCCTGGTTAACTAGGGTGGCTGACCAGAGGTCATTGCCAGCACACCATCCTTCAGGAACTCGACCACCACAGCCAGGCTGTTTTCCATCTAGCCTGGCCCTGTCCCCCTCCCCCTTCCTATCTAGTTTAAAGCTCTATTGATGAGCCCTGCCAGCTTCTTGGACAGTGTCCTTCTGCCCCTAGGGGATAAGTGCTCCCCATCCCTTGAAAGTAAGGCTGGTGAGGCTCGAGCCAGCCCAATGAACATCAAGGTCAATTTAAATAAGTGGGAAATTTCAAAGGGATTGAATTTTGGGGAATTTGTTGGGGGTTTTTTTTTCCCAATAAGACTTAATAATTTTAATTTTTAGTTTGTGTCTAAACTTATACAGTATTTTTGTGTTTGATCTGTTTCTTTCCCCTCGGGAGGCCCCAGTTGGAGTCCTGTGTCCAGAGCTGGGGCCCCAGTACAAGCAAGATGTGGGACTGGTGGGGAGGGGTCAGAGGAGCCACGGAGATGCTCAGGGGGCTGGAGCAGCTCCCCTACGGAGAGAGGCTGAGGGAGCTGGGCTGGGTCAGCCTGGAGCAGAGAAGGCTGTGGGGGGACCTCACTGCAGCCTCCCCGTCCCTGAAGGGAGCAGAGGAACAGGAGGGGAATGGGCTTGTGAAAGGGCAGAGGCTGGCAGGACAAGGGGGATGGAGTGAAGCTGGAGGAGGGAAGGGGGAGAGGAGAGACTGGGGGAAGTTCTGTGCAGAGAGAGTGGTGAGGGGCTGGAAGGGGCTGCCCAGAGAGGGGGTGGGTGCCCCATCCCTGGGGGTGTTCAAGGCCAGGTTGGCTGGGGCCCTGAGCAGCCTTGTGTAGCTCCAGGCCTGGAGGTTGGTGTCCCTGCCTGTGGCAGGGGGTTGGAGCTCTGTGACCCTTGGGGTCCCTTCCAACCCAGACCAGGCTGGGATTCTGTGATACTTTTCTGTTTCCTGGGTTTCTTCCTTTCTTCTTCATTCTCTTTTTCCCAGCTGTGTCCAAGCTCATACATCTTTTTGCAAACTTCACCAAAGCTTCAGTGGTTGTAGAAATCTTCAGGATTTGTAGAGAAATCATCTGTTTTCCTGCTGCAGTGCTGATGCTGCATTCAGAACTACTCTCCCTTCCCAACACAAAGTTAATAAATCTCTTTCCCGCTGTCAGGAAAAATTATTAACTGATGGCAGGTGAATAAATCAGTCTGTTAGCACTGTCTTCTGATGACATTTTTTCCAAACAGTGTTAAACACATCATGTATCCTTGGGTAGCTTTAATTGAAAACCTGAGAACAATAACCTTGTGTTAGGTTATTTAATTTTAAGAAGTTGTGTGAAAATTGCAGCCAGTGCTCGCTGTGAGGAAGACATTGCATAATGAACTCAACATCTTGTCAGCCCTGTTTTGCATTTTGGATGGTCCCTCAGCACAACCACCTGTCATTCACCACGAGCACAGCTCTGAACCAGCAGGACATCTCTTCTTTAGCCAATACAAGAGACCAGCAACGAAGTAAGGGGTGTGCATCTGTTCTTGAGGTGTCAGGGATGATACAGGAAGAAAGGACTTTGGAGTGGGGAAAGTAGGAGTGTTGGCATGGTATTGTGTTGGGGTTTACACTCTGTGCTTACAGGGTATTTCCATTGCTTATAGAACAGCTTAGTTTCAGTTTAGGACAGAGTTTGGCTCTAAATTAGCATTGGGAAGAGTGAACAAATCTCAACAACCTGCAAAGAAACACTGGAACTGACTATTAAAATCTTTCCTTATAGTTCTTTTGCAAGTCTTGCCTTGGTTTTATTTCTTTTTGGCTTCCTCTTTAATAATCTTTTGCTCCTGTAACTGGTAATGAAGTTGATTACCTCAAAAGAATAAAACCAAGGGCATATAATATTTATAAAAATAATACACTCTTAATTCCCTCCACAAACATACTTTAAATTCAAAGTAGAATCTAATTGAAATAAGGGGAGATAATGCTCTGCAACATGTATAAATAGATGATTGTTTCATCAGGATCTGTACTAGCATGGCATTTCCTTTCTGCAGTGAAGAGCAGTATTTCCTGATACAAAAAGCCTTGATGTAATGATTGCATAGCACCTGAAAAGGTGGCACCTTGTTCTGCAGTTCTGAGGATTATTTTAGTAACTGTTATTACTCATGTTGATGATGAAAATGGAAGAGTAGTATCTTGTATTCCATGCTCTGTTGGATCACAATGTGCACTTTTAACCTCTAAAACAATCAGAAGATTAATCCATTACCAAGTATATTCAACTTAAATTTAGATAGAAAGCAGCACTTACATATCAAAATTTGTATTGCTCTTTTTTTCCTTTTTTTTTCCCCACAGCTATGTGGAGTGGCCTTTTCACTCATTTGACAGAATCTTGGAATAACTTCAAAGGTCTGGATCCAGATTTTGTAACGTGGATGGATCTCATGGAGAAGCATGGCTACCACACACAGAAGTATGGGAAACTGGACTATACCTCTGGGCATCATTCAGTCAGGTAATCAGAGAGAGTCTCCTGCTCTGAATGTGTTCTGGCCAGTGGTTTCTGCCTTTGATTGATCTAGTTAATAGCTTTAATGATGAAGAAATTGAAGGGAGCTAGCAGGGGTCTGCCCTACGACTTCATGCAGGAGTATCACTTTGGCTTTTACTGAGCTGGAAGACAAACACCATCTCTGGTTTTGCCCAGCATGAATGAGGATTATTTTTGGTCATCAGTGTTGCTAGCTGAAATTCATAAAGCATTTTTGCCTTGCCTTGAGACTTTCCAGTTTGATTATCGTTGCAGTGGAGAAAAAGCAGAACAAAGAAACATTTATAATAGCTGAATATAAAATCCAGCATCACAAAACATGAGGGTTGTTTGAGTTTTGTAGGAAGGCCACATGTTTTCACATATTCATGCTGTACTTCCTATGCTGTACAGCTTTCTTTAAAAAAATATGAATGGAATCACAGCAGTTTATGAAAAGTACTGAAACATTTAGAGACTAACTGCATTATGTCCAAAAAACAATAAGCATAATGTGTCTGGACAGTTGGCAAAAATACAGCATCTTCTTTCTGTGTAGTTTTTATGAAGGTACACTCTTCCTTGTTAATAACAGTTGCTGTTGTTGAAATAATAATGAAGAGTAGTTTTTTTCTCTTGTATTAAACAGGTTAGAGTTATTTAAAATTACCTCACTTCAAGTTGAAAGGTCACATAAGTAGTTCATAGGGTGTTGCACTTAGTCACTGCTTTTTATCTGCTACTTTATGAAATACCCATTTCAGAAAGGTGCAAAAGCAATAATTACCTCTCCAGTTTAACACTCAAAAATGAAAAGAAAGCTTTTTACCCTTTTTCTGCCTAGCAGTTCTACGCTGGAAATAAAACATTATTCAAATACAGACTTAAAGCAAAATATTCATCTTCATTTACTTTACCAGATGGAGTATATTTTTGTGTACTACTGATGCTATCTTATTTATTAGGGATTTTTCTTTTGGAATAAGAGGAAGAGGAATGTCACACAGTGCACCTAGTGACACTAGTTGTGATCCAGTTGACATCCTGCTATCAGGACACTGCTGGCAAGTCATCTGTACTGTCATCTCAACACTAGTCCCCCCTTCAGTAGTGACCTGTTCTGCTGATGTCATCGTGTTCTTGGTGGTCGACGCACCCCATTGCTTTAACCTTGATCTCATACTTCTTTTCGCTGGTACTCTATAATTGGAATGGTTCCGTTGATACAATTCTAAATACTTTCATTACAAGTCTCTACAGATAAGATACAAATTAAGACAGCCCAAGGTTTTGCAAACCTGTGGCAGCACCAGTATCAGTGGAGTTGCAGTCATGGATTTTTTCTCATTCTGCCATCTAGAGATTCACCAACTTCAGTGACAGGGTTTGAGCCTCACAAACAGAAATTACAAATCATGTTTGCAGAGCTCTTGGACCCACGAGGCTGAATCCTTAGGCACTTCAAAGACAGCAGAAGATTACTGCTAAGTGTGTGGTGTTCCAGTTTTTTACTGTCTTCTGCCCAAGGCCTTTATTCTACATTTTCACCTGGTGCAATTTTTTCATACTTTTCCCCCCTAGTTTTCCCTTCAGCAAGAGTTTGATCTGTACTTAACATGATCAGATGAGAGGAAACTGTCTAGATCATGCCTGGAGGTTGGTGTCCCTGCCTGTGGCAGGGGGTTTGAGCTCTGTGATCCTTGGGGTCCCTTCCAGCCCAGACCAGTCCGTGATACTATAAAATGAAAATAAACACGTGGTTAGCCAGCCTTTCCATGCCTGCACAAGAGGCATTTGAAAATGGCAGTTTACATGGTTTTAGTTGAAAAAATGAAAACTGCAAATACAATTCCTAAGTCTGAGAAAAATGTACATCTCATTCCTAGCACAGCATTAAGAAACCCTAAGTAGCCAATTAAGTAACGTATAAATAGTGTAAAAGAGATAACAAAGGTTCCCACTCATTTTGGGGATAATTAAAATGTTCTGCTGTTTTAATTTCTTGTTAAAAAGGAGACACGAAGGGATACACAACTAGTGCAGAATGAGTAGTAGGCTCAGTGGAGATCAGCTTATTCCAAAGAAACTGATTTGACAGAGGGATCCTGACAGGCTGGAAAGGTGGGTCCGGGTGCACCTGATGAGGTTCAACACTGCCAAGTGTCAGGTGTTGCACAGAGCAATCCCAGCCACAGATCCAGGCTGGGAGAAGAGCTCCTGGAGAGCAGCCCTGCTGAGAAGGACCTGGGTGTCACGGGGGGTGAGAAGCTTCCCCTGAGCCAGCAGTGAGCTCTGGCAGCTGGGAAGGGCGATGGGATCCTGGGCTCCATCAGCAGAGGGGTGGCAGCAGGGACAGGGAGGGGATTGTCCCTCTCTGCTCTGCCCTGGGGAGGCCCCAGCTGGAGTCCTGTGTCCAGAGCTGGGGCCCCAGTACAAGAAGGATGTGGAACTGTTGGAGAGGGGTCAGAGGAGCCACAGAGATGCTCAGGGGGCTGGAGCAGCTCCCCTATGGAGAGAGGCTGAGGGAGCTGGGCTGGGTCAGCCTGGAGCAGAGAAGGCTGTGGGGGGACCTCACTGCAGCCTTCCCGTCCCTGAAGGGAGCAGAGGAACAGGAGGGGAATGGGCTTGTGAAAGGGCAGAGACTGGCAGGACAAGGGGCTGGAGTGAAGCTGGAGGAGGGAAGGGGGAGAGGAGAGACTGGGGGAAGTTCTGTGCAGAGAGAGTGGTGAGGGGCTGGAAGGGGCTGCCCAGAGAGGGGGTGGGGGCCCCATCCCTGGGGGTGTTCAAGGCCAGGTTGGCTGGGGCCCTGGGCAGCCTTGTGTAGCTCCAGGCCTGGAGGTTGGTGTCCCTGCCTGTGGCAGGGGGTTGGAGCTCTGTGACCCTTGGGGTCCCTCCCAACCCAGACCAGGCTGGGATTCTGTGACAGGACACAGTGGGCAGTATTACCTCTTTAGAAACTTTTCTTAAGCATGTGGGTTGTTTCTTTAAACCACAAAACCACTGCTGCTCCCTGACCCCATATTTACCTAATAAGAAAAGAATTGCTAACTTTTCTGCTGCAGCATTTCAGTTGGGTGGCATAAATTGATTTTGCTTCATCATAACCTATTGCAAATAGCCCACTGCTGACACAAATCATCTCTGAATACAGAAGCTTACATGTCTTAAAAATACATAATGAAACATACTGAATATCTATTTGAATGCAGCTTTCTCATTAGATCATGAGATCATGATTCATAGCTGTGGGTGGCTGGTGGCTAAGAGGGCCGATGGGATCCTGGGGGGCATCAAGAGGAGTGTGGGCAGCAGGTCACAGGAGGGGATCCTCCCCCTCTGCTCTGCCCTGGTCAGGCCCCACCTGGAGTGTTGTGTCCAGTGCTGGGCTCCCTGGGATCAAACAGCCAGGGATCTCCTGGAGAGAGTCCAGAGGAGGCTGCGAAGGGGATGAAGGGCCTGGAGCATCTCCCCTGTGAGGAAAGGCTGAGTGAGCTGGGGCTGTTCAGCCTGGAGAGAAGAGACTGAGAGGGGATCTGATCAATGGGGATCAATAGCTGAAGGGTGGGACACAGGGGACATGGGCAGCCTCTGCTCAGTGTCTGTGGGGACAGGACAAGGGGCGATGGGCTCAAGTTGGAGCACAGGGAGTTCCCCCCCAATGTGGGGCAGAACTTCTTCCCAGTGAGGGTGAGGGAGCCCTGGGACAGGCTGCCCAGGGGGTGTGGAGTCTCCTTCTCTGGAGAGATTCCAGCCCCGTCTGGACGCCGCCCTGTGCGCCCTGTCCCAGGGACCCTGCTTTGGCAGGGGGTTGCACCCGATGATCTCTTGAGGTCCCTTCCAACCCCTGTGATTCTGTGATTCTGTTAATGATATTTGAGGTACATGGCTTCCAAGAAGTGCATTCAGAGAAATAATGTGCTAACATAGAGAGAAAGAGCTGGATGATCAGCCTCTGGACTGTTCAATACATGAAGCTTCAGCTTCCTGTCAACACGACTCCTTGCATAGCTTTAAATTGTGGTGGCTGCCTTCACTTAAAATTTAATGCAGATGTAGTTGCCAACTGTAAGTACTTTCACCCGGGTTAATAATGTTGATAATTCATTAAGCTTTATCTGCAGTGTTGCATTGTTATATCCCCATCCTTTATTTAGCAGCTTTTTTTTCCCATTGCATTGTTATACTGCTGGAGCACATCTGGTTATGATTCCCCTTCATTCCCATTGGAAAAATATATTTCTGAAGCCTTTAAGTAATTCTCTGTCAAGTCCTTGCTCTTTCCTTTTAAATGCAAGGTTTGATCCAGTACTGCCCCCTTTTCCATCTCTCCCCATAGCATTTTAAAGGTTATTATTCTGGCCTATCTCTTCCTCCTCTTCTGCTTGAGGATGAATTTTCCTCATGGATGTGTTGGTCCAGAATGTGGAATGTGTCCAAAGTGGGATTTTTGGGTTGGTTTGTGCTTCTTGGGGTTTAGGGATTTTTGGTGGGTTTTATTTTTTTTTTAGTTTTCAGGGTTTTGTTCTTGTTTTTTAACTGAATCCTAACCTGAGTCTGACTGGATAGCCAGAATGGCCTGTGGCTCACATAGTAATTCTTTTCCTGGGAAAGTCAGTGTTATGACAACAGATGCAGTTTCTCACACACACCCCTTCACAGAATCCCAGACTGGTCTGGGTTGGAAGGGACCCCAAGGATCACAGAGCTCCAACCCCCTGCCACAGGCAGGGACACCACCCTCCAGACCAACATTTAATTTTAATGTTTATGAAGTATACTTTATAGGCCCTAGAGCTACCTTAATTTGTTCTACCTTAATTTGTTCTAAAACAGGCTTAAGCCTGTTTACCTTGAAAGCAGGAGCCTAACCAAGGAGTTAAAACAATAATAAAACTGTTGTTACAGATAATTCTGAATAGTTTTTCTGGAGGTGTAGAGTACACTGATAAAATAAAATTCCTGTTCTTTATTGATGATACCATGAACAAAACAAAGGATTAGTTAAGGTCTTGCTGGGATGTTTCCTCCCAGCACTAGTTTGTGGCAGTTGTGGTGTCACTCAGTCTGGCAAAGAAACAATGAGATCTGCAACTCGGATCTGTCATTGTGTCAGAGGCAACAGTTGTCATGATTTTAAAAAATTCTGTCTAAAAATATTCTATCATTAAATTGTTGTCTTTTTTCTTCCCTCCATGATTTCTCCCTGTATCCTCCTGTTGCTCCCTTTTCTCAACAGGATTTATCAACTCTATCAGAAGCAATTGTACAAGATAAATCACTTTTTGTCATAAGTCATAGTGCTTAAAACTGTTGCAGTAGTACATCCAAAACCAGAATGTTACTTCTAAAGGCAGCATCTCCAGGCAAGTTGTTTCCCACAGGACTTTTTCAAACAACAAAGGTCTAAGGCCCTTTTTAGCAGGTAAATACTATGTGAATCCATGCCAGAATGGATAGCATGGTGAAGAGGATGGAGATACTGTTTCTAAACATTATTTTATAGAAGTGAGAAGAAACATGGTGAAATTAAATTATCATTAAAAAAAAAAAGCAGAAAATGATGAATAAAGCTTTGAGTAGACAATAGATGCATGATAGCTCTTGACCAACTGCATAACAATCCTGTTATATGTAGAAATTACAGGCAGGTTGCAGCTACAGATGCATTCTTCAGGATATCTCAACTCCTGTGACTTGGAGGGCCTAGAGTGAGGCAGAAGTCTGCACGCCTTGAGACTGCCTCTGTTAGGCAAGAGAGAAGGGGAGTTGTGGTCGGGGATTCCCTCCTCAGGGGGATGGAGGGCCCCATTTGTAGCCAGACCCTACACAAAGGGAGGTGTGCTGCCTCCCTGGAGCCAGGGTCCGTGATATCACCAGAAGGCTCCCAGGGCTGGTAAGACCCTCTGACTATTATCCTCTACTGACTGTTCAGGCAGGTAGGGATGCAATCATGAAGTGTAGCCTGCGTGCTATCAAGGAGTTTCATGATCTAGGGCGATTTGTTGAGGGAGGGGAGCTCAAATAATATTCTGGTCTATCCCTACTAGTGGGAGGAGAGGTTCGGGGCAGGTCAGGAGAACCCATCTATTGAATGAGTGGCTGAAAGGCTGGTGCCCACATAGGAACTGGGGGTTTTCTGACCAAGGGAAGGTGTACTCTGCTCCTGGCATGATGACTGCTGATGGGGCTCACCTGTCCCAAAGGGGACAGCGAATCCTTGCCCAGGAGATGGCAGGGCTCACTGAGCATGCTTTAAACTAGTTAGGAAGGAGAAACTGCTGGGGTCAGGCCAGGGCTTTGGGAGACACAACGTGAGTTCCAGTCCTGTTTAATATCTTCATCGACAACCTTGATGAGGGAACAGCATCCACCCTCAGCAAGTACCTGATGATCCAGAGCTGGGAGGGGTGGCTGACACGCAGGACACTGCGCTGCCATCCAGAGAGACCAGGACAGGCTGGAGAGCTGGGCAGGGAGAAACCAGATGGGGTTTGATAAAAGCAAGTGGAGAGTTTAGCACCTGGGGAGGAATAACCGTCTGTATCAGTACAGGCTGGGGGTGAGCTGCTGGAGAGGAGCTCTGTGGAGAAGGTCCTGGGGGTGCTGGTGGGTGACAGGGTGGCCATGAGCCAGCAGTGAGCCCTGGGGGCCAAGAAGGCCAGTGGGGTCCTGGGGGCATCAAGAGGAGTGTGGGCAGCAGGTCACAGGAGGGGATCCTCCCCCTCTGCTCTGCCCTGGTCAGGCCCCACCTGGAGTGTTGTGTCCAGTGCTGGGCTCCCTGGGATCAAACAGCCAGGGATCTCCTGGAGAGAGTCCAGAGGACGCTGCAAAGGGGATGAAGGGCCTGGAGCATCTCCCCTGTGAGGAAAGGCTGAGTGAGCTGGGGCTGTTCAGCCTGGAGAGAAGAGACTGAGAGGGGATCTGATCAATGGTTATCATTATCTTAAGTATGGGATGCAGGGGGAATTGGCCAACCCCTTTTCAGTGCCTGTGGGGACAGGACAAGGGGCAATGGCTGCAAATTGGAGCACAGGGAGTTCCACACCAACATGCGGAAGAACTTTTCCCCAGTGAGGGTGAGGGAGCCCTGGGACAGGCTGCCCAGGGGGTGTGGAGTCTCCTTCTCTGGAGAGATTCCAGCCCCGTCTGGACGCCGCCCTGTGCAATATGAGCTGGGGAGCTGCTTTGGCAGGGGGTTGGACCCGATGATCTCTCAAGGTCCCTTCCAACCCCTGTGATTCTGTGATTCTGTGGCAGTGGAAGAAGGTAAATGCAATCAGCACAGTGACAGACTTGGGGATGTTGTTCCATGTGATAGTGGGGAGAATTCTGGGGATTGCCCTGAGGACTCCTCAGTGGAGCCACTATTGCCCATCCCCTGTCGGAAATCTCGCTGTGATCTGCTGAGGATACCTGCACCTGCTGCCCCACTAAAATGCCTTTATACAAATGCACGCAGCATGGGAAACAAGCAGGAAGAATTAGAGATCTTTGTGCGGTCGCAGGGCCACGATCTCATTGCAATCACAGAGACGTGGTGGGACAGCCTGGATGACTGGCATGCTGTCATGGATGGCTATGTGCTTTTCAGGAAAGACAGGCTAGGGAGGCGAGGTGGAGGAGTTGCTCTTTATGTGAGAGAGCGGCTAGAATGTATTGAGCTCCACCTGGGGAAAGATGACCCATCAGTCGAGTGCTTGTGGGTAAGAATCATAGAATCATAGAATGGTATGATTTGGAAGGGACCCCAAGGGTCACAGAGCTCCAACCCTCCTGCCACAGGCAGGGACACCAACCTCAGGCCTGGAGCTACACGAGGTTGCCCAGGGCCCCATCCAACCTGGCCTTGAACACCCCCAGGGATGGGGCACCCACCCCCTCTCT
Source organism: Porphyrio hochstetteri (assembly GCA_020800305.1). Taxonomy (NCBI): domain Eukaryota; kingdom Metazoa; phylum Chordata; class Aves; order Gruiformes; family Rallidae; genus Porphyrio; species Porphyrio hochstetteri. The sequence goes on along the minus strand of CM036938.1, from coordinate 1,220,095 downwards.
GGGCAGCCTGTTCCAGCCCCTCTCCACTCCTTCTGTAAAAAACTTCCCCCTAATATCTAATCTAAACCTTCCTTCCTTTAGTTTTAATCCATTCCCCCTTGTCCTGTCATTGTCTATCCTTTTAAAAAGTTGAATCCCCTCCTGTTCCTCTGCTCCCTTCAGGGACGGGAAGGCTGCAGTGAGGTACCCCCGCAGCCTTCTCTGCTCCAGGCTGAACAAGCCCAGCTCCCTCAGCCTCCCTCTGTAGGGCAGGTGCTCCAGCCCTCTAATCATCTTCATGGCTCCTCTGACCCCTCTCCAACAGTTCCACATCCTTCTTGTATTGGGAGCCCCAGCTCTGGACACAGGACTCCAGCTGGGGCCTCCCGAGGGCAGAGCAGAGAGGGACAATCCCCTCCCTGTCCCTGCTGCCACCCCTCTGCTGATGGAGCCCAGGATACCATTGGCCTTGCGAGCTGCAAGAGCCACTGCTGGCTCATGTTAAGCTTCTCATCCACCAGAATCCCCAGGTCCTTCTCAGCAGGGCTGCTCTCCAGGAGCTCTTCTCCCAGTCTGTATCTATGTCTGGGATTCCTCTGGCCCAAGCACAACACCTTACAAGAATCAAGGGTCAGGGTCTGTAGGGACGCGACTAGGAAGGCTAAAGCCCGCTTGGAGATGAAGCTAGCAAGGGACGTAAAGGATAATAAAAAGAGTTTCTTCAGATACGTGAATAGTAAGAGGATGACCAGGGATAATGTGGGTCCCTTGCTGAACGAGGCGGGTGTCCTGGTAACAGGTGATGATGAGAAGGTGGAGATACTGAATGCCTTCTTTGCCTCGGGCTTCACTCCAAAGGCCCCTGGGGACCCGCAGATCCTGGATGAACGTAGGAGTGTTTGGGGAATGAAGAGCTTCCCTCTAGTTGAGGTAGGGGTGGTCCAGGAGCGGCTCAAAGGGATTAATGCACACAAATCCGTGGGCCCGGATGGGATACATCCACGTGTGCTGAGGGACCTGGCGGAAGTGATTGCGGAGCCGCTCGCTATCATCTTCGACAGGTCTTGGAGAACAGGAGAAGTACCTGAGGATTGGAGGATAGCCAATATCACTCCAGTCTTCAAAAAGGGCAAGAAGGAGGATCCTAGCAACTATAGGCCAGTCAGCCTCACATCTGTCCCTGGAAAGGTGATGGAACAGCTTGTTCTGGATGCCATCACCAAGCAACTGGAAGAGAAGAAGGTCATGAGGAGTAGTCAGCATGGATTCACCAAGGGGAGATCGTGCTCGACCAACCTCATAGCCTTCTATGATCTCCTCACCGGCTGGGTGGATGGAGGGAGAGCAGGGATGTCATCTACCTTGACTTCAGCAAGGCTTTCCATACTGTCTCCCATGACACCCTGATATCAAAGCTGAGAGAGCATGGGATAGATGAGTGGACAGTGAGGTGGGTTGAGAACTGGCTGTCGGACCGGGCTCAGAGGGTCGTGATCAGTGGAGCAGACTCTGACTGGAGGCCTGTGACTAGTGGTGTTCCCCAGGGCTCGGTGTTGGGTCCAGTCCTGTTTAATATCTTCATCGACGACCTTGATGAGGGAACAGCATCCACCCTCAGCAAGTACCTGATGATCCAGAGCTGGGAGGGGTGGCTGACAGGCAGGACACTGCGCTGCCATCCAGAGACCTGGACAGGCTGGAGAGCTGGGCAGGGAGAGACCAGATGAAATTCAACAAAAGCAAGTGGAGAGTCTGGCACCTGGGGAGGAATAACCGTCTGTATCAGTACAGGCTGGGGGTGAGCTGCTGGAGAGGAGCTCTGTGGAGAAGGACCTGGGGGTGCTGGTGGGTGACAGGGTGGCCATGAGCCAGCAATGTGCCCTGGGGGCCAAGAAGGCCAATGGGATCCTGGGGGCATCAAGAGGAGTGTGGGCAGCAGGTCACAGGAGGGGATCCTCCCCCTCTGCTCTGCCCTGGTCAGGCCCCACCTGGAGTGTTGTGTCCAGTGCTGGGCTCCCTGGGATCAAACAGCCAGGGATCTCCTGGAGAGAGTCCAGAGGAGGCTGCGAAGGGGATGAAGGGCCTGGAGCATCTCCTCTGTGAGGAACATCTCCCTCTGAGTAAGAAAGTGGGCAGGAGGGGCAGGAGGCCAGCATGGCTAAGCAAGGACCTGCTGCTCTAACTGAGGGAAAAGAAATACAAGCTCTGGAAGCAAGAGTGTGTAGCCTGGAAAGAATACACAGGACAAGGGGCAATGGCTGTAAATTGGAGCACAGGAAGTTCCACACCAACATGGGGAAGAACTTTTCCCCAGTGAGGGTGAGGGAGCCCTGGGACAGGCTGCCCAGGGGGTGTGGAGTCTCCTTCTCTGGAGAGATTCCAGCCCCGTCTGGACGCCGCCCTGTGCAATATGAGCTGGGGAGCTCTTTGGCAGGGGGGTTGGACCCCATGGGCTCCCAAGGTGCCTTCCAACCCCTGGGATTCTGTGATTTTACACTGAGTGTGTATTTTGTGTGTGTGTTTCCAGTAACCGTGTGGAAGCCTGGACTAGGGACGTGGACTTCCTGCTCCGGCAAGAAGGAAGGCCCATGGTAAAGCTTACTGGAGATAGGAAGCGTGTCAGAGTGATGGAAGCAGATTGGAAGAACACTGATAAAGCAGTAAATTGGATAAGGGAAGAAGCTGTTAACCTCACTGAGCCGTTTGTTCTTTACTTGGGACTAAACTTACCTCACCCCTATCCATCACCCTACGCGGGAGAAAATTTTGGGTCCTCCACGTTTTTAACATCTCCCTATTGGCTGGAAAAGGTATGTGAAGATTAAAATTAAATACAGATTTATTTATAACTGGATTTATTATGGACAGTATCTTATTCCTCACGTGATTTTTCAAGTCAGACCCAGTTTTGGTATTTCAGTACCTGGTAGAAAGTACTGAAGAATTTTTCTCTGTGCTGGGTTGTTTGCAGTAGTCACTGAGTCAGTAAATTTTGAATTCAGTGGCTAGGAACATATTAAACAGAGAATAAAGTCACTGCTATACTTAAGTGTATTTTTTTTTCAGTAACAGTCTGGAGTTCATTGTGTATAACATCTTGTATCCTGGTTGCTGTTAATGATGCTATATGTAATTACACTCTCTAAGTTTCATGGTGAGAGATTGATTTTTCCTACAACAGGGACATAGAATGTCAAGTAGTAAGACACAGCAGAAGTTTCTCTTTTTTGGTAATTCTTTTCCATGCTACTGCAGCTTTTCAGTTTAGAGTGCAGAACAGTCCTGTTATGTCCACATGCAAAAAAGTTAACAGAATTCCATCACAAAGTAGTAAATATTTCTCTCTCTTCTGCTGTATCTGCCTGAGTCATATAAGGGAGTTACAACAGCTTGCATTGCATAAAGGTGCTAAGATTCTCTGCCTCTGAAGAACTGAGAATTAGTTTTGAAAAGAGTTTATGCTGACTTAAAAGAAAAAGATACTCAAGTTATGTAACTCATTTGGTCTTCTCTACAGGGAAGCTGCAAAATCTCTTCATCTAGGTGCAAAAAAATTACAAGGACTTAGAAAAAAGTGTATGCAAATGGAGGTTGAGAGATGTGAACTTCTTTGTAATAACGAGGGGTTGTGGGTTCTTTTCTTCCTGGAATGGTGCGAAGTTTGGGGAGAGGAAGAGCCTGGGGAAAAAAAACCCTTAATTTGCAAAAAACAAGATTTAGCTTGGGATATTGAGGAAAACTTATAGGTGCTCATTGCTAGGTTAGATGTTAAGTTGGGAAATGGGGAAGCAGTCTCTGAAAATGACAGAGATCAAGCTTGTGAAGGTATTTCAGTGTGTAGATGAAGAACCTGATTTAACTTATATGTTTGCTGGGAAGGTAATACGGAACAGCAAGGTATGTTTACGAAATCCTGTGTTGCTAAGCAGGTGGTTCCCTGCGTTTTGCACAAGCTGGCACCTTTTCAGGGCATGTGGCTTCTTTCCTAGCTCTTAATTGCAACAGATAGACAAAAGGATTTTGACTTTCTGAATCCTTAAAGCTAGGTTGTAGTCCTGTAGAAGACAGCTCAGTCTTCTGAAGAATTGTGGATAGAGAGTGACACTTTCTGTTCCCATTGTATCTTAAGCAACTAATAAAGACCATTTGAGGTGTTTAAAATGTGACTTTTATGTAGGCAAGGAGCTTGGTGTAGGAAGATGACTGAAGCAACTGTTTGCTATTCTCTTATCTCCATGTTTCTTCTCACAGCCTTTCTCTGGAGCCTCAGGATGTTTAGGTTTTGGTGAGTCTCACTGTTAGAAACCTGGGTTTTAACATTGTGCTGTGAGCACTTTAACTCTTGCCGTCTTACCAGCTGTATAGATCACTTAATAAACCTGCTAGGTAACTCAGGAGCGAGTGGGAAGTTGAGCTTGTGGGTACTGGAACACATGGCTGCAACAGCCCTCATGGTGAACAATACCGTGCTCAAGAGGGGCTAGCAGCTCCCCAAACAGCTCTTTGCTCTCTGTCACACACCTTGGGGTAAAAGCAGTTGGGTTCAGCAGGAATTGTTGCAGTAGCGGGTCCAGTTTTGTTCAATATCAGTGACCTGGATGGAGGGATGGGATGTTCCCTCAGTGGGTTTGGGGGTGACACTGAGCTGGGAGGAAGTGTTGATCTGCCTGAGGGTGGGGAGGCTCTTCAGAGGGACCTGGACAGGCTGGGCCCATGGGCTGAGACCAAGGGGATGAGGTTTAACAAGGCCAAGGGCAGAGTCCTGCACATGGGACAGAACAACCCCAGGCAGCGCTACAGGCTGGGGGAGACTGTCTGGAGAGCTGTCAGGCAGAGAAGGACCTGGGGGTGTTGGGTGACTGGGACTGAACACGAGCCAGCAGTGTGCCCGGGGGGCCAGGAAGGCCAAGGGCATCCTGGCTTGTGCCAGAGCCAGCGTGGCCAGCAGGTCTGGGGAGGGGATTGTGCCCCTGCACTGGGCACTGGGGAGGCCGCACCTCGAGTGCTGGGCCCAGTTCTGGACCCCTCACTACCAGAAGGACATGGAGGGCCTGGAGCGTGTCCAGAGAAGGGCAGCCAGGCTGGGGAAGGGGCTGGAGGGCAAATCCTCTGAGGAGCGGCTGAGGGAGCTGGGGGTGTTGAGCCTGGAGAAGAGGAGGCTGAGGGGAGACCTTCTCCCCGCCTCCACTGCCCTGCCAGGAGGGTGCAGAGAGGTGGGTGAGGGTCTCTTCAGCCAGGGGACAGGAGATGGGACAAGGGGCAATGGGCTCAAGCTGCCCCAGGGCAGGGTCAGCTCAGCTGGGAGGGCAAAGTTCTTCCCTGGCAGAGCTGTCAGGGCCTGGCCCAGGCTGCCCAGGGAGGGGCTGAGTCCCCGGCCCTGGGTGTGTTTAACAGGCGGGGAGATGAGGGGCTCAGGGATCTGGTTTAGCACAGGACAGGGACGGGTGGACTCCAGGAGCTTAAAGGGCTTTTCCAACCCTGTGATGCTGTGACTCTGTGAAATCATTACACCAGTAAATGCTTCTAGGGACAACTTCAATCCAATTGCTTTTACACTGCTGGAGCCGCTTGAACAGTAAGAGGCTCGGTTGTTACCAGAAGCTGGTGCTGCCTGTCTTTGGGGCCAGTCCAGGAGCAATGCTGGGGCTGCAGTCCTGGGAACACGCTGCATAGGCTCAGGAGTTGCTGTGCCAGAATCTAAACCTCAGCTCTGCTCAAGATTTTTCAAAGGTCAATGAGAGCAGTAGGTGTGGTTTTACTGATTAATAAATTTAAGTTTTCCATCCTGAGATGACATCTTCTCTGCTGAGTGGCAGTTTGTGCTTTGTGTCTACAACATAGATGTAATTAACTGTTAAATGCAGCACTTACTGAAGGGAGTGCTTACAAGTGTGAGTGCCTAAGATAAACATATAGGTGAATCTTTGAGGCTCTAAAGCTGGTACTGCAGCACACAATATCCCAGAGCAATGCCAGTTTGTGTGTACAAATCCAGCATTATTTGTAATTGATTGGCTCTTCCTTTTTAGTTTCAAACCAGTCGTAGGTTTCTTTAAATGGATTGACAACTGTAGAAACAAATAGAAAAGTATTAGAAAATTGGATTGATGTAGTTAATTCTTTCCAGCAAGATTTCAAGACATGTCATCCTCTGTCCTGGAGACCCTCCCAGACTAAGTAAATTTCTGTGGTGTCCTGTAGGCTCACATAAAACTCCTCTTTTTGATATTTATAATTTATAGCAGTCCTATAGTTAATCAGACACTATGCCAGCACTTCTGTACTTACTCTGGAGTACAGTTCAGTTCTAGAAGATTGTGTGGCCCTGTGTGGAACCAGGAGTCAGCCTTGATGACCCTTATGGGTCCCTTCCAAATCAGGAGATTCTAGGATTCTGTGGTATCTCTTTTTAAAAAACATATCAGTTGGTAAAGCACATATTTCTGGCTCCTGGCCTTGTGTTCTAGCTGATATTTGTAGCTCTCTTAAAATTACATGATACCTGTGGAAGCAGAGGGGAAGTATGGAGGAAGCAGCAGCACAATCTAACAGATAAGCAGCTGGTGTTTCTGGACCACAGATCAAGAACTGTGAATTTATGCTAGAACGTTTTAATTCAATCAGATTTTTTAAAAAAATAATGTTTAATTCAGTTGCTAAAGTAATGTTAATTTCCTCTTATTTTTAGGTAATTTATGAAGCTATTAAAATTCCCAAGTGGTCTTCCCTTTCAGAGATGCATCCAGTAGACTATTACTCATCTTACACCAAGAATTGCACAGGAGAATTTACAAAGCAAGAAGTGAGAAACATTCGAGCATTTTATTATGCTATGAGTGCTGAGACAGATGCCATGCTGGGTAGGTGAGGTTTCATTGTACCTTCTTGTTTTGATATGGGTTTTTTTTTTTCTTCAAAGAATGCTGATAGAGCTGGTCCTCTGGGAAGGAGAGAACCCCCCCCCCAAAAAAAAAAAACACCAACGAAACCACACTTTAGATCTGGGATTAAATCACTGATTGATGGATCTATACAGTAAATAACTGGATCACTTTTAAGGCAAGGAGAATTCAGAGCACTCTGGAAAACAATCCCAGGGAGCAGTCAGAGACCCTGTAAAAGCCTGGTCACTGCAGCAAAGCCTTGCTCAACCCACATGAAGGAAAATGAAATACTCTTTGAAGTGCCTACTGAAATAATGGAAACAATTGTGAAGGGACAGACTGGCAGAGCAAAACTGGAAGGGAAGATACATTTTAGGGCATGAGCAGTTTCCCTGTAGATTGAATACAAAACCACGGACTGGGTGACAGCAATTATGCATAGACTAAACAATAAGGTTACCTTTGAAGTCTCACTTGGCAGCATATTACTGAACCTTAAGGAGAAGAAAACATAAATAGGCATTCAGAATTCTTGCTAGTCTGCAGTAAGGTCCGCATACATGAAAATAGCAATGCAAATTGGCTTTAATTTACAGTATTTTATTTCTTAATTTGAAAAGTGACTGTGAAAGAAGAAGAATTTCTTTGTGTTCTGATATGAAATTCCTGAACAAATAAGCTAATCTTTTGATCAACATGAGAATGATAAAGTATTTCAAAAGGCACAGAATTACTCTTACGTATTTGTGAAAGAAGAGAGTTCACTGGGAGCAGGACTGTTTCTGGGAATTAAGGTATTTATTGCACAGTAAACGCACTGGGGGTTGATGTGGTAATGTATTTTAAGTGTTTGGCTGGTCTTGTTTAAGGAAAAAAAGTTATTGTAACATTAAAGTTGAGTAAGTGCTTTGCTTAATTACCAGCTAGATTGATCTTGGCCCTGTCTTTGTTGCACAAAGGTGTGTACAAGGGGCTCCCAGGGTGTATGGGCACAGGAGGGAGAGACTTCGGAAGGTGATGAGTAAGGGGGGTAGTGATAGAATCATAGAACCATAGAATCCCAGCCTGGTCTGGGTTGGGAGGGACCCCAAGGGTCACAGAGCTCCAACCCCCTGCCACAGGCAGGGCCACCAACCTCCAGGCCTGGAGCTACACAAGGCTGCCCAGGGCCCCAGCCAACCTGGCCTTGAACACCCCCAGGGATGGGGCACCCACCCCCTCTCTGGGCAGCCCCTTCCAGCCCCTCACCACTCTCTCTGCACAGAACTTCCCCCCAGTCTCTCCTCTCCCCCTTCCCTCCTCCAGCTTCACTCCATCCCCCTTGTCCTGCCAGTCTCTGCCCTTTCACAAGCCCATTCCCCTCCTGTTCCTCTGCTCCCTTCAGGGATGGGAAGGCTGCAGTGAGGTCCCCCCACAGCCTTCTCTGCTCCAGGCTGACCCAGCCCAGCTCCCTCAGCCTCTCTCCATAGGGGAGCTGCTCCAGCCCCCTGAGCATCTCCGTGGCTCCTCTGACCCCTCTCCACCAGTCCCACATCTTCCTTGTACTGGGGCCCCAGCTCTGGACACAGGACTTCAGCTGGGGCCTCCCCAGGGCAGAGCAGAGAGGGACAATCCCCTCCCTGTCCCTGCTGCCACCCCTCTGCTGATGGAGCCCAGGATCCCATCGCCCTTCCCAGCTGCCAGAGCTCACTGCTGGCTCAGGGGAAGCTTCTCACCCCCCGTGACACCCAGGTCCTTCTCAGCAGGGCTGCTCTCCAGGAGCTCTTCTCCCAGGCTGTAAATATGTCTGGGATTCTTCATCCTTCACCAGTGATCCAAAGCTGGGAGGGGTGGCTGACAGGCAGGACACTGCGCTGCCATCCAGAGAGACCAGGACAGGCTGGAGAGCTGGGCAGGGAGAGACCAGATGGGGTTTGATAAAAGCAAGTGTAGAGTCTTGCCCTGGGGAGGAATAACTGCTTGAATCAGGACAGGCTGGGGGTGAGCTGCTGGAGAGGAGCTCTGTGGGGAAGGACCTGGGGGTGCTGGTGGGTGACAGGGTGGCCATGAGCCAGCAGTGTGCCCTGGGGGCTGAGAGAGCCAATGGGATCCTGGGGGCATCAAGAGGAGTGTGGGCAGCCGGTCACAGGAGGGGATCCTCCCCCTCTGCTCTGCCCTGCTCAGGCCCCACCTGGAGTGTTGTGTCCAGTGCTGGGCTCCCTGGGATCAAACAGCCAGGGATCTCCTGGAGAGAGTCCAGAGGAGGCTGCGAAGGGGATGAAGGGCCTGGAGCATCTCCCCTGTGAGGAAAGGCTGAGTGAGCTGGGGCTGTTCAGCCTGGAGAGAAGAGACTGAGAGGGGAGCTGATCAATGGGGATCAATACCTTAAGTATGGGATGCAGGGGGAATTGGCCAACCCCTTCTCAGTGTCTGTGGGGACAGGACAAGGGGCAATGGCTGCAAATTGGAGCACAGGGAGTTCCCCCCCAATGTGGGGAAGAACTTTTCCCCAGTGAGGGTGAGGGAGCCCTGGGACAGGCTGCCCAGGGGGTGTGGAGTCTCCTTCTCTGGAGAGATTCCAGCCCCGTCTGGACGCTGCCCTGTGCAATATGAGCTGGGGAGCTGCTTTGGCAGGGGGGTTGGACCCGATGATCTCTCGAGGTCCCTTCAAACCCCTACGGTTCTGTGATTCATCCTGATGTCGTGTCAGGGCTCCTGCTGACCTGTTTTACTGCTGTTGAAAAAGATTAGTTATGCTAGAAATTAAGCAAAAGTGAGGATAGCAAAACAGCAGCTCGTCCTGTGGGGCATCCTTGCCTTGTGAAACGTTTGTGGTTGTTACTCAGTGCCCTCCACGCTTTACCAGGAGCCAGACCCCTGCAACTCAGGGGCAGCTGTACGCTGTTCTGGGCTGGACTGGCAGAGGGATGAGCTTCTAGCCCTGCAGTTGGCATTCATCAGGCTTTGAAGGTGCAGAATACTTTGGATGTGGGGTTTTTTTCAGTATCTTTTTCTTGTTGCAGGTGAGGTTATTTCAGCTCTGAGAGGGACTGGGCTTCTTCACACAACGATTGTGATATTCACAGCAGATCATGGAGAACTGGCCATGGAACACCGTCAGTTCTACAAGATGAGCATGTATGAAGGAAGCTCCCATGTCCCTCTCCTGGTTATGGGGCCAGGTGTAAAGGAACAGCAGCAGGTACCAAATGTGGTATCTCTTGTGGACATATATCCTACAATGCTTGGTGAGTTAAGTAACTTCACATGATTCTTTTCCCCTTTTTCCCCAGTCCCTATTATGTATGTTATTACTATAATCAGAAGTATGACTTCACTTTGTGAGGCAATGTGCTAGCACAGCAGGAGACATCAATCTGTGGAAGGTAGATGTGGACTTAATTACACAGTGAGAAAATGTAATGTAAAAGTTGAATAAAGGAGCTGATGATGTTCCTGGTTACTATTACAGCAGCATCACAGCTACAGTGAATTGTTGTATCAGTTTATTTGTAAAGAAAATGAAATTATAAAAACCAATCAGGTGCATTTTAGATATGAGTAACCCTTGCTAGCCTTCATGTCTAATCTCCTTAATGAGACTGAACCTGAAAGGGTGGCAGCTCTGGGGATCTGATCAATGGGGATCAATAGCTGAAGGGTGGGACACAGGGGACATGGGCAGCCTCTGCTCAGTGTCTGTGGGGACAGGACAAGGGGCGATGGGCTCAAGTTGGAGCACAGGGAGTTCCCCCCCAGTGTGGGGAAGAACTTCTTCCCGCTGAGGGTGAGGGAGCCCTGGGACAGGCTGCCCAGGGGGTGTGGAGTCTCCTTCTCTGGAGAGATTCCAGCCCTGTCTGGACACCGCCCTGTGCGCCCTGTCCCAGGGACCCTGCTTTGGCAGGGGGTTGGACCCCAGGGGCTCTGGGGGTCCCTTCCAACCCCAACAGCTCTGTGATTCATTAGCTTATTAGAGGAACATCCTTCATAAAGAGTCATGTAGAAGAAACATGATAAAGGCTTGGTATAGGAAAGGTACTGTTGATCTGCTCAGTCGTAGTAAGATGTGAGAATGGATATATCCATCCTTACCTGGGATATGGTAATATTCATCATGGTGCAGAGAATCACATAAAAAGGACTCATAACAAATTACATAGATGGAAACTACATTACACAGGTGGAAACTACTTTTAGGAGTGAATTTTTGAACAGTTACCTGTGATAAATCCCAGAAGAGCTGAATATCATTGGAACTAAACTTTAGGTGGAGTCACCATTCAAGAGCTTACCTGGGACCTTCTAGGCTACTGGTCAGAAAAATGTTCTTTTCACAACACTCTGCAAAGCTTGCTCTTTAAAGAGTGTCACATGTAGACTGCAGTTGCCTGATGGAATATGGTGCAGTAGATAAAACTGTATTTAGAGCAGTAAAAGCCAGTGAATGATCCTTTTCTGTATTGTTTTAAGTTGATTTTCTAAAAGCAGAACAAAAGATATTTATCTAACTGTATCATCTCGAAATTTTTTAGTTCCCCAGCTGGAAACAGGATATGCTCTGAGTAGTTTTCCCTTCAAAATCCCCATGTCAAACCTTACACAGATGTAGTGATTTGTGTTAGAAGTTGTCTTTGTCTAAGTTGTTATACATGTACACACTTACAGATCTCTTTTTTTTTTTCCCTTTATGCCTTTTCCCCAAATAACTCAATTGATGGGTCGTTCAACATCCTTCCTTCTTGTTCTCTTCCTCTGTTTTCTTTTTCTTCCCAGAACTTTGAGTTTCTAAGTCCTTTCCTTTCTCCTGTCACCTTTTCTGCAATCTGGATGTCAGAAAAGGCACATACATCAAGGTGAATGTGAAAACATGAAGAATCATCTCTCTCTACTGCTGACTAGTGAGGAAACACATTTCAAGTCCTTTTTTTTGTGATGAATGTGATCCCTTTGCTTTGCATTGTCCCAGGGCAATAACCTCCCCTTAAGACACTGTCCAAATCCTTTACTCAGTGCTTCCTCCTTTACTGACTTTGAGATGAGGTGCAACCTCTACCCAGTGTGGTAGGGATGTTTTGGTCCCAGCATAATCTGTGATATGAATAATTCAGACAGGAGTGTAACAGCTTCTTCAGTTTTGGACATGATGATCTCTTGAGGTCCCCTCCAGCCCCTACCACTCTGTGATTCTGTAGCATAACCCTTTTCTCCAGGCTTTGTTGGTCTGCATGAAACTGCCTTCAGATCTCTGTTGGAAAAGTAGGAGCTGCTGAAGGTGCCAGCCTGGAGCATTCTTTGTTTGTGGAGAATGCAATTACTGCAATTAATAGCATTTCTTGCTTAGGATGATGGAATGCTTCATTTCTTCAGATGTAGTTCAAGTTTTTGTTCAAATATTCAGAAGCTACTGAGTTTACCTGTTACAGATCTTCCTAGTCAAACACTGTCCTTTTTAGTTATTGGAGCAGGAACTACAGCATATATGACAGATATATGCTGAGGAAACAGAGGAGAAAAGGGAAGGTAAGTGGTGATGAAGGAATCTACAGGCAGACTGTATGTGCTGAGTACCCCCACTTGGCACAGAACAGGAGATACAGTACTGCCACACCCTGTTTTTAGGATGTGACAAAGTTTAATTAACATCCTTGGGATTCTCAGCTGTGTTTTTCAGAGTGAGACCTTTGCAGCCTCTTAATACTGCACTCATCTTTGGGAGCTAGAGACACTTGTGATGGAAGTTGATACTGAGGAGCTTAGCGCCTTCTAGGGGCCATCTCCTGGGCTATGGAGTCACCCAGTGTTTTCCATATGGGCACTTCTGATGCCATCTTTACCTCCAGCCCTACCAGAGGAAACATTCCTCAGTTTCCCCACCAGATACAGATGCTGACCATGATGGCCACCTTTTGTAAAGAGTTTTGTTACCCACTGATGAAGAATGCTAGGTAGGAGTTTGTGATGAGAAATGAGTGGTTAGACCACGCTGGATATAGAACTTTGAGGGTGCTTTCATGCTGTTACAGTCTCGTTGTCTTGCCTGAGGCAGCCAGAGCAGAAGGGAAGGTGGTAAAACACTGGTTTGAAAAGCACTGTGCATCACTGGAGGCTACCACAATCGCCTTTAACATCTATTCATGTATTTATCTTATTACTTAGACATAGCTGGCACCATTTCTGATCAAGATGGTGGGCAGCTGACCTTAAACAGTTCATTGACCACCACCATCCAGCCAATTCCTTATTCACTGAACAGCCCACCCATCAAATCCATCTCTCTCCAACTCAGAGAGAAGGATGTTGTGGGGGACCCTGTCAGAATCCTTGCAGAAATCCAGGTACATGACATCCAATAGGACAAGAAGAGATGGCCTCAAGATCACAGAATCACAGAATCACAAGGTTTGAAAAGACCTTTAAGATCATCAAGTCCAACCATTCTCATCCTAAACTAAATCATATCCCAGAGTACTTCATCTCCCCTTTCTTTGAACACATCCAGGGAAGGTGACTCAGCCCCTCCCTGGGCAGCCTGTTCCAGCCCTGACAACTCTTTCAGTGAAACATTTTTTTTTAATGTCCAATCTGACCCTGCCCTGGGGCAGCTTGAGCCCATTGCCCCTTGTCCCATCTCCTGTCCCCTGGCTGAAGAGACCCTCGCCCACCTCTCTGCACCCTCCTGGCAGGGCAGGGGAGGCGGGGAGAAGGTCTCCCCTCAGCCTCCTCTTCTCCAGGCTGAACACTCCCAGCTCCCTCAGCTGCTCCTCAGAGGATTTGCCCTCCAGCCCCTTCCCCAGCCTGGCTGCCCTTCTCTGGACACGCTCCAGGCCCTCCATGTCCTTCTGGTAGTGAGGGGCCCAGAACTGGGCCCAGCACTTGAGGTGCGGCCTCCCCAGTGCCCAGTGCAGGGGCACAATCCCCTCCCAGACCTGCTGGCCACGCTGGCTCTGGCACAAGCCAGGATGCCCTTGGCCTTCCTGGCCCCCCGGGCACACTGCTGGCTCGTGTTCAGTCACAGTCACCCAACACCCCCAGGTCCTTCTCTGCCTGACAGCTCTCCAGACAGTCTCCCCCAGCCTGTAGCTCTGCCTGGGGTTGTTCTGTCCCATGTGCAGGACTCTGCCCTTGGCCTTGTTAAACCTCATCCCCTTGGTCTCAGCCCATGGGCCCAGCCTGTCCAGGTCCCTCTGAAGAGCCTCCCCACCCTCAGGCAGATCAACACTTCCTCCCAGCTCAGTGTCACCCCCAAACCCACTGAGGGAACATCCCATCCCTCCATCCAGGTCACTGATACAGATGCTGAACAGAACTGGACCCAGCACTGAGCCCTGGGGACGCCACTCGTGACCGGCCTCCAGCTGGATTTGGCTCCATTCCCCCTTTGGGCCCGGCCAGCCAGCCAGTTTCTAACCCAGCTGAGGGTCCCCCTGTCCAGGCCAGTGGCAGCCAGTTTCTCAGCCAGAATGCTGTGAGAAACCCTGTCAAAGGCTTTACTCAAGTCCAAGTACACCTCATCCACGGCCTTTCCCTGTCCATTCAGCGGGTCACCTTGTCACAGGAGGGGATCAGGTCAGTTTGACAGGATCTCCCTTTTGTGAACCCATGTTGACTGGGCCTGATCCCCTGGCCATCGTGCATGTGCTGCATGAGAGCTCCCAAGATGACCCTCTCCATGATCTTCCCTGGGACTGAGGTCAGACTGACAGGCCTGTAGCTCCCTGGATCCTCCTTCTGACCCTTCTTGTCTGTGGGTGTAACATCTGCCAGGCTCCAGGCGACTGGAACTGCCCCAGTCTGCCAGGACAGGGAGGGGATTGTCCCTCTCTGCTCTGCCCTCGGGAGGCCCCAGCTGGAGTCCTGTGTCCAGAGCTGGGCCCCAAATACAAGAAGGATGTGGAACTGCTGGAGAGGGGTCAGAGGAGCCACGGAGATGCTCAGGGGGCTGGAGCAGCTCCCCTACAGAGAGAGGCTGAGGGAGCTGGGCTGGGTCAGCCTGGAGCAGAGAAGGCTGTGGGGGGACCTCACTGCAGCCTTCCCGTCCCTGAAGGGAGCAGAGGAACAGGAGGGGATTCAACTTTTTAAAAGGATAGACAATGACAGGACAAGGGGGAATGGATTAAAACTAAAGGAAGGAAGGTTTAGATTAGATATTAGGGGGAAGTTTTTTACAGAGAGAGTGGTGAGGGGCTGGAAGGGGCTGCCCAGAGAGGGGGTGGGTGCCCCATCCCTGGGGGTGTTCAAGGCCAGGTTGGATGGGGCCCTGGGCAACCTTGTGTAGCTCCAGGCCTGGAGGTTGGTGTCCCTGCCTGTGGCAGGGGGTTGGAGCTCTGTGACCCTTGGGGTCCCTTCCAACTCAGACCATTCTATGATTCTGTGATTCTATGATTGCTGATAGATGATGAAAAGATGCACCAGGTTAGGTGTGGGTTGGATGTTAGGAACAATTTCTTCCCAGGAAGGATGGTTAGGCATCAGAAGGGGCTGCCCAGGGAGGTGGTGGAGTTGCTGTCCCTGGAGGTATTTAAAGGTCAGGTAGATGCAGTGCTTGGGGACATGGGTTAGTGCTGGTTTTGGCAGGTTAGGTTGAGTTGGAATTGATGATCTGAAAGTTCCCTTCCAACCAAGACAATTCTGTGATTCTGTTAAGGATGGGATTTTTTTTTTTTTTAATTATTGGCATATTTCCAGGCTCCTGTGTTGTAGAAGGTTTATAATTAGCAATGCATGCTTTATTATTGTTATAGCATTTATGTTCAGGCAGCTGTAATGTTACATGAGGCTTTTTCAATCACAGCCCCTGCAGCAGTGTTTTGATGTTCTATTTCCCCAGACACAGCCAGAATTCCTGTCCCTCAGAACCTCAGTGGATACTCCCTGATACCCCTGCTGCGAGGAGGGGCTGAAAACGACCTGTCACCCAAAGGTCCCCGTCCCTCCTGGGTGCTGAGCGAGTTCCACGGGTGCAACGTGAATTCGTCTGCGTACATGCTTCGGGCTGGCAAGTGGAAGTACATCACGTACTCAGATGGGCACTCAGTACCCCCACAGCTGTTTGGTATGTTGTGTCTGCTGTGCCTCCCCCTGAGCAGATCACAGGAGGGGATCCTCCCCCTCTGCTCTGCTCTGGCCAGGCCCCACCTGGAGTGTTGTGTCCAGTGCTGGGCTCCCTGGGATCAAACAGCCAGGGATCTCCTGGAGAGAGTCCAGAGGAGGCTGCGAAGGGGATGAAGGGCCTGGAGCATCTCCCCTGTGAGGAAAGGCTGAAGTTTAACAAGGCCCAGGGCAGAGTCCTGCACATGGGACAGAACAACCCCAGGCAGAGCTACAGGCTGGGGGAGACTGTCTAGAGAGCTGTCAGGCAGAGAAGGACCTGGGGGTGTTGGGTGACTGTGACTGAACACGAGCCAGCAGTGTGCCCGGGGGGCCAGGAAGGCCAAGGGCATCCTGGCTTGTGCCAGACCCAGCGTGGCCAGCAGGTCTGGGGAGGGGATTGTGCCCCTGTACTGGGCACTGGGGAGGCCGCACCTCGAGTGCTGGGCCCAGTTCTGGGCCCCTCACTGCCAGAAGGACATGGAGGGCCTGGAGCGTGTCCAGAGAAGGGCAGCCAGGCTGGGGAAGGGGCTGGAGGGCAAATCCTCTGAGGAGCAGCTGAGGGAGCTGGGGGTGTTCAGCCTGGAGAAGAGGAGGCTGAGGGGAGACCTTCTCCCCACCTCCCCTGCCCTGCCAGGAGGGTGCAGAGAGGTGGGCGAGGGTCTCTTCAGCCAGGGGACAGGAGATGGGACAAGGGGCAATGGGCTCAAGCTGCCCCAGGGCAGGGTCAGATTGGATGTTAGAAAAAAATGTTTCACTGAAAGAGTTGTCAGGGCTGGAACAGGCTGCCCAGGGAGGGGCTGAGTCACCTTCCCTGGCTGTGTTCAAAACAAGGGGAGATGAGGTACTTAGGGATCTGGTTTAGTTTAGGATGAGAATGGTTGGACTTGATGATCTTGAAGGTTTTTTCCAACCTTGTGATTCTGTAAAGGCTGAGTGAGCTGGGGCTGTTCAGCCTGGAGAGAAGAGACTGAGAGGGGATCTGATCAATGGGGATCAATAGCTGAAGGGTGGGACACAGGGGACATGGGCAGCCTCTGCTCAGTGTCTGTGGGGACAGGACAAGGGGCGATGGGCTCAAGTTGGAGCACAGGGAGTTCCCCCCCAATGTGGGGCAGAACTTCTTCCTGCTGAGGGTGAGGGAGCCCTGGGACAGGCTGCCCAGGGGGTGTGGAGTCTCCTTCTCTGGAGAGATTCCAGCCCCGTCTGGACACCGCCCTGTGCGCCCTGTCCCAGGGACCCAGCTTTGGCAGGGGGCTGGACCCCAGGGGCTCTGGGGGGCCCTTCTGACCCCCACAGCTCTGTGAGTCTGTGATTCTGTGACTGATCCATGTACTTAAATGTGAATTGACTCTTAACTGACTCTTTGTTTGTTCCAGACCTTTCTGAGGATCCGGACGAGCTGACAAACGTTGCCACAAAATTCCCTCTAATTGTACATTCCTTGGACAAAACACTCCGGTCTGTAGTGAATTACCCAGAGGTTTCTTCTTCTGTCCAGAGCTACAACAAAAGACAGTTTCTGAATTGGAAGCAAAGTTTAGGTCAGAATTACTCAGATGTTATTGCCAACCTCAGGTGGCATCAGGACTGGTCAAAGGAACCCAGAAAAAATGAGAAAGCAATTGAGAAGTGGCTTGGTCAAGTCAAGTAAATAAAAGCAACCTGGATTTAGTGTGACTGAGGATATGGGAGAACCTTCTCTGTTGGTAAGACTGTGCTGTGTTCCAGGTGTTGGCATTGCTGTCTTACATAAGCAATGGCAAGCCAGGATGCCCAAACAATTACCTCTTTGTGCTAGACAGCCAAAAGCATGTTATGCAACTGGCCAGCACAAGAGATCTAGGTTTTTACATCTTATAACTCTAATATCTAAGTGTACACAGGAAGGATAGTACATACATACTTACTGCATGTATGGAAGATTTAGCTGGTCGTGAAAATTCAGAGTATTAAGTGTTAGAACTCAACAGGAATTTCCATTTCTAAGGCCAGACTACAGCAAGGATTACAAAACTGTGTGCAGTGCAGGGAGATGTGCTGGAGGCAGCTTCCCACCACGACAGATTTTAAGTCCACAGTGAATCAAACTACACATCAGACACCTTGGAGAAGCTGCAGCAGTTCAAGTAAGATCACAAGGTTAACAGCCAGTTCTGGTCTGAATGTAGGTGCAGTTTACCCAAGTACAACGTCAGTGTTCCTGTTCTATGTGTGATTGGCAGCATCTTATCATAGACTCACAGCCTGGTCTGGGTTGGAATGGACCCCAAAGGTCACAGAGCTCCAACCCCCTGCCACAGGCAGGGACACCAACCTCCAGGCCTGGAGCTACACAAGGCTGCCCAGGGCCCCAGCCAACCTGGCCTTGAACACCCCCAGGGACGGGGCACCCACCCCCTCTCTGGGCAGCCTGTTCCAGCCCCTCACCACTCTCTCTGCAAAGAACTTCCCCCCCAATACCTAATTAACAGATCTTCTCAAGATCTGTCGTCTAACCTCTCCCTTCTGGATCAGATGCTCACCACTCCCTGCTGTGTAACATGTAGCATGTGCAGGCTGCTAACTGAGCCTGCCTGCAAGCGGAGAGGAATCTGGTCTCTGGTCACTCTTGGAATTGAAAACAAAGCAAACACCATAAAAAAAGCAAACCCCTGACCAAAGCTGTGGGTAGAGCAGTTCTCTGGAAAGCAGGGGTATGAAAAGTGCTTGAACAGGTCTCTGTAACACAGATTCTGCAGGTGAATGTTTTAATGTGCATCAGCGAGGGGAGAACTGGAACCTGTACAGGGGAGAGGCAGTTGGAGCTTGCAGAAGTTCACATAAAAATCCCTTTTCCTGTTTTTCCAGGGATGTGGCAGAAAAAGAACAAAGGCCTTTTGGTAGAAGTTAGATTTAGCTAGTAACTTAACTTCTACTTAAGTAAAAATGTCACTGTAGCAGCACTTGCATTTGCTTATTCTTCATCAGAGTCCATGCTGCTAGAGTAACACTTTGGGGTGACACTGCTTTGTACCTAGATGCTTTCTGGAGTCTGTAATGAAACGCTCAGCTGTAGCAGCAAGCTAATAAAACCAAACACACAAATTATATGTATTTCCTGATGTTTTAAGTACTCTACGCACATTGAGTAAACTTATTTACCACACTAGAAATAGATAATGTATTTATGAACATTTTATCTGGTTTATACATTTGCATTCCTAGAACCTTAAGGCCAACCTTATACTACCTACTGCTACAGTAGCACTTTTAACTTCTCTTTTTTTAGGCAAGAAGCAAATTGAAAGTTAAACCTTCAAATGCTGCAGCACAAGTCCTTGTGGTTCTTGCAAAAACAAGTTCAGCTACTGATAAAATTAATTTCAACAAAGGACAGGCCTTAGCAGGGTGAGGTAAACTGGCTGCATGAGTGGAGAAAATAAATATATCCATATGAAGGCTCATTTAGTGGGGAAAAAAATATGAATGGATCACTTTTTGGAGGTCTGGAAAGAGTACAGGATGTTGGACAGAATATAGTAAAATTTATGTGAACTGGATGTGTTTTGTGTGTGCTTTTGTTTTAAGAGACTGAATGCTTACAGGAGTTACTAGTGGGGAGTTTTATTCTGTTGCTGTAGTTCTTTAAAGACACAGGTTTTTGAGATGTACTCCTTTGTGAGATCCCTGTCTTCTGGTACAAAACATCCAGGGATCTCCTGGAGAGAGTCCAGAGGACGCTACGAAGGGGATGAAGGGCCTGGAGCATCTCCCCTGTGAGGAAAGGCTGAGTGAGCTGGGGCTGTTCAGCCTGGAGAGAAGAGACTGAGAGGGGATCTGATCAATGGGGATCAATAGCTGAAGGGTGGGACACAGGGGACATGGGCAGCCTCTGCTCAGTGCCTGTGGGGACAGGACAAGGGGCGATGGGCTCAAGTTGGAGCACAGGGAGTTCCCCCCAATGTGGGGCAGAACTTCTTCCCAGTGAGGGTGAGGGAGCCCTGGGACAGGCTGCCCAGGGGGTGTGGAGTCTCCTTCTCTGGAGAGATTCCAGCCCCGTCTGGACGCCGCCCTGTGCGCCCTGTCCCAGGGACCCTGCTTTGGCAGGGGGTTGGACCCCAGGGGCTCTGGGGGTCCCTTCCAACCTCGACAGCTCTGTGATGCTGTGATCTTACAGAAGTGCAGTCTGTGGTACTCTGTGAAATTAAAACCCCTTTTCCCTGTAATTCCTTGCAGTAACATCTTCTGTCACAGACTGTCCAGAGAATCGTGGAGCACAGGGGCAGGTTTCTGGTTAGTGCAGGAACCCCCAAGGATGTGCCAGCTCCACGTAGAGCTCTGGTGTGAGAGGTGGGGATGCTCCCTGGCAGGGTGATGCTGCACTGTGTGAGCCAACAGGAGCAGGCTGTGAGCCCATCCTCTGTCAGGGTGTCCAGTGCTGCTTTTTGTGCCTGGTCATCTTAACATGCTTATTTTAAGAGACAACCTGGACTTCTTTGTTAAAAGCAGAACTTTGACATTCACAAGTGGTTTATTATTTGTGTATGGACCTTTGTCCTGAGGAGTCAGAAGGAAAGAAGGCAGAAGCTGCTTGATGCCTTCCTGCCTCTGTTGGCAGTGAACATCCCAGCTGTGTTGGTACAGAACTGAGCCAATTAAGGTCCAAAACATGTTGTTGCTGCAGGGGTAAGAGGCTGCCACTACCAACCAGACAAGGCACATGAAAGGAATCACTTGCCAGCCTAATTGGGCTAGTTGGTAGTGATGCCTTGGAAAGCCAGAATCAAAACTCCCTGTCCTTGGTGCCTCTGGAGCAGGGATCCTTCATTGCAGCGCTGGGCACACAGGGGATCGATCGCTCCTCCCAGTGTGTGTGCCCACCAAAGCCAAATTTCTCATTTTTATACAGATTAACTATACATATTCATTGTAATTTCTAAGAAAAGGCAGAGTTATGCTAATTATTTCTAAGAAGTCATTTACATTAACCCCTCACAGATAGAGCATGCTCAGTGACACTCAGGGGGTCTGCCAGGGGTCTGCAGGGATGAAGGCTGGACATCTTCCTCGCTCTCAGCACATGCTCTTTATGTTTCTCCTCCATGCTTATCTGGGCTCCCAACACCTGCACCAACTCGCTAGTGCTTCACTGAAAACAAGATATACTCTGTCTCCTAATTGTTCGTTAGTCTTATGACTCCTCTATCTTCTGCTTCCTCCCTTTCAAGGCTGTTGCACTGTTATGGCTCAGTTTTGTAGCCGCTTTCATGAAGCCGCTGATGTGATGACTGCCAACATCCCAAACTAACCTGTTCCTAAAAACACACACATTCTGACTCCTTTATCTCCATGGCTGTTACTGTTCCATTGTTATGGCTAAGTTTTGCAGCTGCTCTCACAAGCAGCTTACACAGGTAAAGCTTTCTCCTAAACTAATCTATTCTTAAACCCATGAAAATTCTCATATTAAAGTTATATTAATTGTCTCTTAAGCTACACCGCTATCAATCTATTCAGCATGATTACATGTCATTGGATCATTAGGAAGAATATTTGGGGGAAATGGGGACTCGGAATGCCCTTGGGCTCCCTGATCTTACTTCAGTCAAGCTACAGACATGCAGCCCAGATAAAATCGCTGTTGGGTTCACCACTGGCTAGAATCAAACTCGGTACCAGATACCAGAAATTAAAAACTGGGTGGGCTGATCAAATAAGCTCTGCAGGGATTTGGTGTAACACCGTTTGGTGCTTTTTCCACAAGTAATTCCCATGTTGGAGTAGGCGCTTTTCTTACTGAACATGCTAAAACACACCCTGGGAGAGCCACCAGCGCTTCCTGAGGACAGGAGAAAATTCAAAGGAGTCTTAATTAGCTGGAAAAATGATCTGAAATCAATCAATCAGATACAATTCATCAAGGATTAGCTAAAGGTCAGAACAAAAAGGGTGAAAATATTAAAATGGTGAATAACAAACTCTCCAGGCTTTGCAGGAAGGAAAAGAAACCAACCCAAGCCCCACACACCTGGAGATTCTGAAGACCCAGAAGCAGAGAATGAATCAACAGGATTCGTGGTGACGGAGGAAACGGGTGATGTTCTGGTGTGATTGCAGGTGTGTGGTGTGCAAGACACCAGAAGCAAATACTTGATCATCCTTGTAGTGAATCCTCAGGGTACTGTCTTTACTTCAAGGCTTTGGTTTTCAAGGATGTGAATAGGTGACAGGATTCGGGGGGGCAATAATAGAAATAAGGGAGTCAAGAATCATGTTGGGTTTATTCCAGCTGTCAGAGAAACCTCGACAAGTCCTCAACTGTGAGTAAGGCAAAGAATAATGTAGGAAGGAGGCAGACACTGCCCTGGAGGGAGGAAAAAAGAAAAGCCTGTGTTTTCCAGGCAGGGCTGTTCTGATGAGCCATTCAGAGGGGGAAATAAAAGACCTGTAAGTCATTAAGCACTAAAGCAGCCCGTCTGTGGAAGCCATCTAAACTCTGTCACTGGAATTTATTAAAAATCATTTGAAAACACTTGTCAAGAATGGCTGAGGTGAGGATGATCCTGCAGCAGTGGGGGAGCTAGACTGAATACCCCCAGGATGCTCCTCACAGCCCGTTCTGCCTGCTGCATGGGGATTTCAGCTCCCCTGCTCTGTTTCTCACCCAGCAAAGCTCTGTCCCATTCACCCAGCACCGCCTCAGCTTTACTCACCTTTGTAACAACCCTTTCTCAGCAGCTCTAATTATGAGCAGATGTGAATTACTGTAATGAGGTTGAAGCATCACACGAGGTCACTGCTGTCAACGTCAGTGGCTGCTGAGGGAAGTCACCCTCAGCCTGACTTCCTCAGGGGCAGCTTGTTGAGACCAGGATGCTGCATCTGCCCATCAGGCAGCATCTGGCACCTTCACACGTAACCCTGGAGCACCCACTGAGGGACAGTTTTGATACCAGATGTGCTACCCTAGGAAAGAGTGAGGTGTGGAGAGAAGATTATGGGATAGGTTTGAGGAGAGGGATAGACAGCATGGATTTAATTAGCCCCGAGTCTTGTGTCACTGAAGCAGTGCCAACTTGCCACCTGGAATGAGGGAGAAAAAGCCCTGCTGAAGAGCCAGCCAGACCCTGCACAAGCAGCAGCCCTGCCCTGAGCTGACCTTCCTCACTCCCTGCCTGTGTAGCCTTAGCAAGAGCTTAGGCACAAGCACACCTCTGCGAGAGCAGCAAAGCCCCACCTGGCAGTTTTCCCCCCAAAACAGATGTTGCAGTGAGGGCTGTGCAGCCACTGGGACCTGCACCGCCAGCCAGGCTGCTCCCCACACCGGCTGTACCTGCACAGGAGCCACAGCGGGGGCCTTTGGGGGACAAACACCTTCACACGATCACAGCATGAACACCTTTCCCTGCGTCTTCAGCATCTGGGACTCCTCAGGGGTGTCTCCACTAGGAATCTGCTGCAGAGCCCAGCAGCAGGGATGCAGATGAACCTGTGGCTCCATCAGGTATCCATGAGGTCTCTCCCGGCTCCGACAATGGCATCTAACACATCTGCAGGTACAGAGCTCTCGTTGTTACCTGCTGTGCTGTCAATCCACATGTGCTCTCATTGACACACTGAGCGTACTGCTAGCAGCTAGGAACACTGAGCATCCTTCACACCCAGTCCTGCAGAAACAGAGCTCTCATCTCTCAGATAAATGAGGGTTTGGCTCAATTTGTAGTGTCAGCCTGGCAAAAAGTACTCAGCTGGTGAAGTGGGTGTAATCACAGAATCACAGAATCACAGGGGTTGGAAGGGACCTCGAGAGATCATCGGGTGCAACCCCCTGCCAAAGCAGCTCCCCAGCTCATATTGCACAGGGCGGCGTCCAGACGGGGCTGGAATCTCTCCAGAGATGGAGACTCCACACCCCCTGGGCAGCCTGTCCCAGGGCTCCCTCACCCTCACTGGGGAAAAGTTCTGCCCCACATTGGGGGGGAACTCCCTGTGCTCCAACTTGAGCCCATTGCCCCTTGTCCTGTCCCCACAGACACTGAAAAGGGGTTGGCCAATTCCCCCTGCATCCCATACTTAAGATATTTATAAACATTAATTAGGTCCCCCCTCAGTCTTCTTTTCTCCAGGCTGAACAGCCCCAGCTCACTCAGCCTTTCCTCATAGGGGAGATGCTCCAGGCCCTTCATCCCCTTCGCAGCCTCCTCTGGACTCTCTCCAGGAGATCCCTGGCTGTTTGATCCCAGGGAGCCCAGCACTGGACACAACACTCCAGGTGGGGCCTGACCAGGGCAGAGCAGAGGGGGAGGATCCCCTCCTGTGACCTGCTGCCCACACTCCTCTTGATGCCCCCAGGATCCCATTGGCCTTCTTGGCCCCCAGGGCACACTGCTGGCTCATGGCCACCCTTTCACCCACCAGCACCCCCAGGTCCTTCTCCACAGAGCTCCTCTCCAGCAGCTCACCCCCAGCCTGTACTGATACAGACGGTTATTCCTCCCCAGGTGCCAGACTCTCCACTTGCTTTTATTAAACCCCATCTGGTCTCTCCCTGCCCAGCTCTCCAGCCTGTCCAGGTCTCTCTGGATGGCAGCGCAGTGTTCCTGCCTGTCAGCCACCCCTCCCAGCTCTGGATCATCAGGTACTTGCTGAGGGTGGATGCTGTTCCCTCATCAAGGTCGTCGATGAAGATATTAAACAGGACTGGACCCAACACCGAGCCCTGGGGAACACTGCTAGTCACAGGCCTCCAGTCAGATTCTGCTCCACTGATCACGACCCTCTGAGCCCAGTCCCACAGCCAGTTCTCAACCCACCTCACTGTCCACTCATCTATCCCATGCTCTCTCAGCTTTGCTATCAGGATGTCATGGGAGACAGTATGGAAAGCCTTGCTGAAGTCAAGGTAGATGACATCCACTGCTCTCCCTCCATCCACCCAGCCGGTGAGGAGATCATAGAAGGCTATGAGATTGGTCATCCCGATCTCCCCTTGGTGAATCCATGCTGACTACTCCTCATGACCTTCTTCTCTTCCAGTTGGTTGGAGATGGCATCCAGAACAAGCTGTTCCATCCCCTTTCCAGGGACAGAAGTGAGGCTGACTGGCCTATAGTTGCTAGGATCCTCCTTCTTGCCCTTTTTGAAGACTGGAGTGATATTGGCTATCCTCCAATCCTCAGGTACTTCTCCTGTTCTCCAAGAGCTGTCGAAGATGATAGCGAGCGGCTCCGCAATCACTTCCGCCAGCTCCCTCAGCACACGTGGATGTATCCCATCCGGGCCCATGGATTTGTTTGCATTAATCCCTTTGAGCCGCTCCTGGACCACCCCTACCTCAACTAGAGGGAAGCTCTTCATTCCCCAAACACTCCTACGTTCATCCAGGATCTGCGGGTCCCCAGGGGCCTTTGGAGTGAAGCCCGAGGCAAAGAAGGCATTCAGTATCTCCACCTTCTCATCATCACCCGTCACCAGGACACCCGCCTCGTTCAGCAAGGGACCCACATTATCCCTGGTCATCCTCTTACTATTCACATATCTGAAGAAACTCTTTTTATTATCCTTTACGTCCCTTGCTAGCTTCATCTCCAAGCGGGCTTTAGCCTTCCTAGTCGCATCCCTACAGACCCTGACCCTTGATTCTTGTAAGGTGTTGTGCTTGGGCCAGAGGAATCCCAGACACAGATACAGCCTGGGAGAGGAGCTCCTGGAGAGCAGCCCTGCTGAGAAGGACTTGGGGATTCTGGTGGATGAGAAACTTAACATGAGCCAGCAGTGGCTCTTGCAGCTCACAAGGCCAATGGTATCCTGGGCTCCATCAGCAGAGGGGTGGCAGCAGGGACAGGGAGGGGATTGTCCCTCTCTGCTCTGCCCTCGGGAGGCCCCAGACCCTGACAACATCCCTATATTCCTCCCAGGTGCACAGACCCTGTTTCCACAGTTCATAAACCTTCTGCTTCCCTTTGAGTTTACTCATGAGCTCCCTGCTCATCCACGCAGGTCTTCTGCCTCTCTTTCCCGATTTCTTACTCAAAGGGATGCACCTATCCTGTGCTTGGAAGAAGTGCTGTTTAAATGCTAGCCAGCTCTCACAGGCTCCCTTGCCTTCTAACAGCGTAGCCCACGGGATAGCTCCTAATAGGTTGCGGAGGAGATCAAAGTTAGCTCTTCCAAAATTCAGGGCAGCTATCCTGCTTTTTGGCTTGCTTCTTCCACTCAGGATCTTGAACTGGATCATTTCGTGGTCGCTTTGTCCTAAGCTGCCCCCAACCTTCACCTCCCTGATGAGCCCGTCCTTGTTAGTAAGAACAAGGTCCAGCAGCCGCCCTCCCCTTGTGGGCTCCTGCACCATCTGTAGCAGGAAATTGTCCTCAACATACTGCAGAAATTGTCTGGACTGGGTACGACTGGCCGTATTGCTTGCCCAGCAAATATCTGGGTAGTTGAAGTCCCCCATGAGGACCAGGGCCTGGGAGCTCGAGGCTACTTCTAGCTGCTCATAGAAAGCACTATCAGCCTGCTCCTCTTGATCAGGGGGCCTATAGCACACACCCACAACAGTGTCACTCACACTAGCGTGACCCTTGATTCTTACCCACAAGCACTCGACTGATGGTTCATCTTTCCCCAGGTGGAGCTCAATACATTCAAGCTGCTCTCTAACATAAAGAGCAACTCCTCCACCTCGCCTCCCTAGCCTGTCCTTCCTGAAAAGCACATAGCCATCCATGACAGCGTACCAGTCATCCAGGCTGTCCCACCACGTCTCTGTGATCGCAATGAGATCGTGGCCCTGCGACCGCACAAAGATCTCTAATTCTTCCTGCTTGTTTCCCATGCTACGTGCATTTGTATAAAGGCATTTTAGTGGGGCAGCAGGTGCAGGTATCCTCAGCAGATCACAGCGAGATTTCCGACAGGGGATGGGCAATAGTGGCTCCACTGAGGAGTCCTCAGGGCAATTCCCCAGAATTCTCCCCACTATCACATGGAACAACATCCCCAAGTCTGTCACTGTGCTGCTGGCATTTACCTTCTTCCACCACCAACTCACGTTGTGTCTCCCAAAGCCCATGCCTAACCCCAAGAGCCTTCATAATATCCCCTCCCCCCTTCCTAACTAGTTTAAAGCACGCTCAATAAGCCCTGCCATCTCCTGGGCAAGGATTCGCTGTCCCCTTTGGGACAGGTGAGCCCCATCAGCAGTCATCATGCCAGGAGCAGAGTACACCTTCCCTTGGTCAGAAAACCCCCAGTTCCTATGTGGGCACCAGCCTTTCAGCCACTCATTCAATAGATGGGTTCTCCTGACCTGCCCCGAACCTCTCCTCCCACTAGTAGGGATAGACCAGAATATTATTTGAGCTCCCCTCCCTCAACAAATCGCCCTAGATCATGAAACTCCTTGATAGCACGCAGGCTACACTTCATGATTGCATCCCTACCTGCTTGAACAGTCAGTAGAGGATAATAGTCAGAGGGTCTTACCAGCCCTGGGAGCCTTCTGGTGATATCACGGACCCTGGCTCCAGGGAGGCAGCACACCTCCCTTCGTGTAGGGTCTGGCTACAAATGGGGCCCTCCATCCCCCTGAGGAGGGAATCCCCGACCACAACTCCCCTTCTCTCTTGCCTAACAGAGGCAGTCTCAAGGCGTGCAGACTTCTGCCTCACTCTAGGCTTCTGCTTCCTCTGAGGCAGAGGGGCTGCATTCATCCCCTCACATACCTCCTCCTCAACTTCCAGGGCCCCAAACCTGTTGCTTAGGGAAACCTGGGGGAGCGGGGTAGGTAGGCAGGGGGAGGGCCTACAACAGCGAGACCGGACTGTATTCCAGCCCTCCTCAGGGTTCAGGTCACTCCCATTTACCTCACTAGGACGGGACAGAGTTTTGAGGTGTCCTCCTGGCACTCTTCCCTCTGGGATGCCAGGGAGCTACTCCACCAATCAATCTCCCACTCACATTCCCTGATGGCTCTCAGTGTTTCGAGCTCTTCTTTTAGTTTGACTACCAATCACAGCAGATCATCCACCTGCTCACACCTCACACAGCTGAGGCATTTGGGAAAAAGTTCCCTGGCAGCAGCAAACTCAGGCATTCCCTGCAGCCAGAGACCTGAACCGCAGCATCCCTGGGCAGGCCCTCCAAAGGGGTTGCTCCAGTTGTGTAGGGGGAACCTCTCCGCCTGGTGGAGACCATGGTTCAGCTGTCTGGGCACACAGCAGACAGGAATCCCTCGGCTCGCCCTGCTGGGAATGAAACTGGAGCTAAATGAGGAGGATGCGGACTCAGTGCAGACACGGTCTCATCCCCTCATCGCCCTGCCTGCAAACAGGCAAGGCAGGAGTAAGTCTAACAACACTCCAGCGGACTTTTGCCATGTTTTATGCGTGTGCATCCCGTTGCAGTGTGCCTGTCCCTGCTGGGGTCTGCACAGCTGACGAGTTAGCTACAGGAGGAGCGGCACCATCCCACCTGAAACAGGAGAGCCACATCTCGACCTTCCCGGCGCGTTTAAACCACAGCGACGACAAAGAGCCAGGTCTCGGGCTGAGCCATTTTATTTGCTAACGAAGTGTCATGAAACCCACCAAGTGCAAAACCCGCACGCTCTAAATATAAGGCTCTGTGAGAATGATAGGCGAGGCTGTGATCGGGAGCAAACGCCGCGGCGGTTTGCGCAGCAACACCCCGCCGGCGCTGCCCCCTCCCCTAAACTATCCCGACGCTACACCGCACCACGTGAGTTAGGACAGCAAGTGCAAAGAAGTGGAAAAAGAAAGTAATATATCCCCAAAACTGAAGCAACGCTGAGGTAAAGGCTACGGGCACGGCTGCGCAGCTGCCCGGTGCTGCCCCAGCGCAGAGCCGCGTCCCGACCCCGCTAACGCGGCCGCGCCAGGGCTGCCGCGGGCTCCGGGGAAACCCAGGCTGCCGGGGGAGCCGGGGGAACCGGGGGAGCCCGGGGTGCCGAAGGAGCCCATGCAGCCTGAGGCACCGCTGCAGCTTCGGAGCGGTCGTCGGAGCGGTCGTCGGAGCCGGCGTCGGAGCGGTAGTCGGAGCGCAGTCCCGCGTCGTCCGTGGCCGTCGAGAACCGGGAAGCAGTAGCAGGCGGCGGGCTCCCTCTCCACCCCGGCCCCAGCCAGGGCCCGTCGGAGACGCCGCGGCCCCGGCCGACGGCCGTGGAGTAGGCAGGCACACGGGTTGCGGGCGCTGCTGGCTGCCGCCACGATGCCCAGCGCTGCCAGCGCCTCTCGTCGCCCACCGCCGCTGTGCGCTGAAGCCCGGACGAGCTCCAGCGCGCAGCGGGGTAGGCGGCAGAGGGCGAAGAAGACAGCCAGGACCAGCGGTAGCCGAAGCGCCCTAAGTCGACCGCGGAAAGGCCCCCCACCTCCACCCGCCGCTCCATCCCCGCGCCGCCGTCGGGCAGCCCAGCAGAGGAGTCCGCCGGCAGCCAGAAAGCCGGGGGCCACCCCCTCGGCGGCGAAGGCCAGGCGGTGCCAGCGGGGTAGCTCCTCAAAGGCGCTGCGGCAGCGCGCCCCGCCGGGGACGGGGGGCACTGGGCGAAAGACGCTGGCCTGGAGCAGGGCGAGCAGTGGGGCTCGAAGCCATCCTCGGGCAGGGAGCGCCGGGCGGTACCGCTGCAGTCCCAGCAGCAGCAGCCCGTGGGCTGACGCCAGCGGCTCGCTGCTCTGCAGCAGCGGCAGCAGACCTCAGGCAGCCGCGCCATAGGGGGGCCCGGTGGAGCCTTGGATCTCGGTCGCCAGGCGCGGCAGTAGTACCATCCCGCATCCCGACAGGTCGGCCAGCCCCAGGTGTCCCAAAAGCAGGTCCCCCCGCCGTAGCGGCCGCCCGTCCCGCAAACGTCGCAGTACCAACCCATTGCCCACCAGCGCCAGCAGCACCACGACGCCCGCTCAGGCTGCTAAGGGGCGAAGGAACGCCAGAGGCGGAGAGGTTAAATCCCGGGGGCGGAGAGGTTAAGCCCCCAGGGGGAAGGGATCCTCCTCCATCGTGCCCGCCCCCTCTGCCGGGGGGCAGCCGGCAGCCGGACTCCCGAGCTTCCCCGGCGGCGGCTTGGCGCCCCCCGGCGGCACATAGAGGAACCGGGGCTCGCCGTCATCCGCCGCCGGGGGTGGGCTACGCGCACGGCGGATCGCACGCCCCTCGCCCCCGGCACCGGCGGGCACCTTCTCCCGGTAGCTCTCCGCCCCGGGGCATCCCCGCACGTGTGGTCACCTTCCCCCGCAGCTCCTCCGGTCCTGGGCAGCCCGGCACCGGCGGGCGTCATCCCGCGGCGATCCTCATCCGCTGCCTCTCCCGGCACCAGCGGGCTCCTTCCCCCAGCACCGCCGCCCATCGTCCCCCGCAGCTCCTATCTCCGCCGGCACGGCCGGGCAGCTTTCCCCGACGGCTCAGTCACCCGCTCCCGCCCCAAGCCGGCAGCACCCCCCGGGCATCCCCCGCCGGGGATACAGAGGGGGGTCGCGCCGCCGCCGGCTCCGGTCGCCGCACGGGAGCTGTCGGGTCCCGGCGCTGCCCGCACCGACCCCCGCATCCCCGGGGCGGTGATTATTTGTTTATATGGATTTTATCCTTCCCCCCCCCCCGCCCCTCCAAATGAGGGAGCAGAGCGGGGAGCGGGAGTGAATTGCTGCGGCTCATCCACCCAGCTATTCCCAGCCAGACAAGGGATCCCGCGCCACCCCCGCACCCCAGGCTGCTGTCCCGCACCCCCAGACAGCGCCTGGCCGCCCTCACGCCTCTGACCAGCGCAAGGAACGGCGGGGTCCCAAGAAAGCACTAGGAAAAATCCAGGAGAAAATCAGCTTAAAATGTGTGTGTGTGCAAATAACCATTCCCGCCCCCCCTCCACCCACCCCGTTTAAAGTCAGGTCTGGGATCTGCTGCAGAGAGACAGAGCTGTCCAGGCGGCACCAAGCTGGGGGGCTGAGGTGGAAGAGGAGAAGGTGATGGGTGAAAACCACCCGAGAGGTCTGCATCCTATCCCAAACTCAGGGAACTCTTCTAGGCAAGAAGCTGCTCCCTCCTTCAGGGCTTTCGCTGGCCCCTGGGCTGCTCTAGGGTGAAGCAGCTCATGTTCTGTTCATCCTTTGCCAGCCCACATCCACTTCGTGGATGAGAAGGTGGCCAACATTGGCCCTGCAGTTAAAGGGTCTGGTTACGGGTCTTCTGTGACAGGAGGAGTCCTTAGCTGCACTCTTTTCCTCAGGGAACAAAGGCTTTTGGCACCATGTGTTGTGTGAACAAACTCTGGTGTATTGACAAGTGTCCATTGCCCTGAGAGCTTTGTGCTGGAGGATCTCTGACGTGCCAAGGCAGCTCTGAGCCTGCAGCTCACTGCGGATTAGTGTGGAAGTCCTGGCTCTACAATGAAGATGTCGTGTGCGCTGCTGACACTAGTTGGGCCATGTAGGAGTGTCCTGGGCTCAGCTAGGACAGAGGTAATCTTCTCCCCAGCAGGTGGTGCAGTGCTGCGTTTGGGATTTAGGAGGAGACCCATGTTGATAACACAGGGTGGTTTAGCTGTTGCCCAGCAGCCAAGGACTCTCCAGCTCCTCACACCGCCCTGCCAAAGAGAAGGAGGGGTCACCAAGAAGGGGAGAGGGGACAGTGCCCAGACAGCTGACCCAGACTGGCCAAGGGATGCTCCATCCATATGGCATCCTGTGCTGTATAGAACTGGGGGGCAGCTGGGAGCTGGGGCAGCTCAGGGCCTTGCAGAGCATCGACTGTGGGTGCTGAGAAATTGTGCTGTTCATCACTTGCTTGGTATGTTCTATGATCATCACCACCACCACCATCATCATCATCTCCCTTTCCTATCCTGCTGAGCTGCCTTTGCCTCCACGCACGAGTTTTACCTTATTTTTCCTTTCCAATCCTCTCCCCCACCCCAGTGTGTGTGTGAGTGTGGGGGGGTTGGTTTGGCTGCTGGCCAGTTGTCCCAACAAGGGTCCCAGCGTGCTGGCACGCTGAGTTTCAGCCCGGGGTGGCTGGGGTGTTGATGTACACAAAGGCTGGCTGTAGAAACAAGTGTGGAATTCACTCAGTGAGCTGGTGTCTCGTCGGTACCGGTCTGTGCACACATGTAGGTGTGTGTGGGGATGTGTGTAGGTATCTGTGTGTGTGTCTGTGTCTGTGTGTGCAGTGTACAGACACACAGGGTTCTAGAGGTGTCTCTATAAGCGAGTTCCTAACTCCTGACTTCTGCATGTCAAGGCTTTGTCCTCTTTGGTCGCCCAAAAGGAGACAGTAGGAAGATGGGGGGTTCCTACCCCGCTTCCCAGGGCCAGTTTGCTACGAGCTGTGCTCACCTCCTTGGGTAAACTCTGAAGCAAACAAGTGTGAATGCCTCCTGGGACAGTCCCTTGGGTCTGGCAGTGACGTTTTGCTTTCTAGGTAAGACTGGGTGGAAGTTCCTGTGAACTGGGACGGAGAGATGGTCCTGAGGGTTGATAATCAGATAACAACTGGCCTTAAAGGAGCTGTGCTGTTACTCACACCGCTCTGGGTAGTGTCACGGTTTTACCAGGAAACAGAGAGGTGCTGATCCCCAATAAACACGTAACGAAAGGCATGATGATGAGCAGGGGCTCGAATCAGCACGTCCTGCCCCGAGGAGGCGAGGAAAGGTGGCAGGAGGAACCCCGAGTCTCTTCTCCTCTTATCAGGCCAGCCCCAGCGTGTCCCCACTCCTTATCAGCTCTGGCAGAGCTGGCTTCTGCCACGCTGAGCCTCCATAGGTCCTGGCTCTGGTGCTGCAGGGGCCGGCCCTGCTGCCCCCCCTGCGCACGTCAAGGCCGTAACGCACGTGAAGGAGGCCGGGCAGTTGCGGCAGGCGCGGCGAGGAGAGGCCATGCTGGACCTCATTATTCTGAGCCTCCACTTCTTGGCCTGCTTCCTCATCTCCCTCGTCATCTGGTGGGCACCCAAGGTGGGTTCAAGACCTTTTAACAACTCGTTTTTGTCAGTGGAAGCAACACAAGAGAGATGTGGGACTGGTGGGGAGGGGTCAGAGGAGCCACGGAGATGCTCAGGGGGCTGGAGCAGCTCCCCTATGGAGAGAGGCTGAGGGAGCTGGGCTGGGTCAGCCTGGAGCAGAGAAGGCTGTGGGGGGACCTCACTGCAGCCTTCCCGTCCCTGAAGGGAGCAGAGGAACAGGAGGGGAATGGGCTTGTGAAAGGGCAGAGACTGGCAGGACAAGGGGGCTGGAGTGAAGCTGGAGGAGGGAAGGGGGAGAGGAGAGACTGGGGGAAGTTCTGTGCAGAGAGAGTGGTGAGGGGCTGGAAGGGGCTGCCCAGAGAGGGGGTGGGTGCCCCATCCCTGGGGGTGTTCAAGGCCAGGTTGGCTGGGGCCCTGGGCAGCCTTGTGTAGCTCCAGGCCTGGAGGTTGGTGTCCCTGCCTGTGTCAGGGGGTTGGAGCTCTGTGACCCTTGGGGTCCCTCCCAACCCAGACCAGGCTGGGATTCTGTGATTCTATGAAGCAAGTGTGGTGGGGTTGTACTGGGAATTTGGGGTGGGGGGGACTGGAACACAGTGGCTAATTGTAAGGAAAATTAATAGAAAGGCTGTTTTTTGGTGATAACACTGGTTATGTCCTCTGCTGGGAGAAGCTACTGGATGTTGGAAGTACACAGGAGAGGATGGGGACGGCATGCACGTTTACTCAAAGGCTGGGTTGGATGCAGGAGATACTTCCAGCTGTTCAGTGTCTTGCATCAGTTTGTATTTCTAGCTGCCATATTATTTAAATAAAGCACCTGATTTACACCAAAATGCTGCTGTCTGCCCATTGCAGGGCGCAGTGTTTTACTAGTAGGTGTCCTCGTGTTATTTTTGCCTGTAGCTCTCCCAGCAATTAACGTGCAGAGTAAATGAATAGTGATTTAGGCATTATCTTGGCTCAGCTCTGGGTATCAGGTTTGCAGCAGCCGGTTCTCCCTCACCCCAGGTCTGTGTGTGAGCACACTGGGCCAGGCTTTATCACCACACTCTTCTGCATGTCGATACCCTCTCACTAAAGCTCCTTTCCCCTCACAGGGTTGATGGGTTGGGGTTTTCTCTGGGACAGAGACACCCTTTCTGCAGGTAGAAATTAAAACCTGTTTTCATAATGTGGCTTTTTTAAAAATTTTCTTGTTTTTTTATGTGTGTCTGCGTGTCTTAAGGATGTGGCCTCACACAGCTCGAGCACAGGGACAGCTGAAATCCACCCAGATGGTCTCGTATTAATCGGGAAGGAAGATGACATGAAGAGGTCCCGAAGGGTCACAGCCAAAGTCGAGGGCAGAGAAATCGTTGTTTTCTACCACGAAGGGAAGTTTCACGCTCTGGACTCTCGCTGCTACCGTAAGGCCTTTGCACGTTTGATCTCACTGTTGCAGTAATTAAGCACAAAAGCTGCTGCTGCCTAAATTAACAGTGTGTTCTGCTGTGTTTCAGATGAAGGAGGCCCTCTGTGCCTTGGAGAAATAGAGGTGTGTAAGCGAACTAAGAGGGCTCACTGGAAAGCTCTAGTGTGGTTTTTTTGTTTCTTTTTTTTTTTTTTAAATGCTTTTATCTGAATGTAACACGAAAATAAATTGATATATATGATATATATGTTATATATGTGAGATATAGATATATATGGAATAGCATGTGTGGTGCTGGGCTCCGTGGGTCAGGAGGGACAGGGAGCTCCTGGAGAGGGGACAGCAAAGGGCTGTGGGGATGCTGAGGGCACCAGAACATCTCTCTGGCACAGAGAGGCTGAGGGACTTGGGGCAGTTTAGCCCAGAGAAGATAAGACTGAGGGGGATCTTCTCAGTGCTGATAAACCCCTGAGGGGTGGGCTCAGGAGGAGGGGTCAGGCTGTGTTCAGGGGTGCCCAGGGACAGGACATGGGGCTGTGGGCACAGGCTGGAGCAGAGGAAGTTCCCCCTGACCCTGAGGAGGAATTTCTGTGCTGGGAGGGTGGCAGAGCCCTGGGCCAGGCTGCCCAGAGAGGATGGGGAGTCTCCCTCCATCTCTGGAGACATTCCAGCCCTGTGATCCTGGGTGTCCTGTGCAGCCTGCTCGAGGGGACCCTGCTCTGGGGGGTGGGACTGGGGGATCTCCAGAGGGCCCTGACAACCCTGATCAGTCTGTGAGCCTGTGATGTCAAACACATACCACTGCATGGCCAAATCACCAGACATTTGGTCTCTGGCCTTGGGATTCTTGCAAGACAGCAATGAGAAGCCAATGACTTTCTGTTTCTTCTTCTTTGCAGGATATCAATGGCCAAGCTTGTATTATTTGTCCTTGGCATAAGTATAAAATTACTTTGGAAACAGGAGAAGGTTTATATGAAGGAATAAACCCATTGGACCCCTCATGGGCACCGCAGTGGCAATCGAAAGGAGTCAAACAAAGGATTCATAAAATCACAATAGACAATGGCAATGTTTATGTGAGTCCTCCAGATTTGTCTGTAAGCTTTGACTCCGACTATTTTGCTGATAAGTACAAAAACAGTGGTGATTCAGCTATGGAAAAACAAAGCACCACACCAGCAGCTGAGTAAGTTGTGGCCAGAATGCAGAACTCTGGTGAAAAGCACCCACGAAGAACCACTGTCATGGCACGAAGGTGTTCTGTGGCCATTCAGACAGTCGTGGGATTAAATTCTAGCATGAACATTGTGTTAAAGCATTGAAAGATGTGGAATTGGGGAAGATAAGAAGCGCTGCAGTGTCAGAAACGCGACTGATCTTGTGCTGATGGGGATTTTTATCACATGCATTTCAGAAAGACGTTTACAGCAGAGCACTTCATGGTATTTGATATGTTAGAAATCCCATTTCACTACAGCTGTTTCCATTTTTAGGAGGGAATGTAGTATATTACTGCTTATGAAACACATAACGCAGTTTAAGCTGAACAGTCAGGTATAAAGGTTATGTTTCTATACTTAGGTTATAGTCACAACACCTCTGGTATAAATGGCATGGAAATTTTCACCTTTTTAGATATGTGGGTAACGCTGGGATGTTTATTAAGTACCACAAAGAGAAGTAAAATAACCCCAAAACCAAACCCCAAACCTCGAGCCTGTTCTGGTGACCTCTTTGTGCCTGTGTGTGATTCCTTTATCTCCCCCTCAGTGTCTTATCGAGTGATGTGACACGTGTTTGCCCTGCATAGCTGCTTCTCCCTCCTTCTGTGGGACCAGGAAGAAGCCGCTGGTTATAAAAACCTGATGTGCAATTGAGGGGCTCTTGCTTTGAGGGGGTACATCCCTTTGAGGGATGTACAAAAATGTGCCTGCAATAAATGAAAACAGTCAAACAAGAGCCCCTCGATTACATATTCATATGCACATCCCTGTGAGGGATGCATGTCTCTTTGGAGATCATGTAATGCCAGATTTGCCCCCCTGGTAGCCCCTCCAACAGCGTTCCCCATGAGCTGTGCTGGGGCAGGGACGTGCTGGGCTCTGGGACACGGCAGGTTCCAGAGCGCAGAGACACTCTGCAAACATTGGCTGCAGGTCTTTGGGATGAGGTTTTTTGGGTTGGCCGTTGGCAAAGTTTGCCTGTGATCAGGTTTGGTGTGACATGGCCTGGCCTTCGTGAGCTTCCCTTGTGCCTGTGGTGGCCTGTCTTGCTTTTGGCCTGTATGAAGGGTATGTATGTCTGTGTGAACATCGCTGTTCACAGCATCACAGGGTTGGAAAAGCCCCTTAAGCCCATGGAGTCCACCCATCCCTGTCGTGTGCTAAACCAGATCCCTGAGCCCCTCATCTCCCCGCCTGTTAAACACACCCAGGGCCGGGGACTCAGCCCCTCCCTGGGCAGCC
The DNA here is from genome assembly GCA_020800305.1 of Porphyrio hochstetteri. Lineage (NCBI taxonomy): Eukaryota > Metazoa > Chordata > Aves > Gruiformes > Rallidae > Porphyrio > Porphyrio hochstetteri. Next base: position 1,183,340 of record CM036938.1, on the reverse strand, counting down.
TGGGCCAGGCCCTGACAGCTCTGCCAGGGAAGAACTTTGCCCTCCCAGCTGAGCTGACCCTGCCCTGGGGCAGCTTGAGCCCATTGCCCCTTGTCCCATCTCCTGTCCCCTGGCTGAAGAGACCCTCGCCCACCTCTCTGCACCCTCCTGGCAGGGCAGGGGAGGTGGGGAGAAGGTCTCCCCTCAGCCTCCTCTTCTCCAGGCTGAACACCCCCAGCTCCCTCAGCCGCTCCTCAGAGGATTTGCCCTCCAGCCCCTTCCCCAGCCTGGCTGCCCTTCTCTGGACACGCTCCAGGCCCTCCATGTCCTTCTGGCAGTGAGGGGCCCAGAACTGGGCCCAGCACTCGAGGTGTGGCCTCCCCAGTGCCCAGTGCAGGGGCACAATCCCCTCCCTAAATACAGAACTATATTTAGGAGTAGCAAGGCAGGGAGAGGTACTGGAGGAAGACACCTCTGCTCACAACAGAAAGAGCACAGCAGTCAGTTTGTTTCACTACATTTGAATTCAGGTCTCGGGCTCTGACTGTTCCCTGTGGGTGATGGGGAGAGGTGGCTCCTTCCTAGTGGTGCTGAGCAGACCCGTTGGGTTTTGTGTTGTAGAAGAGCTACAGCACAGAAATGCTTTTCTCCTCCTCCTCCTCCTGCTGCTGCTGACCGCTCCGCCAGCCAGTGCCAACGATCAGATGTGAACGTGTGCCTTCTGTCAGATGAATCACGTCTTGATCATCTGCTAGAAACTGCTGTTATTTACTGACCAGTTCCACTCTGATTTGGGGTTTCTTGGAGGCTTTTTTCTGGATCAAACAGCCAGGGATCTCCTGGAGAGAGTCCAGAGGAGCTACGAAGGGGATGAAGGGCCTGGAGCATCTCCCCTGTGAGGAAAGGCTGAGTGAGCTGGGGCTGTTCAGCCTGGAGAGAAGAGACTGAGAGGGGAGCTGATCAATGGGGATCAATAGCTGAAGGGTGGGACACAGGGGACATGGGCAGCCTCTGCTCAGTGCCTGTGGGGACAGGACAAGGGGTGATGGGCTCAAGTTGGAGCACAGGGAGTTCCCCCCCAGTGTGGGGCAGAACTTCTTCCCGCTGAGGGTGAGGGAGCCCTGGGACAGGCTGCCCAGGGGGTGTGGAGTCTCCTTCTCTGGAGAGATTCCAGCCCCGTCTGGATGCCGCCCTGTGCGCCCTGTCCCAGGGACCCTGCTTTGGCAGGGGGTTGGACCCCAGGGGCTCTGGAGGGCCCTTCCCACCCCTACATCCCTGTGATCCTGTGACTCTGTGACTCAAGTGATTGCTTAGAGAATGCTTTTATTTTGCTTTTCTCTTTTTTCTTTTTTTTTTCTGGAAGTACTGCATTGATAGAAATAGATGATTTAAATGAATAAAGATGCAGTTCAATCTAAGGAGGTACCAATCATGGGCAATATTCTATGGCCCGAGTGACATTTAGCAGATCGTTAGTAATCGGAAGTTCTGTGTTTAAGTTTCATGGACCTGTTCCTATCAGTGGAGAGTGCTCAGGCTTCCTCAGAGTTGAGTTTTCTGGCTAAACTCCAGCAAAGTGTTTAATCATATGTTTACTGTTAATCACATGAAATCAGTGGAAGCGCGTGTCCAGGCCTAGATAAGTTCTTTCTCTCCAATGCTCCTCAAGCATAAGAGCTATCTGTGGGCTTTTGAGGTGGTTTTTTTTTTGCTTTTACTTTAAGCATGTTCCTGTTGTCAGGGAGATCACGTGAATTTATTATCCAAAGTTTGTCACTTAGTTTACTTTCCCCTCAGTTTTCTTGTTGATGATCAGAGGAGGAACAGAGAATTGATAACTATGGTGGCTGTGAGTAAAGGAGGGAGAGTTGGCTGGCCAATAGATTTTATTATTATTTTCTTTTTGGCAGCAAAGAACAAAGCCTACAGCATGTTGCTACCCTGAAAAGTCTGAATGCACCATCGTGTTTTACTTGTCTGAGCTTTGAGGTGATTTGAAAATGCAGTAACCATTTGATGTGCTGGAGTTGGGTGTTTCTGGGTCTCTCATCCTGCCAGCCCTTCCTAGGTCTGTGGTTAGAGTGGGAAATCAGGTGAAGATGTGGAAAGGCCTCCTGTCCCAAAAGCTCAGGAGGCTGGTAGGGAGGGATGGAGGGGCAGCACGGGGCATCTCAGGTGTGGTGGGCAAGCAGGGATGCCGGCAGCAGAGCTGGGTGGGAGGCAAGGAGTGTTGGGATGGGCGAGGAGAGGAGGTGTTGGTGCTCGTTGGGGAAGGAGACTGGTGGGGAAGAGCAGGAAAGTCAGAAAAAGACATTTTTGGGAGCAAGGGGACTTGGAGGAGAGTGGGGGACTGAGAGCTATCCAGGAAAACCGCTGGTGAGGATGGAGGATGGCTGGGATAGCTTGCAACTAGAGACTGACAGCAGGAGGAGGGATGTGAGGAGGGACCTGAGGAGTGGTTCAGTGAGGGCAGGGAGACTGAAATGGCATCCACAGGACAGCGGGGAGGCAGGAGGAGTGAGTGGCTGTGGGCAAGAGACCAGAAAGTCACCGGTAATTAGAGCTTCCTGGAGGGATGTGTTCATGAGGGGGATGTTAAGATCAAGCCTCCCAAGCGTTCAGGAGTGTTTTGTTGGTGATAGTTGGGGGGGGGGGTGGCTAGTTTAGTTTGATAGATGAGCAACCACCATCTGTATTCCCATCATTAATCAGCCAGGCAGAGAACAGAGAAACGTTATCTGGTGCTTTGGCTTGAAAACTGTGGTGATGACTCCGCGCGGCGCGCCGGCTCCGCACGCTGCTCTCACCAGCAGCCCAAAAGGAATCAACAGATCATATTTATCCCACCGTGGAGCCATCTTTTCAGGAAAGGCAGGTGGAAACTCTGACTGTAGCTGTTTGATCTGCAGCCTGAGCCTTGACCTGATGTAGCTGCACCGTAAACCTTACGTAGGAGAGGTGAAGTGTGAGGCTGGATGCTGAATGCTTTCTGTCGGCGTGCAGTGCCCCGTTGGGCAGGGCTCCCTGATATCCTTCAGTGCTGCATGTGAAACGAAGGACAGCTGCAGTGTAAGGAGAGTAAGTAATCCTCACAGAGTCAGGATGGAGAAGCTTGTGGCTGGGCCATGTATGGAGCATGTACAGTGGTGAGAGCAGCCTTTGCAGGATGCGAGACCACCCCAGGCAGGGAACAATGTCTCATCTGAAGGAAAACAACTTTAAGACCAACCTCTGATTGTTGGAGCCCCTTTTCAATAGCATTGTGCTGTCCCTGATTTCAGGCTTGATTTTGGAATTAAATTGATGCCTTGGAAAACTGGGATCCAAACTCCCTGTCCTTGGTGCCTCTGGAGCAGGGATCCTTCATTGCAGTGCTGGGCACACAGGGGATCGATCGCTCCTCCCAGTGTGTGCCCCCATTAAAGCCAAATCTCTCCTATTGATACAGATCAACTCTACATCTTCATTATCATTCCTAAGAAAAGCCAGGGTTATGCACAGTGTTTCCAGGAAGCCATTCCCATTGACTCCTCCCAGAGAGAGCATGCTCAGGGACACTCAGGGGGTCTGCCAGGGGTCTGCAGGGATGAAGGCTGCACGTCTCCTCTCCCTCAGCACATGCTCTTTAGGGTTTTCTCCAGAGTTACCTGAGCTCAAAACCACATCCCTGCACAAACCAGTCAGGAAGCCCTTTGAGCTGAAAACAGGATAATCTCTGTCTCTCAATTGGTCGTTGGTCTCATTATTGATGACTCCCCATCTTCACTTCTTTATCTTCAAGGCTGCTGCCCTGTTCTGGCTGAGGTTTGTAGCTGCTCTCACAAAGCAGCTCACACAGTTACAGCCATCTTCTGCTAAAATCCAAACCAACTCTATCCTTAAACATGAAAATTCTCATATTAAAGTTATATTAATTGTCTCTTAAGCTACATCTGCATCAGTCTATTCAGCATGATTACGCTTCATGGAATCAAATAATCCCTGGAGTTTGTACCTGCTCTCCTCAATGTGATGGGGAACAGTAATTCACATCATGCCCCTGCTGATGGTACAAAGATGGGCTGCGAGGGCCAGCGCTCACAGCTTCCCCAGTGTCCCATCACTCTGCCCCTCCACAGCTGCTCTGGAAGGTTGCTGGAGGACGCAGGGGATGGGGAATGGAAGTAACACTGCTGGAGAGGTTCTGTATATGAGGACATGGCCCTTCGTGGGGGTGGAAGAGCTGGTCCCACAGCGGATCTGACTGCTGGGGCTTCACCCCCCAGCAGCTGCATGTTTGCTCTCTGGGGTAGGTGGGTTTCTGTGGGGCCAGAAGTCCAGGCAGCTCTGTCGGGGGCTAAACTGGCACCGTGCAGAGGGCAGGGGGTGCAGGAAGAGGAGGGGAGGCTTCAGGCATGTGATGGGTCGGGTCAGACACTCCTTGAACGCCATCCCCAGAGTGCTGCCTTTCATGGGGCGTTTGCTCACACAGACTTACTGATTTCATGAAGTGGAAATTTCTCACTTGAATGAAGAGTCACTCAGAGGTGTCAGCGCCTGACATCTACAAACTCCTGCACTGAGCCCGGAGTGAGTGCCAGTTCTGCTTGCACAGACTGGGAAATGGGTGCAGACATCCCCATCAGCCTGTCAACGACTCTTTCCCCATGAGATGGAGGGAATGCCCCAACAAGCACTGGCTGTGATGCTCAGACAGCCGGGTCGTTCTGCTGGCAGAGGTGTTTGAAACCACGGTGTGGTGCTGCAGACCGTAGTGGTTAGGAATCCAAGGCTTGTGAAGGAAAGACTACTCCAGAAAGAGTTATCCTATGTGAAAGCTGTGGCAAAATGTGTGGTAGCTGGTTAAAAAAAAACCAACAAAACCCAAACCACTGATTTGTTCACTGTAATCTGAGGAGTTAAGTGAAGAACAAATTACTTCCTTTGTGGGTTTCCATGTGCTCCTGGTATTTTGCTGGGGCTGAGACTGACTAAGGACACAGACAACACTGAGATTACAGATGAACGTAGTAGAATCATAGAATCATAGAATCCCAGCCTGGTCTGGGTTGGAAGGGACCCCAAGGGTCACAGAGCTCCAACCCCCTGCCACAGGCAGGGACACCAACCTCCAGGCCTGGAGCTACACAAGGCTGCCCAGGGCCCCAGCCAACCTGGCCTTGAACACCCCCAGGGATGGGGCACCCACCCCCTCTCTGGGCAGCCCCTTCCAGCCCCTCACCACTCTCTCTGCACAGAACTTCCCCCAGTCTCTCCTCTCCCCCTTCCCTCCTCCAGCTTCACTCCAGCCCCCTTGTCCTGCCAGTCTCTGCCCTTTCACAAGCCCATTCCCCTCCTGTTCCTCTGCTCCCTTCAGGGACGGGAAGGCTGCAGTGAGGTCCCCCCACAGCCTTCTCTGCTCCAGGCTGACCCAGCCCAGCTCCCTCAGCCTCTCTCCGTAGGGGAGCTGCTCCAGCCCCCTGAGCATCTTTATGGCCCTGTGTAGTAAGTTTTTACTGAGCTAGCTGCTGTAGTTGGAAGAAGTACTACAGGCATGCTAAGTAGGGCTGTAGTGCCCAAATGCTTTTCTGATTTGTGTTTATATCTGAGTGGTTTAATAGGAGATGCTAACTCTGATGGCAAAAGTTCTGCTTTAATTTGACTAATGTCCAAGATACATCCTGTCCCCATTCCAGTGTCATATTTTTTTTTGCAATGTATACTAAACATCCTCAAAAACCTGCATACTTATTTAAGACTGATAGCTCTGGGGAAAATGACATGTTCTGTAGCTGCAGTTTGACCCAGGACAGCTTAGGAGAGCCCTAGTTCCCTTCCTTGGATAGGTGATGGGGCCTGGCAGTATTCCTGGCTCTGTACTGGCTCAGCACCCAAGAAATTAGCACCATCATCTGAATCCAAAAGGCAAGGGCTGCTGAGGATGAATAGCACCTCCTGGGGCTGTGTCACCTTGCAGCACTCATGGGATTTTCCCTGAGAGTCAGCAGGGAAAGAAAACGCAGAGCTTGACATCAGTTTAGAGATGCAGGTGTTCAGGTGGATTTCCATCATCAGTTTGGGTGCTGTGGTGTGTGCTGAGGAGAAAGGAGGCTGGATGTTAAGGACATCCATGGGAAAGCCAAGTGAGGGTCCTGCACGGGGGCTGGGGCCACCTGGGTATCCACACAGGCTGGGCAGGGAAGGGATGGATGGATGGATGGATGGATGGATGGATGGATGGATGGATGGATGGAAAGCAGCCCTAAGGGGAAGGTCTTGGGGGAAAAGGAGCTCAACACAGCCCATCACTGTGTGCCATCAGCCCAGCCAGCCCCCATGTCCTGGGCTGCATCCCCAGCAGCGGGACCCTGGGCTGGGAAAGGAGGATTCTGCCCCTCGGCTCCGCTCTGGGACACAGACCCCCCGGCAGCGCTGCCTCCAGCTCGGGGGGCCCCAGGACAAGGGGGACACGGAGCTGTGCGAGCCAGTCCCCAGGAGCCCCAGAGATGATGGGAGGGCTGGAGCCCCTCTGCTCTGGAGCCAGGCTGGGAGAGCTGGGCTGGGAAGGGAAGGGAGGGGAAGGGAAGGGAAGGGAAGGGAAGGGAAGGGAAGGGAAGGGAAGGGAAGGGAAGGGAAGGGAAGGGAAGGGAAGGGAAGGGAAGGGTGCTTCTGGGGAGAGCTCCAAGCCCCTTCCAGTCAGGGGAGGGACACCCATGGCAGTGGGGTGGAACTAGATGGGCTTTGAGGTCCCTTCCAACCCAAACCAGTCTGGGGTTCTGTGACTTTAAGTAGTATTTTCTCCTGATTATTTCTTTCCGTTGCTGTTTTAGTAACTGGTAACTGATTAATGTAAGGACACAGACATCAGACATATGTAGACCGTAGAGATGTAACATACTCGTATTTAAAAGTGTGTTGATCTCTCATCCCAGGGGGCTTTTCTTCCACAGCTCGGAGGATACAAGCTGTAACAGCAATCATCTGCTCATTTCTGCAGATTTCTCTGCCATGCAGAGGGAGGAATCCTCTCTGGGAACACTCACAGCAGTAGAAGGCAGCGAGTGGGTAACGCTGCTCTGCACAGCCTGCACTTGCAATCATAGAATCATAGAATCATAGAATCATAGAATGGTCTGAGTGGGAAGTGACCCCAAGGATCACAGAGCTCCAACCCCCTGCCACAGGCAGGGACACCAACCTCAGGCCTGGAGCTACACAAGGCTGCCCAGGGCCCCAGCCAACCTGGCCTTGAACACCCCCAGACACGGGGCACCCTCCCCCTCTCTGGGCAGCCCCTTCCAGCCCCTCACCACTCTCTCTGCAAAGAACTTCCCCCTAATATCTAATCTAAACCTTCCTTCCTTTAGTTTTAATCCATTCCCCCTTGTCCTGTCATTGTCTATCCTTTTAAAAAGTTGAATCCCCTCCTGTTCCTCTGCTCCCTTCAGGGACGGGAAGGCTGCAGTGAGGTCCCCCCACAGCCTTCTCTGCTCCAGGCTGACCCAGCCCAGCTCCCTCAGCCTCTCTCCATGGGGAGCTGCTCCGGCCCTCTAATCATCTTCATGGCTCCTCTGACCCCTCTCCAACAGTTCCACATCCTTCTTGTATTGGGGGCCCAGATCTGGACACAGGACTCCAGCTGGGGCCTCCCCAGGGCAGAGCAGAGAGGGACAATCCCCTCCCTGTCCCTGCTGCCACCCCTCTGCTGATGGAGCCCAGGATCCCATTGGCCTTGTGAGCTGCCAGAGCACACTGCTGGCTCATGTTAAGTTTCTCATCCACCAGAATCCCCAAATCCTTCTCAGCAGGGCTGCTCTCCAGGAGCTCTTCTCCCAGTCTGTATCTATGTCTGGGATTCCTCTGGCCCAAGTGCAACACCTGACACTTTGCAGTGTTGAACCTCATCAGGTTCACCCGGGCCCATCTCTCCAGCCTGTCAGGATCCCTCTGGATGGCTCCTGTCCTTCCGCTGTCAGTCAGCTCCTCAGTGAATAACGACATCTTCATGGCTGTGAAACTGAGGCAGAAATTAACATCTGGACCCCTCCCTGGATTTGGGGTAGATGGGCATAAACAACAACCCAAATGTAAGACAAAGCATGGGTTGGGCATTCACCCACACGCCGTCCCTGCAGCTCCCCATTGCAACCTGGGCACGGGAAGGAACCCAAAAGCTCATTCAGGCCAAGCTAAATAAACTTCCTTTGTTGTATATTTTTCAGTCCAGAAGAGACACCCCCCATCATCCCCCAAGCTGTTCCACATCCCCTTCCTGAGATTTTGGGCCAGTGACACAGCTCGTCACCACTGCTCCTTGCACAGGCCATCAGCTGTGCTTGGTGAGGGTGGTGATGAGCTTTTCCATTAAATTAATCAATCACATATTTAGCCACTTCTTACATGCTCAATGCTGGTTGCCAGACAGCTCATGTGTCCTCCCTGTGCTGGGCTCTGCAGAGCTCACCCAGAGCTGCGGTCAGCCCCGCACGGGACGCTGGGTCCCTGCACAGGCTGCTGGCAGCATCCCTGTGTTGCTGAGAAACGTGGCTCTTGCTGTAGCAGCAGCGGGTGGGTGGCTGCTGGGAAATGCTCGAGGTGCACAGAGTCTCAGCATCAGTGGGCTGGAAAAGCCCTTTAAGCTCAGGGTCCAACCATCCCTGTCCTGTGCTAAACCAGATCCCTGAGCCCCTCATCTCCCCCCTGTTAAACACACCCAGGGCCGGGGACTCAGCCCCTCCCTGGGCAGCCTGGGCCAGGCCCTGACAGCTCTGCCAGGGAAGAACTTTCCCCTCCCAGCTGAGCTGACCCTGCCCTGGGGCAGCTTGAGCCCATTAAAGCACATGTGGGTGGGCTGTGCCCGTTCCTTGGACGATGTTGCTTGGGGTGTTTTGCAGACAGCTGCTGGCAAGGCTGGGGTCCTGTGGTGGGCTGATTCTGGACCTGCTGTGGGCTCACCAGATCGATTGCAGAGCAGGATGGTGTTGCCACAAGGCCCCCGAGTCCCTCAGTGAAGGAGCTGCGGGTGGGAAGAGCAGCAGTGATGGTGACAGGCTGCTTGGCCACAGTTGCTCTGAGTGGGATGCTAAGTGTGACAAGCTCCTGGTGTCTGGCACAAAGCAGGTTTCTGCAGCGTCATCCCTGCGCTTCGGGAGCAACAGAAACATGAACACCACCAGCAAAACTGCTGACAACATGGGTCATGTACCACCCTTCTCCCAGTTTCCCTGCTGCCAAGGACAGGGAACAATGGAGGGCAAGGTGCCTGTTGGCCAGCAGACTTGAGGAGCTCATTTCAAAGGGGAGGAACCAGAGTTTCCAAAACAAGCAGCCATCACCCCTTGCAAGATCTTCTTTAACCCAGGGACACTTGACAGCATACATGTCTTGTGTCTGTGTCCTGCCCTGTATGAACACAGGGCACACCTGAGGCTTGCTCTGCTGAGATGGGATCTTGGCACAAGGCTCCACAGTGCCTGGGAATGGTCCCCAGGAACAGGGTCCCTTGAATCTGGATTAAAAAGAGCTAAGGTACATGGCTATGTGTATATATGCCTATTATCCAAACTTCCTCTAAGTAAAGCTCTACCTGCAACGCTGTAGCACGTGGCCAACAGCAAATGAGGTGGCTGCAGGATCATTTCTTCATCCCTTTCAGACTTTGATTACCCAGGTCCCAACATACAGACATTTAAGGGTATTGTAGGAACGGAAAAATCAGTTCTTTGCTTTGTGAGGGCATGCCTTAGCAACGGAGCAGCCCTTCACATGGCTGTGGAGCACAGCCTGAGCAGTGTTGGACTCCCACTGTATGAACAGGCGTGGTCCATCCCATCCTGGTGCCTCCCACCACCTTGTATTCCAAACACTAAGCCACGACAGCTTTGAAGCTAGGGGCAAGGTGAAAAGGCTGGGAGGAGCCCATGGCAAGTTCATACACAGAGATGATAGTGGAATCTCATCCTGATGCCTAATTAGGTCTCACTGGTGCAAGGCAAGTCGAGCCAGATCCATTGGGTGAGTAAAGATGTGGGCACCGACACTGTTTAGCAGGATTAACCACATAAAGTCCAGCAGTTCTCCTCTTTACTTGTGTGTTAAATATCCTCTGACCACTGAGCTGTTTTTTAGCCCTAATTGCTCCGTGTTTGCCTCAAACTGCAGTTCTGCAATTTCCAAGTTTCCACTGCAAAACTTACCAGAACTCTGTAGTGAGATCAGAGGGTAACGACCCCCCTATATCCCAGCAAATGAGGCACCAATTAACACAAGGGGTGCCTGTTAACTTTGGGTCTGGTCCCACCTCTCTGAGTGGAGGCACTGGGGGGTTTTTCCTGAGCACATAACAACAACCAGCTCTTTTATGCCAGGTAACAGCTTTCTTTGGGGTGGTTTCAGGTAATCACTCTGCACTTAAATCAATCGTAGCATAAAGCATCCAGAAAATGACAACTGTAGGGTTAGTCATTGCCCATTAAATTTTGTTTCAAGCCACTTGCCTGGATGTATTGAAGAAATCTAGCCAGGAAAAGAAAATTCTTTAAGAGTAACTAGGAATTTTTCTTATCTCCAATGAACTCCTTCAGTGAAGCAGTAATTGACAGTGAGGATTTGGGAAGAGTCTTTCCAGTGGTCACAGTTGCTACCCCAACCCTGTGCTGTTACCTTGGTAATGGATTTGAGACTCTACATCCTCCTTCCCTCTTAACCTGGACCTGATGTCTCCTGGCTGGAGACCTGGCAGACCTTAACCAGGTGTATGATGAATGGTCAGTGTACAGTTAAAGACAAGGGAGCACACAGACTCTGAAAAAAGAAATTAATTCCCTCAGAAAAATGTCCATAATTGGCTGAAGCAATTAAACATTTAATTTATGAAGTTTACTAGAAAACATGCTACTGTGGAGATACGAGGGACGTGGGTGAAATTTAGAAGGAAGACAAAGACAATACGAACAGGCAAGTGAACATCAGTTCATTCCAGTGGAACAGAAAGCCTGCAAAAAATCTAGGGAGACCTAAATTAGGATGAAAAAAACCAAAAGAACAAGAAATAACAACACAAGATGTATTTAAGGCAGGGATAGCATTGTAATGTTCTGCTGGATGTTTCCCTCTCTCATAAGTAGCTCCTCCACTTGCACTCCCCAATCACAGTGTTGATTACTGTATTCATACCATTGTGCTTATCAGTCAGAAATTAATTTAAAATAAGGGTTTTACTACCATTTCTGGTACTGTATAAGAGGCCCTCCTTCTAAAACATGAGTACTTTAAACTATATTCAAGGCATCTCAGAAAACCCTGTCGCTCCCCTACCTGCTTGTGTTACATCCTAACCAGGTGTCTGACACAATTCTGATTCCAAACCATCTGATACTACTGGCCCAAATCCACCAGGATTAGCAGCAGGGCTTTACAATTAAATGATAATTACAATCTATTTCTGTGGACAGTAATAAGAAAGAATCATAGAATCATAGAATCCTAGGGGTGGGAAGGGCCCCCCAGAGCCCCTGGGGTCCAGCCCCCTGCCAAAGCAGGGTCCCTGGGACAGGGTGCACAGGGCAGCGTCCAGACGGGGCTGGAATCTCTCCAGAGAAGGAGACTCCACACCCCCTGGGCAGCCTGTCCCAGGGCTCCCTCACCCTCAGCGGGAAGAAGTTCTTTCACATGCTCTATGCTTTCCTATGCTCTAACTTGCAGCCATCACCCCTTGTCCTGTCCCCACAGACACTGAGAAGGGGTTGGCCAATTCCCCCTGCATCCCATACTTAAGATATTTATAAACATTAATCAAGTCCCCCCTTAGTCTTCTTCTCTCCAGGCTGAACAGCCCCAGCTCACTCAGCCTTTCCTCACAGGGGAGATGCTCCAGGCCCTTCATCCCCTTCGCAGCCTCCTCTGGACTCTCTCCAGGAGATCCCTGGCTGTTTGATCCCAGGGAGCCCAGCACTGGACACAACACTCCAGGTGGGGCCTGACCAGGGCAGAGCAGAGGGGGAGGATCCCCTCCTGTGACCTGCTGCCCACACTCCTCTTGATGCCCCCAGGACCCCACTGGCCTTCTTGGCCCCCAGGGCACACTGCTGGCTCATGGCCACCCTGTCACCCACCAGCACCCCCAGGTCCTTCTCCACAGAGCTCCTCTCCAGCAGCTCACCCCCAGCCTGTACTGATACAGACGGTTATTCCTCCCCAGGTGCAGGACTCTACACTTGCTTTTATCAAACCCCATCTGGTCTCTCCCTGCCCAGCTCTCCAGCCTGTCCAGGTGTCTCTGGATGGCAGCGCAGTGTCCTGCGTGTCAGCCACCCCTCCCAGCTCTGGATCATCAGGTACTTGCTGAGGGTGGATGCTGTTCCCCCATCAAGGTCGTCGATGAAGATACTAAACAGGACTGGACCCAACACCGAGCCCTGGGGAACACCGCTAGTCACAGGCCTCCAGTCAGATTCTGCTCCACTGATCACGACCCTCTGAGCCCGGTCCCACAGCCAGTTCTCAACCCAAGAGATCAGGCAGAGACTCCTCCTTGGACAAAGCAAGATGCTCTGATGCTAGTAAATGGGAGTGAAACCTGTTACCTAAAAACAAACAATGAGGAACCTGTTTGAATGCCTGAGAACTTTAATTTACTACATTAATTGCAATGCTGTACTGTCCAGAGATTTCCTTTAAGCTTGTTAGAGAGGCTAAAATAGCTAGGTGTGGAACTTTTACAGCTTGTTACTTCCTCAGGGTACACTGATTAATGAAATGCCTTATTAATTTTGAGCATCTTTAGGACCTGACATGAGTCAGCCTACATTTGTTCCCTTACTCCAAGCAGCAAGGCTTTTATCTGAAACCAAAGGCAGGCACTTGTTTAACGCCTGATCTGTGTTGTTTGCTTAGGTGCCTAATTTATACATCCAGTTCCGAAAGTCCAGGTTACATCAGGACACCATAAATTTCTGGGATCCCTCCCTGTGGCAGCTTTGCTGACATGATGTTTTTTTCCCCCCTCCTCCGCTCCAAACAAAGGTCACAAGTGAGAAACAAGCTGGTTTTTCAGGCCAGACTTTTGGACCAGTGTTCTGAGAGGTTCTCTGTGCACAGAGACACACGCACAAGTACTTTACCCTTCTGCCTGGAAGACAAGGCAGGGATCTGCTTATGGGAGTGAAATAAACTCTCCTGCAGCCTCTCCTGTGGGGAGCTGCAGTGTTTAATAAGAACTTTTTGTAAAACTACAGTGTTTTTCCCAAACAGATTGCTCTCTTGGCATGATTCTGCTCTAGACCAGCATTTACCTGAGAGGCTGCTGAGGATCTCTGGGTACTGAACAGCCTGTGAGCACCTGCTGCAGCTGCTTTCACGATATGCTCATTGCCCAAAGGAAGATGAGAGAAGGGAAACCTCTGCTGACTGCAACCAGGAAAAAAAAAATAACCCATTTGCTTATTTTGGCAAAATAAAGCTAGTATTTAATTACTTTTAAAGCCACAGGATTAAAGATGGGTTGGTCTGTGCCCCCCTCCCTTAATATTCTAATAAGAAATAACTTTGTGACCTTGTTTTAACTTTCTCTTGAAACTCTGCTGGTGTCACACATCTTAGTTCTGAGGTTTCTTACTACCTCATCGTTCTTCACCCTGCCCCACTTGGTCCTTTGCCTGTGCATCACTCACTGCTGCTCTGCTGGGGAAGGCAGAGCATCGTTCGCTGTGCGCAAGCAGAGCTGACCTCAGTCCTCAACCTCACAGAAAGCTGCGTTTGAAAAGGGAATCCACATGGAAACCAATGCTGTGCCTCAGTTATTTTAAGTGCCTCAACCTGCTGATAAAATGGGTCTGGATTCTGCAGGGCTGGTGGGGAGAACTTCCCTTACTGATAACAAAAATCGAGTAACTTGGCAACTGAAATGAGGCAGCGCGCAAAGATTTGGAAGATTGGCAATCAGGAATGAGAGGAATTTGCCTGGCCCAGGCTGCCCAGGGAGGGGGTTGAGTCACCAGCCCTGGGTGTGTTTAAAGAATGGTAGATGAGGTGCTCAGGGATCTGGTTTAGCACAGGACAGGAATGGTTGGACTCGATGGGCTTAAAGGGCTTTTCCAGCCCAGTGATGCTGTGATTCTGTGAATTCTTCACTGGCCTTCAAAGTTTCCCTGATACCAGGTTAGAGGTTGATATAAACACCTTTGGATTTAAGTCCCTAGCTCCCTGCATTAATGTATGTGCTCTATAGACAGCCCTAGCACCAGTTTTGGTATTTGCTAGGGACTCTGATGCTGCTCCAGTAAAACACACCCCTGTAACAGCCTGTTTCACCACTTCCATACAGACCATGACAGGAGCAGGGCATTGCCTGCACCCCCAGTTGCAAGGACTGAGGTCTAGCTACGCCCTTCCCCTTCCGTTGTGCCCTTGGTTCACTGAACACAGAATCACAAGGTTGGAAAAGACCTTTAAGATCATCAAGTCCAACCATTCTCATCCTAAACTAAACCAGATCCCTAAGTACCTCATCTACCCTTGTTTTGAACACATCCAGGGAAGGTGACTCAGCCCCTCCCTGGGCAGCCTGTGCCAGGCCCCAAACACCAAGAAAATTAGGTGGCATTGACAAAATTTGGAAGTTTCATGGGTGAGAAGCTCACCTAAGGCACCTTCTGTCTGCGGAGGAAGAGCTGGGTGCCAGGTACTCTCTTCTGCAACCTTAATTTAAACAAGGGAGGATGGTACCTCCATCTCCCAAGGAGTGCTTGCAGATGACCTGGGCATGGCCATCAGCTGCAGTTACTCAGCAGGGAGTTTTGCCACCCCCAACAAGTGAAGCTCCTTTCATGAAGCTAATGACAAAGAGCTCATCTTTATCCTTGCAAAAATCACTATCCAATCGCACACAGAATATTGCACTATCCATTTTCTTACCATTTTTCTCCATTACCTGCTTTAAAAGGGTTGTTTTACTCTTCCCAAGCAATTTCTGCCACCAGTAATCAAGTATAAAATTGCAGATTCAGGATGACAGTCCCCCTCTTGTGTACTCCAAAGTGTGAGCCACAGTTTCAGATGGACTCAGAACTCTTACCAGCAGATTTCAAAACACCAAAACCACAAAAATGCTCCTTTTCTCCTCACAGGCACATGTCTTGATCACTTGCTTGTGACAAGTTAGTCCTTGTTTAGCTCAGAAATTCTGGATCTCCTGAAGAGATGTTTATTCCACGCTGCATCCATCTCATATGCAGCCTTTTGCCATATAAGCTCTGCACCACAACACAGGGGTTGCAAGAAGGTGAAAGACTTTTGAAGAGCCTGCTCTTACTTCATCTGAGGCTTCTGTGGTTTGTATCTGGTTAGAACTAATTATTTCACTTCTCTTAAGTTCAGGAATTTGGTGGGTGATGTCATCAGTGTTGTTGTTTCTAACAGAGTCTGTTTTTTGAGGTTCTCTTGGTCAGGAATCAAACTCGTAGAAGGACTGGGTTTTAGAACAACGGGTCCTCTAGCAGGGAAGCACATATTAAATGATGGATGTATCGAAATAGGATTAATTAATTCAATAAATGGATCCAATTAGCCATCTAGAAACGTGTCACATAAGATATTTCCATATACTAGCTCATTACTTCACTGATAGCTCAGTTCTAAATTAGTAGAAAACACCTTGACTCATCTAGAATGGAAAACACTCTTAAAGACAAAAGCTTTTCCAATGAGTTCCATTTATGTTTCTCCTTTTGAATTGTCATGTTTTCATGTAATACATAGAAAACAAGAGGTTAATCCAGCCACTAAGTGACTCCATGCTTGGACTCTTTGTTTTAGTAATGATGCTGTGCATTATTAGATTCTGAGTTTGCTTAAAAATAACTAATAAGCACAAGCTGCAAAAATCATTGCACGCAGATTTCACTGAGCATTGGCTTTTGGAGAGGGAAACTGTGTAAAATCAGGATATTTTGTCCCAGCAGAACCCCTTTTATTTCAGAAGTGAACCAGAGAATAAAACTGTCTTGCAGAGATCATAGAACCATAGAATCACTGACTAGTCTGGGTTGGGAGGGACCCCAAAGGACACAGAGCTCCAACCCCCTGCCACAGGCAGGGACACCAACCTCCAGGCCTGGAGCTACACAAGGCTGCCCAGGGCCCCAGCCAACCTGGCCTTGAACACCCCCAGGGATGGGGCACCCACCCCCTCTCTGGGCAGCCTGTTCCAGCACCTCACCACTCTCTCTGCACAGAACTTCCCCCAGTCTCTCCTCTCCCCCTTCCCTCCTCCAGCTTCACTCCATCCCCTTGTCCTGCCAGTCTCTGCCCTTTCACAAGCCCATTCCCCTCCTGTTCCTCTGCTCCCTTCAG
The DNA here is from genome assembly GCA_020800305.1 of Porphyrio hochstetteri. Taxonomy (NCBI): domain Eukaryota; kingdom Metazoa; phylum Chordata; class Aves; order Gruiformes; family Rallidae; genus Porphyrio; species Porphyrio hochstetteri. The sequence goes on along the minus strand of CM036938.1, from coordinate 1,167,032 downwards.
GGACGGGAAGGCTGCAGTGAGCCATAAAACAGAAGAAGAGAAGAAGGAAGCTTGGACAATTTACTGATTGCAATGTTTGCTGGACCTTTGTAGATAGTCACCTGAGAAGAAACCTGATGTGTGTGACTTGTTCTTTCCTGCTACCCTGGCCTTCTGGCTGCCTTTTTCTTTCAACTAAAATGCTATTAATTAAGATAATTAGTGCCAAGTGTTAGAAAGTATCCAGTGCTAACCACCCCTGCTTGCATCTGTGCAAACTCTACACCAGCAACAAATAATTTGTGGTTATTTTTGTTTTAACCTGGACTCAGAGGAAGTGAAGCGTAAAAGTAGAATACTGATTTATGGGTTAAATCAAGGTGGATTTGGGGTTGGGTTTCTTTTTCATTTTGAGAGTTGAATTTAAGAAATGCCAGCTTTTTATTGAGAACTTTTTCCATGAAAACTTCTCAAAATTGTCCTGGTCCTCCTCAGTGATTTCAGAGGTGAGATACTTAGTGCAGATGTGCACTTCAAATTAAAAAAAAACCCCAAAAACCAACCAAAAAAAAACCCCAAACCCCAACAAAAATTCCAAGAAATTATTGTGAAAATGAAAAATGACACAATGCTGTGAATTCCCTTCTCCCTCCTCCTTAGATGGAGTGATGGCCAGCCTGATTTTGAGAGGAAGCCATGCTTAGAGGGTATGTTATCCATACCATCCATCTGTCAGCACTTCGTAGTAGACTTTGACTATAGTGGACTCGTGGTGGAAATGCCTCAAATATTGTAAATTCCTGTTAGTTTTGTAAAAATAGGCTGTTTGGTAGTGAGACCTGAGTGAGGAGTCTGACAGAGACGACAGCCAAACCAGGAAGCCTTCTGTGATGAGGCATTATATACTCGGGGTCGGAGGTGGGACTGGTCATTCCTTGGATTCTGCTCTTAAAAATAATCCATTTATAAAGACCCTTTACACTTCTGTTCTTTTACAGTGTGCCATTTCTCACATGACATGTGTAGTTGTCCTGGCTCTGGCCAGGCCAGAGTCACCCTCCCCCAAGCAGCCAGCACAGGTGAGCTGAGTTATCCCAGATGAGCTGAATTAACCCAGGTAAACTGAGTCAGCCCAGGCTGTTCCCACACCACCTGACATCACTGCCTCATAAAAGGGGCTGGTTGGGGAGGGGCTCAGCCACTGCTTGGGGCTCAACCACCACATTAGTGTATCATTCCTCAGAGGATCTGAGTAGCCAAACACCTTTTGAGAGTGGGCTGCTGTTCTGGAATAAGGAATCTGGGAGTGCAGGAGAATGTGAGAGACTGAGGCTAAAGGTGAATGAGTTCCTGGTACGGTGAAGGCAGCCAGGACAGCGTTCAAATCCATGAACAACATCCAGAAAAAGTTCAGCAAGGCCAAGGGCCAGGTCCTGCCCATGGGTGGGGGCAATCCCCAGCATGACACGCTGGGAGAATAATGGATGGAGAGCAGCCCTGAGGAGAAGGGCTTGGGAATCATAGAATCATAGAATGGTCTGAGTTGGAAGGGACCCCAAGGGTCACAGAGCTCCAACCCCCCTGCCACTGGCAGGGCCACCAACCTCAGGCCTGGAGCTACACAAGGCTGCCCAGGGCCCCATCCAACCTGGCCTTGAACACCCCCAGGGATGGGGCACCCACCCCCTCTCTAGGCAGCCCCTTCCAGCCCCTCACCACTCTCTCTGTAAAAAACTTCCCCCTAATATCTAATCTAAACCTTCCTTCCTTTAGTTTTAATCCATCCCCCTTGTCCTGCCAGTCTCTGCCCTTTCACAAGCCCATTCCCCTCCTGTTCCTCTGCTCCCTTCAGGGACGGGAAGGCTGCAGTGAGGTCCCCCCACAGCCTTCTCTGCTCCAGGCTGACCCAGCCCAGCTCCCTCAGCCTCTCTCCGTAGGGGAGCTGCTCCAGCCCCCTGAGCATCTCCGTGGCTCCTCTGACCCCTCCCCACCAGTCCCACATCTTCCTTGTACTGGAGCCCCAGCTCTGGACACAGGACTCCAGCTGGGGCCTCCCCAGGGCAGAGCAGAGAGGGACAATCCCCTCCCTGTCCCTGCTGCCACCCCTCTGCTGGTGGAGCCCAGGATACCATCGGCCTTGCGAGCTGCAAGAGCCACTGCTGGCTCAGGGGAAGCTTCTCATCCACCAGAATCCCCAAGTCCCTCTCAGCAGGGCTGCTCTCCAGGAGCTCCTCTCCCAGGCTGTATCTGTGTCTGGGATTCCTCTGGCCCAAGTGCAACACCTGACACTTGGCAGTGTTGAACCTCATCAGGTTCACCCAGACCCACCTTTCCAGCCTGTCAAGATCCCTCTGGATGGCTTCCTGTCCTTCTGATGTGTCAGCCACACCACTCAGCTTGGTGCCATCCCCAAACTTGCTGAGGCTGCACTCAATCCCATCATCCATGTCATTGATAAAGATGTTAAAGAGAACCAGTCCCAAGACAGACCCCTGGGGGACCGCGCTTGTCACCGGCCTCCACCTGGACATAGACCCACTGACCACCACCCTTTGGCTACGGTCTGTTAACCAGTTTCTTATCCACTGGATGGTTCACCCATCAAATCCATGTCTTCCCAATTTAGAGATAAGGATGTGGTGGGGGACTGTGTCAAAGGCCTTGCACAAGTCCAGGTAGATGACATCGGTTGCCTTCCCTTTATCTACCGATGCTGTCACCCCATCATAGAAGGTCACCAGATTGGTGAGGCACGACCTTCCCTTGGTGAAGCCGTGCTGGCTGTCCCGGATCACATGCTCTTCCCTCATGTGCTCCAAGATCTTGGGAGACAAGACACAACCCAACCCATCACTGTCTGCATCAGCCCAGCCAGCCCCCCATGTCCTGGGCTGCATCCCCAGCAGCGGGACCCTGGGCTGGGACAGGGGGATTCTGCCCCTCGGCTCCGCTCTGGGACACAGACCCCCCGGCAGCGCTGCCTCCAGCTCGGGGGGCCCCAGGACAAGGGGGACACGGAGCTGTGGGAGCCAGTCCCCAGGAGCCCTGGAGATGATGGGAGGGCTGGAGCCCCTCTGCTCTGGAGCCAGGCTGGGAGAGCTGGGCTGGCAGGAGAGGAGAGGAGAGGAGAGGAGAGGAGAGGAGAGGAGAGGAGAGGAGAGGAGAGGAGAGGAGAGGAGAGGAGAGGAGAGGAGAGGAGAGGAGAGGAGAGGAGAGGGAGAGGGGAGGGGAGGGGAGGGGAGGGGAGGGGAGGGGAGGGGAGGGGAGGGGAGGGGAGAGGAGGGCTGCTTGTGGGGAGAGCTCCGAGCCCCTTCCCGTCCCTCAAGGGGCTCCAGGAGAGCTGGAGAGAGGCTGATGCCCAGGGCAGGGAGGGCCAGGCCCAGGGGAAGGGCATTCAGCTGCAGGAGGGGGATGGAGAGGGGCTGGGAGGCAGAAATCCTTCCTGGGGAGGGGAAGGCCCTGGAAAAGGGTGCCCAGAGAAGCTGGGGATGCCCCAGGATCCCTGGCAGGGCTCATGGCCGGGTTGGATGGGGCTTGGGGCACCCTTTGCTGGGGGGCTGTCCCTGCCTGTCATGGGGGAGAAATAGATGATCTCTGAGGGCCCTTCTGACAGACAGACCACCCTCTCTCTCCCTGCCTTGACACACACTTCTGTAGTTTAATATACACAGACAGCCAAGGAGGCTGAGAACTAGAAGAGCCATTAAATAACTCTGAAGTCATATCAGAAGGGAAAGTAGGAGAGCAGAAATAAGATAAACAAACAGACACCTGATTTAAAGCCTACCTTAAACTGGATCTTCAGATTTTTTTAAATTAAAAAAAAAATTAAATATGAAATAGATACCCAGTGGTCACCTGGAAGATATTTAGTATCTGTGTAGGAAAGCTAAATAAAAATGTGCTGTCTTTTAATTCTGGAAAAGTGCAGATATATAAAACTAAAAGGTAATTCAAACTGTAATCTTAGTCCTGGTGAAGTTTTATTTATTAACTTACTAAGAATTTACAACATTGATAGGTAAATCATTATTGTTATGCATACACACGTGGTGGATATTTGTATATCCAGGTGTGATCTTTGTGCTTTAATTTTTCTCTTCTTAAAATGCACATAGACTATCACATCGTTCGACTGTTTACCTGACGTGATGAATGTTACCAGCACCCCTCCAATTCATCCTTAGTAACAAAAGCTATATTCTCCATGCATTGCTGAACAAGACCATGGGCACAAAGGGAGGAACTTTTGCAGGGACACTTTAAGAAGTTTTGAGGTAGAATTCACTGTAGAATTCAGGTGCTGGGTCACTCAGTCTTAAGCAATTACCCAGGGGATCATAAAATGGATTACGATAGCCCAGAGCTTTCAAAACATGCTGAGGATATGGCATCTTGTCCCTGACCCCAAACTATGGCAGCATCTCCTACTGAGGTGGTCCCATGCCTCTCCAAGCACCTTGTAGAAAGGGGCCACCCAGGCAGCAGAGACCAGTGGAGAGCGTTTATAAGCACATGTAGCCAAGCCAGCCCAGGAGAGACATTCCCCACCACAGCTGTAGGCACCTACCTCTTGGTGCTTGCTCCCTGCTCACCTCTCCTGCAGATCAACCTCAGCACCAGGACAGGCCAACAGGCCTCATCGAGGAGAACCAGGGCAGGCCAGGGTGGGGATGGTGTTCCTCTGCTTGATGCGATGGTCCATGCCCACCTCAGGGTGGTGGCTTCTGGTTAGAAACCAGCAGAAACAACATACAATGTCCTGGGCACTGGGGAGGCTGCACCTCGAGTGCTGGGCCCAGTTCTGGGCCCCTCACTGCCAGAAGGACATGGAGGGCTGGAGCGTGTCCAGAGAAGGGCAGCCAGGCTGGGGAAGGGGCTGGAGGACAAATCCTCTGAGGAGCGGCTGAGGGAGCTGGGGGTGTTCAGCCTGGAGAAGAGGAGGCTGAGGGGAGACCTTCTCCCCACCTCCCCTGCCCTGCCAGGAGGGTGCAGAGAGGTGGGCGAGGGTCTCTTCAGCCAGGGGACAGGAGATGGGACAAGGGGCAATGGGCTCAAGCTGCCCCAGGGCAGGGTCAGCTCAGCTGGGAGGGCAAAGTTCTTCCCTGGCAGAGCTGTCAGGGCCTGGCCCAGGCTGCCCAGGGAGGGGCTGAGTCCCCGGCCCTGGGTGTGTTTAACAGGCGGGGAGATGAGGGGCTCAGGGATCTGGTTTAGCACAGGACAGGGATGGTTGGACTTGATGATCTTGAACTTGCTCCCTCACCGCCAAAGGCAGCAATCTTGGAGAACTGTCCTTCCAATGGACTTCTGCAGCAGCAGAGCTGGCTTCTGGCAATCCACACCTCACCCTCACTGTGTTTGCAGCTTTCCACAACTAAGTGGCTGCTGTCACAGCTCTGTTCTGCTGCAAACTGGACGTGAGTTAAATTTAAAAAGTGTCATCTTTTGTCTCCTCCTCCTCCCATGAAACAATTTTCCACTCCAGACTTTTGATTGAATGCAGGTCTGGTATTTCATGATTTGATCTGATACAGTAAAATAGGTATTAGTAAGCAGCCAGGAGTAGATAACTTTTATGAATATGTTCCCTGGGAACTCGACTAGAAACCACAGAACCGGGTCTGGGGTCTGTGTATCACTGGAAGTGTCATCAAAGGCTGACAGTGTCTTCAAAAGCTGCTTTGGTGGGGTCTGGGGAACACACAAGCAACAGGCCCAGCTGCCATTCGTGGTGATATGATACAGCCTGTGATAGAGAATGAGATCAAGGGACACGTGGATGAACATAATCTGTTGGGAAGGTGTTGGAGGGGCTCCAGTGAATTCCGGCATCACTGGCATTTGGAGCAGGGGTGGTGAGTATGCTGATAATGGGGGTCGTGTGGGCATAATAATCCTCTTGCATTTTCAAAAAGCCTTTGAGGAGCTTTTTGCAAAGCTTATTAAACTCTGTAAAGAAACTAAGTTGCCACAAGATTGGAGGAGAGGTTGGTTTTTGGGTTGAAAGCTGGTGTAAGAAGAGGAAGTGAAGGACAGGGCTTACCGATCACTCTCCAGGAGGGAGGGCACTCGTGGAATCAGGGAATAATTCTGTTTGGAAGGGACCTCTGGAGGTCATCCAAACCAGCCTCCACTCCAAGAGAGTCTAATGATCTCCGGTTGTGCAAGGGCTTTTCCAGTGAAACCTTGAATGCCTCCAAGTACGGCGACTCTGCCACTCCATGCAAAATTCTTGGGGTATGTGCTGTTTTTCCCAAAGACCTCTGAAATGCAGTCAACAGTGAAATCCGTTGGGCTGGAGGGACAGTGATATCTGCCCAGGAGCACTGGTGCCATCCCTGTAATTAGCTTGAGTATTTATTATTAGCTCTGCCCCTCTACTTGGCACTGGTGAGGCCGCACCTCGAGTGCTGGGCCCAGTTCTGGGCCCCTCACTGCCAGAAGGACATGGAGGGCCTGGAGCATGTCCAGAGAAGGGCAGCCAGGCTGGGGAAGGGGCTGGAGGGCAAATCCTCTGAGGAGCGGCTGAGGGAGCTGGGGGTGTTCAGCCTGGAGAAGAGGAGGCTGAGGGGAGACCTTCTCCCCACCTCCCCTGCCCTGCCAGGAGGGTGCAGAGAGGTGGGCGAGGGTCTCTTCAGCCAGGGGACAGGAGATGGGACAAGGGGCAATGGGCTCAAGCTGCCCCAGGGCAGGGTCAGCTCAGCTGGGAGGGAAAAGTTCTTCCCTGGCAGAGCTGTCAGGGCCTGGCCCAGGCTGCCCAGGGAGGGGCTGAGTCCCCGGCCCTGGGTGTGTTTAACAGGCGGGGAGATGAGGGGCTCAGGGATCTGGTTTAGCACACAACAGGGATGGTTGGACTCCATGAGCTTAAAGGGCTTTTCCAACCCTGTGATGCTGTGATTTACGTGGGGGAAAAACACCCAAACCCGTATTCCAGTTCCCAGCCTGATCAACCTTACACCATTTTTCTGGATTTGTTGTACTGAAAAATACTCATGGTCCTTAAGGCTGCTCTGCCATTCACTCCTCCTCGCCTTCCCAGGGACAGGCAGCTTTTGTTGGTTGGGAAGTGGCAGATGGCTACAACAGAACAAGTCCTTTTGTTCACTCACGCTTTGTCGGTGCAGGAGGTCCCGGCCTGACAGATCTTGTATCAGCAACCTTTGTAGTACAGGCAAGCACCAGCAAAGCCAAACCCATCATAGGCTGCATTTTGCAATGTTAGCAGGACAAACCTCTGTTCTCCAAAATGTATGGCTGCCATCTGGAGTCACTTCATTTAAAAAAAACCAAACAAACAAAAACCACAACAAAAACACCCCAAAAAAGGGAAATTCACCTGTCCTAGACCAGCAGATTTTCCCATGCACCTGAAGCTGCTCATAACACCGACAGCAGCTCTGTGCAGCGTGGTGGCTCAGTCAGAGAGTGGGGTTTGAATCCCAGCACATCAAATCCCCTTGCTGTCCTGAAAATATGGGACAGTTAGCCATCCATGAATCAGAGCAAGGAAGGCTTGCAGCTTCCACAAGGAAAAAAAATCCTCCTCCTCAATTTGGCTGCGGTTACCTCCTCGCTGTGGAAAGGATCATCACCCCATGTCAGCAAGGGCTGTGTGCTTGTTTTCATAACCGTATCTGACCTACTCGGTGGGAAGCTTGAAAAAAATTAAAAAATGAACCAAAATAATACTGTTCCACCGTAAAATGGACAAGACCAAACATCTCATCGTCTTCTGAGGCCCATCAAAGGCTTCCTTCTCTGCAGTATTGTCATAGTGTGTCAGCAGCACTGGCAGATGCCTGCCAGCTGAGATGCATGTGGATGGCAGGGTATTCAGCATCTGGATTGATGTACAGGGTTAGGGTTAGGGTTAGGGTTGGGGTTAGGGTTGTCCTTGGTAGTCCTCACTCTTCTCTGGACTTGCTTGAGCACCTTGGCTCACCAACCTTTTTGCTTTCCCTCGCAGTGCCCATGTAACATGCAGAATGCTCCCGAGGGAGCGGCGCGGTGCGGCTTCTCCATTCATCACATTCATCACACAATCATAGAATCACCAGATTGGAAAAGCCCTTTAGGCTGATGGAGTCCAACCGTCCCTGTCCTGTGCTAAACCAGATCCCTGAGCCCCTCATCTCCCCTCTGTTAAACACACCCAGGGCCGGGGACTCAGCCCCTCCCTGGGCAGCCTGGGCCAGGCCCTGACAGCTCTGCCAGGGAAGAACTTTGCCCTCCCAGCTGAGCTGACCCTGCCCTGGGGCAGCTTGAGCCCATTGCCCCTTGTCCCATCTCCTGTCCCCTGGCTGGAGAGACCATCACCCACCTGTCTGCACCCTCCTGGCAGGGCAGGGGAGGTGGGGAGAAGGTCTCCCCTCAGCCTCCTCTTCTCCAGGCTGAACACCCCCAGCTCCCTCAGCCGCTCCTCAGAGGATTTGCCCTCCAGCCCCTTCCCCAGTCTGGTTGCTCTTCTCTGGACTTGCTTGAGGACTTCAATGTCCGTCTTATGTTGAGGAGCCCTGCAAAAGTGCATTCGTTTCCTTTCCAGCTGCCTGTCTTTGTTTGCAATGTATCATTCATCCACCCTGTATCCTGACACAGGCAAGGAATGAGTTATCCACCTGCTTCCACCAAAGGACACAGAGTGTCCCACACAGCATCCCTTTTAAAGGTTGTATTCAGTCTCTTGCCTGCCAAAGTGTTACTAAAGAGTCCGGTGTTTTAGTGCTCTAAGATTTGGGGGTGCTGGTGGGTGACAGGGTGGCCATGAGCCAGCAGTATGACCCGGGGACCAAGAACGCCAATGGGATCCTGGGGGGCATCAAGAGGAGCGTGGCCAGCAGGTCACAGGAGGGGATCCTCCCCCTCTGCTCTGCCCTGGTCAGGCCCCACCTGGAGTGTTGTGTCCAGTGCTGGGCTCCCTGGGATCAAACAGCCAGGGATCTCCTGGAGAGAGTCCAGAGGAGGCTGCGAAGGGGATGAAGGGCCTGGAGCATCTCCCCTGTGAGGAAAGTCTGAGTGAGCTGGGGCTGTTCAGCCTGGAGAGAAGAGACTGAGAGGGGATCTGATCAATGGGGATCAATAGCTGAAGGGTGGGACACAGGGGACATGGGCAGCCTCTGCTCAGTGTCTGTGGGGACAGGACAAGGGGCGATGGGCTCAAGCTGGAGCACAGGGAGTTCCCCCCCAATGTGGGGAAGAACTTCTTCCCGCAGAGGGTGAGGGAGCCCTGGGACAGGCTGCCCAGGGGGTGTGGAGTCTCCTTCTCTGGAGAGATTCCAGCCCCGTCTGGATGCCGCCCTGTGCGCCCTGTCCCAGGGACCCTGCTTTGGCAGGAGGTTGGACCCCAGGGGCTTTGGAGTGCCCTTCCAATCCCTACAACTCTTTGAGTCTGTGTTCGTCAGGTGAGATGAATCCCACATCCCCCCACCTGCATAGTTTGTCAGAATTAATGCTTCTTGCCATCCTAATTAGTTTCCCTGGTGTTTCCAGGACACAGTGAGAGGACGATGGGGTGTTTCCTGTGACCCTCCATCCCTGCTGGTACCCCATCCCTTCACACCCTTGCATATGGCTGGTTCCGCAGAAACAACTACGCTATGCTAATTGGAGTTTAGGTTAATTGGGTCACTTCTCATTAGGCCTGCCTGATTTACCAACACAGTTTTTCCTGGTGTAACAGCTCTGTAAGTGTGTGCATGCCTCTGTGTGTGTGTAGGTATATGGAAATGCATGTATACACGTGTGTGTGTATTTGTATGTGTGTGCGTATGTACATATCCGGCTGTGCAAGGTCTTGTGCACTAGGGCTGTAAAAAAGCCTTCCTCGCCAAGGTTTCCTTGTTTTCAACATCTAGACCACTCCCAGTTGAAATTTAAGGATTCTGAGGGATAGTCAGTGGCCTTTAAAAATACAGTGATACACATGGTTGGAAAAGTGTGATGTCTCTGGCTTGTTGGCCATATGAAGCAAATGACCTTCATGTATCTGGCATTTGGACACTACTGAGGATTTGGATGTGGTGTATCATAGAATCATCATGGAATCCCAGACTGATCTGGGTTGGAAGGGACCCCAAGGGTCACAGAGCTCCAACCCCCTGCCACAGGCAGGGACACCAACCTCCAGGCCTGGAGCTACACAAGGCTGCCCAGGGCCCCATCCAACCTGGCCTTGAACACCCCCAGGGATGGGGCACCCACCCCCTCTCAGGGCAGCCCCTTCCAGCCCCTCACCACTCTATCCCTTAGCAGAAAGAGGAATTACTCGTGTGTCCTGCTAGTTTTAAGCTGTATTGAAATGTAACTGCACTTGTATCTAACGAGTGGAACGTTGCACACAGGATTTAGCACTAGACAGGCCCAGGAGAGTTGCACAGGCCCAGGTGCGGCCTTCGTTTTGCAGACATGGGGTCGGTTACAGACAGCACTGTCCTGAGAAGGGCCTGTGCCGGCCTCGCTGGAAAGCTCTGAAAGTAAAATGGGTTTATATCTTCCTCAGAAAAACACAGAATATACTCAAAAACTTAGAGCGAGCCGGGAAAACTTGGGACCACTTGACACCTAAAACACTGGTTTGGGCCGACATCGCCTGACAGGTGTTCAGAGCTTCGAGAAGAAAAGGCCCAAAGAGAAGCAGGCCTTGTACACCTCCAGGAGGTGGGTGATGCCTCACAGGCTGAGGTTCACCTGGGGAAGCTACAGTGGCTTCCTTTGTTTGCCTAAACTTATTTAACTCGCCTAGCTGGACCTGGGGGTACTGGGTGACTGCCGACTGAACACGAGCCAGCAGTGTGCCCTGGGGGCCAGGAAGGCCAAGGGCATCCTGGCTTGTGCCAGAGCCAGTGTGGCCAGCAGGGCTGGGGAGGGGATTGTGCCCCTGGGCTGGGCACTGGGGAGGCTGCACCTCGAGTGCTGGGCCCAGTTCTGGGCCCCTCACTGCCAGAAGGACATGGAGGGCCTGGAGCGTGTCCAGAGAAGGGCAGCCAGGCTGGGGAAGGGGCTGGAGGGCAAATCCTCTGAGGAGCAGCTGAGGGAGCTGGGGGTGTTCAGCCTGGAGAAGAGGAGGCTGAGGGGAGACCTTCTCCCCACCTCCCCTGCCCTGCCAGGAGGGTGCAGAGAGGTGGGCGAGGGTCTCTTCAGCCAGGGGACAGGAGATGGGACAAGGGGCAATGGGCTCAAGCTGCCCCAGGGCAGGGTCAGCTCAGCTGGGAGGGCAAAGTTCTTCCCTGGCAGAGCTGTCAGGGCCTGGCCCAGGCTGCCCAGGGAGGGGCTGAGTCCCCGGCCCTGGGTGTGTTTAACAGGCGGGGAGATGAGGGGCTCAGGGATCTGGTTTAGCACAGGACAGGGATGGTTGGACTCCCTGAGCTTCAAGGGCTTTTCCAACCTTGGGATTCTGTGATTCTAAGAAACAAAAATTCAAGCCCTTATTTTTGGGGTGGGAGGGAGGGCAGGGGGATGTGACAACAAAACCAAACCACCAACTGTCATTTTTATTGTTTTCTAAACAAAACAAGATTAAAAATCAGAAGAAACAAGAATGTGATACAACAAGGGGAAACAAAAATTATGCTAAATTTTCTGATTTTTTTTTTCTTTGTTTATATTTGCTTTTGCTGATTTTTTTTTCAGTGGGGCCTGTAGAATTTATAATGAAAATATAAAAAGTAATACTCTGCTTCATTAGCATGCAACAGACTGGAATGTTTATGATTTTTTTTTTTTTAAAGGTGGCCTGGATGATTGATACAAACCTGGTAGAAAACTTTGGCCGCGACATCAGTCGTCCTCTCCCACATCTGCCAGCAGCAGAGCTCTGAGAGCATGGATTGTTGCAGGCAAAGGTCTGTTAATTATTCCATGGGTAATCGTACCACGACCTGTGTTGAATGAGTCCTCGCCCGTGGGATTAGTGGCAGCATAATAGAGGGTGTTTGTTTATCATGAAATGCACCTGAAATATTTTCAATCTGTGGGTTTTTTTACTCTTAACATGTGTAGGGGTATCTGACAGATTGATATGGGTTTGTTTCTGGGTATTTGTGTTTATTTTGTTGTAATTAGAGCTTGTCCCATTTTGAAAGCAGTGCCTTAAACAGCACAGGAGGGCTGAAAAACCGACATGGGCATGTTAGAAATTACCTGCCCAACGCTGAAAAAAACAGATGCTATTTACCTTTAAAAAATAATAAAAAATTAAAACAATTTAAGGGAGGATTTGGTCCATTGCCCTCCTTCAGCGGTGCGGATGGTCTGTGTGAGCGACCCGGTGTCGTGGTGCAGCGGGACCGTGCCCTGCAGCCACCCCCACGCAGGGTGACCTGGCTGCACCGCGTTGCCTCGGCAGCGACGTCAGCCGGCTCTGCCCATCGCCATCGCGCCTGCCGTGCTCCCTGCCACTGACGTCAGGATGCGATGGCCATGCCCGACCCGCCGGACGCTCGCCTCACGCCTCAAGTTCACCTCAAGGCGCTGAGTAACGCAGGCACCGCTGCTCCGTCTGCTGCTGCTGCTGCTGCAGGTCTGCGTGTGGCTGCAGCTCCATCGCCCCGAGCAGCCGGCACCGAGGCAGCCAGACTGGCTGCCGGTGCGGGAAGGCAGCCGGAGCCCCAGAGGTCACCGCAGCGAGGCTGAGCCCGGACGGACACGGACAGACAGCCAAGCCAGCCGGGGATCTGTAAGCGCAAGCGGCGTTCCCAGGTTTCTTTTCTGCTTTGCTCTCCTCCTGCTGTTGGATTTGAGATCATGTATGTGTTTTGCTGTTGGTTACGGGGAGGGGGAGGCAGTGGGGGGGAGAAGCGGTGGTAAAATCTAGGGAGGGGAAGAGAATTAGGTAGGATTAATACACTGGGTTTGTTTAGGGGGATTTTTTTGTTTTGTTTTCCCCTCTCTCCCCCCTTCGCCCTCCCTTTTTGTAAACACAGCTTTATTATTTTTATCTCAGGTCGGTTAACATCGTGGCCTTTGGGAACGAGAGAGATGGGTTTTCTGAGGACAGTCAGCAGCCCAGCCTGATCTGGAGCTATCTCGGGAGGAGCGCTCTCATTTCCCAGGTCGACAGCAGCCTGGCTGCCGGGCACGTCGGGAACCCAGTTTTTACCGAGTACCAAGCCTGTGTGTTTGGAAATGTCAGACTGGTGGTACACGACTGTCCTGTCTGGGTAAGGCATCGCTGTCAGTCTCTTTTTAACTAGGCGTAGCAGTGCTAGCTAGTGCAGTGGAGCGAAAAAATGCATCCCAATTTTACATTGCAAAGTCGAAAGTGCAACAGAAAGTTTCTCATTAACAAGCTGCTGCCCAGCTCCTGTGCAGGAAGGTGAACTTTCCAGCGGTGCTCTGGAGTGAAAACTTTATTACAGATAATCCCGGGGTAAACAAGAGCCCCTTCTTTAGTAACACTGCTTCATAAGCACCCTCTGCAGATGTTTTGTCAACAGTGAAACAGAAATTGGGTGCTTTGCGGGGTAAAAATGAAAAATGCAGTTTTCCAGCTTGGAAAAAAAAAAAAAACAACAGAGGTGATAAGGAGTCATTTTATTTTTGTTTTAATGATTAATCACACCTTAGTAGGTTTTCCTTTATTTGAAGGCAAATAAAAGGGATTTTGGCTCTGCTCCAGACTGTCAGAGCTTCTGTTAGTGAGTGAGACGACTTAGTTCTGAGCATGAGATCAATGATTATGGAACAAATTACACTGACCATCTAAATTAAAACATATTTAATGGTTACTTAGGGGCCTTAAAAATAAATATTAAAAAATCAAGGTTTGCAGGTTCTAGAAACTAAAACAATAATCAGTTTCAGCTCTGTAATTCTATCCTTGCCCTGACTTTTGCAGTCCAATAAGGGAAACTCTCCTGGCGACCTGCAAGAATCCCAGCAGTTCCAGACACTCACAGTCAGAAGTTTGCAGTCTTAAGCCTGTATGGTCCAGTTTGGTGACCAACCTGTTCTCTGTTTCTCAGGCTTCTCTCTCAGGCACTTGAGGCAGTGGTTCAGAGGGGCTGGGGGAATCCTGTTTTCACCCGTGGAAGCTGCATGTGACCTGTGTGTGCAGTTTGCCAGGGTCACTGGAGCACAGCAAGGAGTAAAAGCTCCTGAATGTAAATTAAGGCTGTAGGAATATAAAGCTCCTGAATATAAATTAAGGTGGTGTTTGAGAGAATTGAAGGTTGGGTAGGGAGGTGGGAAGGCAGGCAGAGATACCTGGAGAAGGGCGATGAGAGGGCCCGGATCAGAGATGCAGCTCATGTGTTTTTATGTTGTATAATTTGTGTTTTCTCCTCTACAAAACAAGGTTCTCCAGCTATGGAGACCATATCCTTCTTTGCCCTTGAAAACTAGCTTTTTACTGCCTGGAGCGTGTTTCTTTCCTCCTTCTCAAGAAGGAAAAAGCCTTCTTGCTTTTTCTTTTCTTAGCTTAATGAGGAGGAGATTTATTACTGGAAATGGTGAGGAGCACTTTGTAGAAGACATCTCAAAGAAATACCTGGTCTGGACTCGGCAGGAAGTTGTTTGGCTGTCTCCATGCTAGGATTAGGTAGAACAGGATTGTTTTCCATAGTCTGGATGCTTGAAGCTTGCTACGACACAGTGGTCCTCTCAGGACTATTCCTCTGGTGGCCTGGGGAAATGGTAGAGGACAAATCAAAACATTGATGGTGCCTCAAGTCATAATCCCCGTGGAAAAGGATCCTTGTTGCACGTTACCAAAACACAGAGGCAGTAGTAGAGTGGGCTTTGTGGTATTTCCACCTGTTGTCTGGCTGTAATACGAAGGGTGACTCAAATTTTACTTGAGATTTGTATCATCTCACCTAGCTCAAAGCCTTACAAGTAAGGCAACCTAGACTTAAACTTGGCAGATGATAGCTGTGAGTCTCCAAACTACTGTTGGGCTGTCAGTCTGGGAGAGCAGCAAGTGTGCAAGTTTATCAAGCAGATCTCCCAGAGAGCACAGGGAAGGACGCTTTTGTGGGACAGATGGTGGCACAGGGCGAGCTTTGCTGTGCTGTGGTCTTCTGCTGTACATGTCTCTGCCAGCTTGGGACATTGCTCAACTTTTTGAGTCTGTGGGAAGGGTTTTTGGGTGAACTCTCCTTCAGGTGTCTTTGGTTGAACTCTTCTTCATGGTGGTGTGATATTTGGCACTGGACAATGTAGAAGGGGCTGCAGCACTGTTTTTCAGCAGCTGTTGAAGTGGTGATGTGCTGGCTGGTTGGAGCTACGTGGAAGGCTGGGACACAGCTTTAAACTAGGCTTGGTAGGGGGTTAATATCAGGCTTGCCTGCAGCAAGCTGTGGGATGACGCGTCAGGGTTGGAGGGGTGTGGTGCCAGCAAGGGCGCTCACATGGTGCTCAGAGACATGCTGTACATACCAAAGTGCACTTGTAGTCTTACAGAGATGAGCCAGGGGATCCTGAGGTAACAGGAACCAACAGGGAAGCAGCAGAAGAGATCAACAGAGGGATTCCAGCCTCTGCAGCTCGTTCGTCACCTCCATGGGCGCCCATCAGTGCAAACACACGTGCCATGGGGAGCGAACAAGAGCGGTTGGAGATGTTCATATGCCTGCACATCCCACCAAGTCTCCCTGCTGCTGCTGGCTTCTGTGACAAGGGCTGGGATGGCAGGGTGCAGGCTCTTTAGGGAGGATCGTCAGGGAGATGAGAAGGTCCCCTCCATGTCACTGGCTGGCTGGAGGGAGCAGAGCTCCATCTGGGGATGGAGCTGGCAGCTCTGGCAGCTGCCTGTGTGGGCTCTGTAGTCTCTGACATTGCTTGGCTTAGGAAACCACACTGATAAACCAGGGATTTCCGACACACCGCACCGCAGCAGTGTGTTGTGAGCAGCTCTCCTTCCTGTGGCAGTGCAGGGTGCAGGGTGGAAGTGCTGACTTTGGGGAGGGTGTCACCGTTACCGCCTGTGGCACGCCTTCACAGGGGCAGTGGTGGAGCAGACTGCTCAAAATCTGGGGGCAAAATGACATGGGTTCCAAAACCACACTGTGTCAGTCGCTGGGCATATCACTCTGGCCCTGCAAAAGCTGCGTGGTGGAATCGGCTGCGTGCAGGGGATGGATGTGCTGGTGGGCTGACATCCTTGTGAGTCACATTGTCTGGAAAGTATTTTGGAAAATGTTTCAGTAAAAAATGCAGGCCCAGGATGAGAGGAGATGTAAAGAGGTGGAGAAAATATACATGTATGCTAAGATGCATCTTAGGGCCACAGAGATGCTCAGAGGGCTGGAGCAGCTCCACTGCAGAGAGAGGCTGAGGGAGCTGGGCTGGGTCAGCCTGGAGCAGAGAAGGCTGTGGGGGGACCTCACTGCAGCCTTCCCGTCCCTGAAGGGAGCAGAGGAACAGGAGGGGAATGGGCTTGTGAAAGGGCAGAGACTGGCAGGACAAGGGGGCTGGAGTGAAGCTGGAGGAGGGAAGGGGGAGAGGAGAGACTGGGGGAAGTTCTGTGCAGAGAGAGTGGTGAGGGGCTGGAAGGGGCTGCCCAGAGAGGGGGTGGGTGCCCCATCCCTGGGGGTGTTCAAGGCCAGGTTGGATGGGGCCCTGGGCAACCTTGTGTAGCTCCAGGCCTGGAGGTTGGTGTCCCTGCCTGTGGCAGGGGGTTGGAGCTCTGTGTCCCTTGGGGTCCCTTCCAACCCAGACCAGGCTGGGATTCTATGATTCTATGATTTTATGCATACTGAGTATTTCAATAACTGATCAGTTGCTAATGCACTCTCAAGTTCTGCTCTCATAAAGGCTGCTGCATGTCCTACTTTTTAAAAATTTTTGGGGCCGATCTTCAGTGTGGGAACTGGCAACTCTCAAGGAGTAATTTGCAAGATGAATTTTAAGATTTGCTTGGGAAAATGTTGCTTTTTTTAGCGCTCTGTGTCATATTTGACAGTCTTGGGGGCTGAGTTGACATCTTACTGGCTTGCACGTAGCTTCATGCTGAATCTTACTACGCTTCTGCATGCTTATGAGTGAGAGCTGTAGGAAAGGCACCAGCAAAACTTGTAATCCCTCATGGTGAGTGTATCTCCCTCAGCTTCAGAACGAAGCGTAACGCAGGAGCTGCAATTCATGTGATGACGCATTTAATTATGATGCTGGGGGAGAAATGGCAGGATGAGAACTTCAGTGTTGGTGTCCCCTGCTGTTTTTGTCCTGGGATGGGGGTCTCACTGTCCGTTTTCCTTCCCCTCCGTGAGACACCTGGGATTTTTGGTTGGTTTTTATTTTGTTTTGTTTTTCCCAGGAAACTGTGCCTCCAGAATCTTTTTGTTTTCCCCTAGGTTATAAAAACTCCCCAGTTTCTAGGTCATCACTCATATCTTCCTGCTCCTGGTAGCAGAATGCTACAAAAGGAGGAAAATTAAATGATTTTGAAAATGTGATTTTAAAAAAAATTTTTAAAAAACCTTTGCCTTCCAACAATCTCCTTCCATGAGGCTTTTCTCATTTTTCTGTCTGCTTTCCTGGCTGCACCAACAGCAGCAGCTCCTGTCCCTGGGAGCTTTCTTATCTCCACAGTGCTGTTACCTGGCTTTTTCCCTGCAGCAACATCCTTGTCCTCCTTGTGCTGGCTGGGCTGGCTGGTCCTTAGCATGTTTGAAGGTAAAAGAATCCAATCTGCTTGCTAATTTTACTTCTTGTTTTTAAAAATCCCATCACATTGCTGCTTCAGTACAAAACCATAGCTCATAACTTCTCATTTTTTAGTATTTAATCCTTTCTCACTTTAAAGCTTGGCCATCCCGAGTTGGTAGTTTACAAGAAGGGGTCACATCCTGGCAGATTATTTTCCCTACTGTGTTCTTTATTTTTGCTTTTTGCAAACACCGTTAAATTACTTCATGAGAGGGCAACACAGCACAATTCTAGCCTTCACCGATTTGTTTTTACTTTGTTTTATTTTATTTTATTTATTTTAAAATTTATTTAAATTCATTTAAATTTATTTTATTTTTAAATTTTATTTTATTTTATTTTTGTATTTTATTTTATTTTATTGGGGGAGGGGGAAGCTCAGCCAGTTAGAGCCATTTTGGGAAGCCTCAACTGAAAAACAAAAGTGGCATTCCTGGGTTGCGGTCTGAATTCCCTTGATTTACGTTGAAGATTCTTCCCTCTGTGTTGCACACTGAGTAAGTTCAAGTGAGTAGTAGCTTATGGAGTGTGCACCTGCAAAATTTGCTCTGCTGTGGACCTGACTGATGAGATGTTGCAGGCAAACCTTGAAAAAATGGGGAAGACCCTTAATGGAGGATGGTTCTCTCCTTAGAGAGGGATGAACATTGTGGTATTCCCAGTGCATCCCTCTTGGATCCAAATGAAATCCCAGGGGAATGGTCTTTTTGGGAGGGTGAGCAGGCTCCTTTGCCCCCTCAAAGAGTGTTTTCTGCTGCTGCAGAAGGGCTGCCCTGGGTGGAGGTGGGGATGTGAACCAGCAGCTTTCAGAAGGAGCGTGGGCATTGCAGGGGCACAGCGGCTCGCGAGGCCGTTCCCCCACAGCATTCATAAATTAATCCTGACAAAGCAAGCATTGTCCCCCCCAGGGCTCACGTGACTGGTAGGAAAATTGGTTCCTCATCGCCCCTGAAGGCTTTATTTCCAACATGGATGCTTGAGAAGCATGATTTGCTAATGGGGACAATTTTATTACGAGGAGGGTACAATGGAGACGTGCACGGGAAGAATGGAGCTTTCTTTCCTGATAAATCCTGAAAGGAATGGCAACAGGGGTGTAATTATAATTAAGAAGGTCATGTTATAATGACATCAGCTGTGCTGTTACTTTTTCCTTTTGTCAAGCACTGTCTTGGGAAATGACAAGGGCAGGCATCATGATGAGCAGCGACACAGATTTCAGAGGTAGAGCCTGGAATTAATGTTATTCCCGAATCTGAACTCTGGTTCATCACCTGAGGAAATGCCCTCTGTCATTTTTGCATGAAAGCTTCCCTAGAAGTGATAATCCAGGAGGGTCCAGACCCTCTGTCTCAGTGATGCCTTGGGCAAAAAACCCTTCCTTGTCATTTTTGGAGGATTTTCCCAGCACAGAGCAGCAGTCTGAGCTGCTGGGTCTATGCTACACTTGATGCAAAATGAAAATAATTGCAGTAAGACCTCTGGAAACATGCATGTCTCCTCTGTGTTTTTAAATGTAACATCCAGGTTCAAGAATGGGCTTTCTGGGGTGTTAAATTAAATTAAATATGTGATGCTGCAGGGAAACTGCATTTTTCACTTCTTGATGGACCCGTGGCTGGCCCTTATCCCAGGAAAGTGGGGTCTGTCCTCACCAGAACTTCTTAAACCTTCTTAGTAGGATTAAGAGAGACACAGTGGTGGCACAGGGCAGTGGTGGAAAGCAGAGACCTCCACAAACCCAATGCAACCTGCACCTGGGAAGCTGTTGCAGCCTGCACCAGATTCCCATATGAGCCCGCAGTGTGCCTAGGGGGCCAAGAAGGCCAGTGGGATCCTGGGGGCATCAAGAGGAGTGTGGGCAGCAGGTCACAGGAGGGGATCCTCCCCCTCTGCTCTGCCCTGGTCAGGCCCCACCTGGAGTGTTGTGTCCAGTGCTGGGCTCCCTGGGATCAAACAGCCAGGGGTCTCCTGGAGAGAGTCCAGAGGAGGCTACGAAGGGGATGAAGGGCCTGGAGCATCTCCCCTGTGAGGAAAGGCTGAGTGAGCTGGGGCTGTTCAGCCTGGAGAGAAGAGACTGAGAGGGGATCTGATCAATGGGGATCAATAGCTGAAGGGTGGGACACAGGGGACATGGGCAGCCTCTGCTCAGTGTCTGTGGGGACAGGACAAGGGGTGATGGGCTCAAGTTGGAGCACAGGGAGTTCCCTCCCAATGTGGGGCAGAACTTCTTCCCAGTGAGGGTGAGGGAGCCCTGGGACAGGCTGCCCAGGGGGTGTGGAGTCTCCTTCTCTGGAGAGATTCCAGCCCCGTCTGGACGCCGCCCTGTGCGCCCTGTCCCAGGGACCCTGCTTTGGCAGGGGGTTGGACCCCAGGGGCTCTGGGGGTCCCTTCCAACCCCAGTAGCTCTGTGATTCTGTGATTTCTTTCCCCTGAGACTTAAACCAAGAGGTGTGTTCATCCACCCGTGCTGCTGTTTTCTGAAAGGATTTCCCCACACCTGCGGGGATGGAGAAATGACAGGTTAGGCTAAGGACAAAAAGGGTAGGACAATCATGTTATTGTGTTGCTTTCCAAAGCACAACTACATTTCTCATTAGCATTATTCTCCTTAGAAAAAAAAATCTTCTGTATGTTTTTGAGGGTTTTTTCTGAATTGTATTGACTTCTTGAGATGCTGTGTTATATTCATGGCCACGAGCATGTAGACAAACACAAGTCTACATTAACATACTCTGTTGAGAGTCCCTTCAATGAGAAGACCTACCACTGGTTGGGGTTAGGGCGTGGAGAGTCTTCCAGGTCCACATGACTGGATAATGCTCTCCTTGGAGAGCCAGGGTGAGGGCTGGATTGGAGCAGAGTGTGTGTCTGGGAACGTATCACATACCTGGTGTCCTGTCCTCTGCTGCTGGTGGGGCTGGTGTCAGGACAAGCCATAGCTCAGTCACTTTGCTATGTAGAAGCCCTGTCTTCTTCTGTAGGCCAGAACTAGGCTTATGCTGTCATGTTGCTTTTCTTGGCATGATTGTGTTCATATTAACTGAAAACTTAGAAATCTTCCCCAAATCTTCTTGTTTTCTAACACAAAATGGTGTCATAATGCACTGGAGATCTAGCTGCACTGAGAAATGGAGGGAGCTATAGACCACACACAAACAAATCACTACATGTAAAGGATACACACTACATGCTGTTTCCATGCAGTTTCCTTAAGCATCTCTTGCTGTTAATGCCTGAAGCTGTGGCAGAGTCCTTGTGTTCGTGTGCCTGTGCTCTAGACATTGCTGGTGGTGCCAGTGGTTGTCTCCAAGCTGATGGAGATGGGCATATGTGAACCTGGGCTGAGCCTGCAGACAGGCAGTGGGAAGGAAATTGCCAAGGAAGGGGCAGGCTCTCTGCCTGCCAGCACAGAACAACAGAATCACAGAATCACAGCATCACAGGGCTGGAAAAGCCCTTTAAGCTGATGGAGTCCAACCGTCCCTGTCCTGTGCTAAACCAGATCCCTGAGCCCCTCATCTCCCCGCCTGTTAAACACACCCAGGGCCGGGGACTCAGCCCCTCCCTGGGCAGCCTGGGCCAGGCCCTGACAGCTCTGCCAGGGAAGAACTTTGCCCTCCCAGCTGAGCTGACCCTGCCCTGGGGCAGCTTGAGCCCATTGCCCCTTGTCCCATCTCCTGTCCCCTGGCTGGAGAGACCCTCGCCCACCTCTCTGCACCCTCCTGGCAGGGCAGGGGAGGCGGGGAGAAGGTCCCCCCTCAGCCTCCTCTTCTCCAGGCTCAAGAACTACATACCCTACCTTATTTTGGAGGTTGTGTTGTGTATTTCCCCCAAACTTTTGTCATGTTAAACCTATACATTTCATATAAATATACTAGAAATTCCATGTTGAGATCATTACCAACTAAAATTCATTAAAGCTAACTCTTGAAAACTCTTTTTTTTCCTGACTACGGGACCCGGTTCTGCTGTCTCAAAGCACTCTAGCTGGTAGCCTTACGCTGGAGGTGCTCAGTGTGTGTTTACATATTAACTTTGTGTTCTTAGCACAGCCTAAATGTTTCTGTTAAAAGCTGGCAGAGATTTTCATTAGCCTGGGATTCTAACAGTCGCTGAGTTGACTGAAAAAAACAGATACCAACAGTGGTGCTCTTAAAGCTCTTGTCAGCATGGTGAATCACACATTACCTATTCTTTATCATTTCTTCATTGCCTGTGGTTTTCTTATTACAGATCAAGAACATCCATAAAGTAAATGAATGGGAATGCCTATTATACTTTAAGTTTATTTCCAGAATTCTTTCTTTGTAAGGACAAGACCTGAATTGGATACAGTGTGTGTTGACAGCCTAGGAGGATACTTGCTGACTGATAAGCTTCTGTCAAGTTCACACTGCCTCTTGTACCTAAAAGCACTGCAGCTACCTCACCACAGATTTCAAACAATGTCTCTTTGGAAGCCATCAGGAATAACTGTATTGATAACACGAGTCACTTCACCTGTCAATATCAATAATCTTTTCTCAAGTTCCCATCTGTAATTCTTTTCTGCCATGACCTGTGCTTCGAAATCCACATTGCTCTCCCTCAACCCAACCTTGCAGTCCTGCCCTTTTTTCACCTCCTCTATGCACCTTCACTTCTCTTTTCCACATCTTCCTTATTTAATCATTGCTAATTTCCTTCCCCTGCCCCACCCAAAGAACTCAAGCTCCTCTAGCTTCACCTCATGCTGTACAGGACTGTTGGAGAATCACAGAACCCCAGGCAGGTTTGGGTAGGCAGGGCCCTCACACTCCCCAGTGCCCCCCTGCCACAGGCAGGGACACCCCCCAGCTCAGGTGCCCCTGGCACCATCCAACCCAGCCTTGAGCCCTGCCAGGGATCCCGGGGCAGCCCCAGCTTCTCTGGGCACCTTGGACCAGGGCCTCCCCCCTCCCCAGGAAGGATTTCTGCCTCCCAGCCCCTCTCCATCCCCCTCCTGCAGCTGAAGGCCCTTCCCCTGGGCCTGGCCCTCCCTGCCCTGGGCACCAGCCCCTCTCAAGCTAAAGTCTGTCCCCCTGGGCCTGTCATGTCTGACCCTGGTAAAAATAGTCTGCCTGTCTTTTTTACAACCCCTCTTTAAGTACTGAAAGGCCAGAATAAGGTCTTTCTGTTCCAAGAGGTCATAGTATTTTAGGGTTTTTTTAGTTGACTTTCAGTTCTCTGGGTCAGTTACAGGTTTCTGTCAAGAGTTTTCAATCGGCTCTATGTACAGAGCCGTGGATTTCATTGGCATTTATGAGCTACCTTTAGGTTAAGCAGAAACTATGAGATTATAGTTCTGATGAACTATAGTAGCACCTGTACATGACATGTGGATACATCTCAGTTGTAAATTAAAGGGATAGGAAATCATCTTAGAGTGTAAGCCACACAGAACAATGGCGATTTGGATGGGACATTGAAAAAGAAAGTCTGGCTATGTGATTAAAGTGCTTATCCCGAAAACTTCAGCAGTTGTTAAAGATAAATAACAACCCTGAGCAGTGCTACAGGCTGGGGGGAGAGTGTCTGGAGAGCTGTCAGGCAGAGAAGGACCTGGGGGTGTTGGGTGACTGTGACTGAACACGAGCCAGCAGTGTGCCCGGGGGGCCAGGAAGGCCAAGGGCATCGTGGCTTGTGCCAGACCCAGCGTGGCCAGCAGGTCTGGGGAGGGGATTGTGCCCCTGCACTGGGCACTGGGGAGGCTGCACCTCGAGTGCTGGGCCCAGTTCTGGGCCCCTCACTGCCAGAAGGACATGGAGGGCCTGGAGCGTGTCCAGAGAAGGGCAGCCAGGCTGGGGAAGGGGCTGGAGGGCAAATCCTCTGAGGAGCGGCTGAGGGAGCTGGGGGTGTTCAGCCTGGAGAAGAGGAGGCTGAGGGGAGACCTTCTCCCCGCCTCCCCTGCCCTGCCAGGAGGGTGCAGAGAGGTGGGCGAGGGTCTCTTCAGCCAGGGGACAGGAGATGGGACAAGGGGCAATGGGCTCAAGCTGCCCCAGGGCAGGGTCAGCTCAGCTGGGAGGGCAAAGTTCTTCCCTGGCAGAGCTGTCAGGGCCTGGCCCAGGCTGCCCAGGGAGGGGCTGAGTCCCCGGCCCTGGGTGTGTTTAACAGGCGGGGAGATGAGGGGCTCAGGGATCTGGTTTAGCACAGGACAGGGACGGGTGGACTCCATGGGCTTAAAGGGCTTTTCCAACCTTGGGATTCTGGGATTCTGTAATACATGGGAGCTGTAGTGAAGGAGATAAACATCACACCCACCTGATGAAACCTGGATTAAAAAGTTTATAGGTACATAACAAAGTTCCCTGCAAGTTTTTCCCTAAAATGGTGTGGTAAATAATGGGTTCATTTGAGTTACCACAAACCTCTACCACTGAAACTGCCTTTTATTTCCTTAATGAGAATGTTAGAAAGTTATTAAACCAGTAAAGTTTCTTCCTGCGAAGCATATTCCTAGAGAAACCCTGTTTGTTTGTTCTTCCTGAAGAAGCACTGAATGTGTAAAAGAGATTTATTGTTTGTTACAATGAGCGACTTGTTCTCAAACAAGGAAATTGCAAAGCATGAATTCTGCTCTGTGCTGCACGCCTTCAAACAATGGATTAAGTTATCAGCTAAAAATATGTCTGTAAGGTTTTGCATTGAAGGCACTGAATGCCTCACCTTTCCCTCTGTGGATGGGAAATTACTGATCAGTGGGGGTTTTTTTCTCTTTAGGACATATTTGATAGCGACTTGTACACCTCTCGCAGCCTCATCGGAGGAGCCGATATCATCGTGATTAAGTACTCTGTCAATGACAAGACTTCATTTCAAGACCTAAAGGACAGTTATGTCCCGATGATTAAAAAGGCCTTGAACCACTGCTCAGTCCCAGTAATAATTTCTGCCATTGGTGCAAGGAAGAACGGTATGTATCTGGTACATCTAACTGCAATTCCAGCTTGCTTTTCCAAGTCACTGACAGAAACAGTCTGTCAGGATGACAGTAATATGTGCATGTATTATGGTTCTGTAGACTGCTGCCTTGGCAGGAACATTATGCTTAATTAACCCCGTCGATGAAAGGCATCCAATCCTCTGCTGACCTCTGCAAGGACCCTTCTTGTGGAGCCATCACACACGGGGATTAAATCTAGTGCTTTAGATTAAGCAGCATATGTTTGAGTACATGAGATGAGCCCCGTGGTTATGAGTTATCTCTGGTCGTGTCTGACCTATAGATTTATCTTTCATGTATGAGATTAAAACTAAGCCCATCAGCTTGCAAACGTGGGAGAGGGGGTGGGGAAATCCTCGAAGTTCTCTGGGTACCTGCAGCCCTTCAGGTACCACGAAGTGCTGCATCAGCAGAGGTGACCCACCGTGGCCAATTAGCTATTGTATAGCTGTGGTATATATTCACACAATGCCCTGTCCAGGCTGGTCAGTGGTCTGCCATGAGAACAATGCAACTTGATTTTATGCTGAATATTTAAAGCCATTGCTTTGCTGCTGTTCAAGCATGATGAAAATCACAGTTAGACAACTGTGTTTGAGAGGACACACAAGTGTCCAGCAGCTGATGAGGGCAGTGATGCTGAGAACATGTTCATGGTCCGGGTAGACATCAGCAACTCCTCTCCGCTTATATCAAGGAAAAAAAGGTTCAGAACAGACATACAAACTTTATTCTGTATTTCCAAATATTTTGTAACGAGCTTTTGTTGATCTTCATAAGGTCCATTTCATCACGGGGCCTGATTTATAAAACTTTTTAAAACTCTTTTTTCCCCAAAGCAACGACAGTAAAACCTGAGCCCGTCAGTGCTCTTTTACTTCACAGATTTGACTTCTACAAGTGTTTCTCAGCACCCCTCCTCCTGTGAGTAAGGGGCAGGATGGATGTGCCCATAGATATTTGTTCTGTATCATAGGAGGAAACGTTAAGCGACATGAAGTCTGTCTTCTGTGGGTGTAATGTTCAGTTTTGCCAGGCTCTGCTCTCGTATCTTCTTGCTAAGGACTGAGAAGGGACTGTTAAAGAACACTACGGCAATTAAATCATTGTTTTCTTCCCTTTAGTAATTCACTGATAATGATCAAATGTTTTTATGCTGGGATTTACACAGAGGTAATAAATCTGCCATCCTAACAGCAAGGTCTCGCTAAACGAGCTCCTGGCTTCCCAGTGCCTTTTCTTGCACGTGTTGTTTAAGCACAGGCTATCACTGTCTGAGTGGTGATATCCACAACTGGCATTTATCCTCCCCACTTCTTTTTCTTCCCTAAATAACGTGGCTGTGGGACAAGTTCGGCTCTCCGGCCGCGGCTTCGCTTTGGGACCTGCTGGAGCCGACTGCTGTGCACACACAGAGCCCCTTTGTTTCTAGGAGGTATGTGTGAGCACAGCACTTTGCTCATACAAATTACTAAGATCTTAATCCTCTGTAGTAGCAAACGGTGCAGCCAAAAAGGCACAAAAATCCCCCCAAACCACTGCGTTATTACGTGTTATCATAGGTGCCAGAGAGGAAGTTAACCTGGAGCATGCATGGCACATGTGAAACCACATCCATGGCAGCAAGTTTGTACCAGCATTAAGCAAAGTTGAGACAGGGTGGATAACAGATTTTCATGGGTGTCACTGGCATAATCTTAAAATACCAATTTTGGTGTAAAAATATCATGTAGGACACATATGATGTAATCACGTAACAGCTGGGACCACAGAGGAAATTTTCCCCTTCCAATACTGTGCTCAACTTTTTAAAAGGCTAGATAATGGCAGGACAAGGGGGATGGATTAAAGCTAAAGGAAGGAAGGTTTAAATTAGATATTAGGGGGAAATTCTTTACAGAGAGAGTGGTGAGGGGCTGGAAGGGGCTGCCCAGAGAGGGGGTGGGTGCCCCATCCCTGGGGGTGTTCAAGGCCAGGTTGGCTGGGGCCCTGGGCAGCCTTGTGTAGCTCCAGGCCTGAGGTTGGTGTCCCTGCCTGTGGCAGGGGGTTGGAGCTCTGTGACCCTTGGGGTCCCTTCCAACTCAGACCAGGCTGGGATTCTATGGTTCTATGATTCCTGCACGGATGAGCCACGGTAATTAAACAAGTGCAAGGGTGATATTAATGACTGGGAGCGCCTGCAGGCTTGTACAGCTATGTCTTGGGGCATATAGGAATTCTGAGGCCATAAGAGCAACACAAATTCCTGGAAGCCCTGTTTGACACTTGCAGCTTAGTAAAACAGAGTGCAGACTAGTGCTAATGAGATGTAAGCTGTCTTCTGTGTAGCAGCTAATG
Source organism: Porphyrio hochstetteri (assembly GCA_020800305.1). Taxonomy (NCBI): domain Eukaryota; kingdom Metazoa; phylum Chordata; class Aves; order Gruiformes; family Rallidae; genus Porphyrio; species Porphyrio hochstetteri. The sequence continues at coordinate 1,140,109 of CM036938.1, read as the reverse complement.
TTTTGAACTGATTAATAAGAAGCTGGGTTTTTTTCTTGCAGTAATAACAGATGTTTTACTACAAAATGACTGAATTTCTATTTCATTTTATGTTCTTTTCTAATAACTTGTTATAATTATTTAGGAAGCAAAATATTCTGGATTATTTGACAAAAATGGTTTTTGGGGGTTTTGTTTTGTGTGTCACTTCTTACCCCAGGAGTGCCTTGCACCTGCCCCCTGTGCACTTCGGACAGGAGGAGCTGTGTCACCACCTCAGAGGGAGTTCAGCTTGCCAAGGAGCTGGGAGCCACGTACCTCGAACTGCACACTCTGAATGAGTTCTATGTACAGAAGTACTTTGGAGGAGTGGTGAGTGAGAAACTGCTGTGTTGAGAACATGGGGAGGGCATGATCCATGTCAGGGCTTCAGAGAGCAAGCCCTCCCACCCAGGACAAGTTCCCACCCACGCTAGGTTGATGTTAGGTGCTTGGGATAAATCCTTCCTGGGGAGGGGGAGGCCCTGGCACAGGGTGCCCAGAGAAGCTGGGGCTGCCCCGGGATCCCTGGAAGGGTTCAAGGCTGGGTTGGATGGGGCTTTGGGCTGGGGGGGTATCCCTGCCCATGGCAGAGGGGCACTGGGGGCGCTCTGGAGTCCCTTCCCACCCAAACCCTCCTGTAAGTCTGTGATGCTGTGGTCAATTCTAGGATTCTATGATTCGAGCTGAATTGGCAGTTCTGAGGTTGCTTTACTTTTAACCACTTTCCAGGCATTTGTAGGAAAGTCACTGTACATACTGCAAGAATTTCTGCCCATCACCCCCCTCCCCGAATTCCTCTCCTTGTCTCCTGCTAGGATGGGATAACCAACTCCAGCTCAACAGCCCCATCCCTTTTTGAAGATGAGCTCTGTTTTAAGCAGGCACCCTGAGCTGGTGATGTCCACAGGTCCCTTCCAAGCTGAATTATTCCACAAAATTCCAGTACTTTAAATTTGAGTTGCTCAAACTCTCACAACTGTTCTACCTGTAAAGTGAGACGGGTGAGATTATTGAATTGCCTGGATTTTTAGCATATTCTTGTGGGTGCTCAGGTCACAGTCCTGATGCAGTGTGCAGTCCTCAGCAGAGCCTGGGGTCAGGCACAGCGAAGCTGAACAAGGCAGAAGCTGAGAAGCTTGTTAAAATGCCCCAGGTGTAATGAGCTCATTCTTTATCTGTGCCTCTGAAGATAGGGGGGTCCACTGACCCATTTCTAAACACAGTATTTCAGACTTGTGTTCTCCCCAAAATTATTTCACACTGATATTTCACATTCAGTTTTATGAGGTGTTTTAAGCTCAGCCTTTTTTTTGAACCTTTTGGTTACTTTCCCAGTGGTATTTCATCTCCAACCAAAAAAAAAAAGCAGCTCTTTCAGCAGTGTAATTTCCCATGATCTGCCCTGTTGTTGTTCCTGGTGTGTAAATACAGTGCATTTCCATGGGGTTTGATAGTAACTTGGAATATCTGGCACAACAGTTGGACAGTTTTTATTGGATCCCTTCATTCCCAATTAAAAACATGGAATCCCCTCAACTTCTGGTCCAGCCAGAGTATTTTCCTGGTGTTTGTGTCCCACAGTGAGGACCACTGTGGGTGGTGAAAGCGTTTAAGACACACATGAACTCAAACCGAACCACCCTTTGTGCCTCTCAGGTACATTTTCATTGCAGTGATGATGCTTGTATTCTGTTCCAGAAGCCTTGCCCAGAAAGATCACGCTGTGATGTGACTTTTTCAGGGGACACAGCAGCATTGTGTGGTGGGGGTGGTTAGCTGCACTCTCAAGAGCTCATATGAGTCTCTGTTACCTCCATCACTTGTCCCTGATCTTTATCCATCAAGCCTTATTCTTCCCTGTAATTCTATAATTAACATCTACAGAAGCTGGTACATTGAATACCTTTGTGCCTGACATTTATGGGAAGATTAAAGGCAAGAGAATTAACCACAGATAAATAGACTTTTAAATTGTGGTAATTCCAGCTGCAGGTGGTACCTACTGAGGATAAAGGAGAGCTGGGACTCGGTGACCTGGATGACTGTTCACAGCAGCAGTCTCCATCCTGTGTACTGCACCCACTTGTTCTCCTGAGCTCGAGGTCTAGGTTGTTCTTAAATAACTAAGATTTTTTTTTAAATTACATTTTGTGTTTTAGCTGGAATATTTTATGATCCAAAGTTTGAATCAGAAGTCGTCTGAGAAAATGAAGAAAAGGAAAAAGACACAGAAGTGCCACCGAGTTCAGCCACCTCAGCTGGAACAGCCAGGTGCTCCTCTGGTCTCTAGTACCACTCATTATGCCTGTCACATTCTTCATGCAATTAACATGTTGTAATCATCACTGTGAGCTGTGCTACGTGTCATCAGCTACCCTGGTTGTGTGGCTGTGGCTGCATCATCTCTTGGTGATGGTTTAATCAAAGTGGGGAGAACTGTGAAGTGATATGTAGCCTTGCAGTGGGCTTCTGATTGATTTTAGACAGACATAGTTAGGGTGGTTTTCTGGTGCACTTGATGAAATAATGCAAAGGTGAATTAATAAAAGCTTTACATGAAACCTTTACAGACAAATTGTAAAAGAGAGTTATTACACCATTCTTCATTCTTTTACAATACCACCCAGAAATCTCTCTATTTGCTGAAAATGAAGCAAGAGAGAGGTGTATGCCCCTGCACACAATGTCCTGAGTGTGATTTCTGGGCCTCTAGTGCACTTATTTGGTGAAATAATTTCTGAGAAGTCCTCACCTCTAAATATGCAGCTGTCCCTTCTCACATGGTCTAGAAATTTGTTCAGATCCTTCAGGTTTGGGATTTCTGGGTGAGGGTTCTTAAGTGCCTAGAGAGGTTTCATGAAAGGATGGATGCTTTTTACTAAACTAAATGTTTCTTGTATTTCTTATTTTACTATAGTATTTCCATTTTCAGTGTATTTTGCTCAAAGTGTTCAAACAGCCTATAAGTTTCAGGTTCAGATTAGATATTAGAAAAAGATTCTTCCCTGGCAGAGCTGTCAGGGCCTGGCTCAGGCTGCCCAGGGAGGGGCTGAGTCCCCACCCCTGGGTGTGTTTAACAGAGGGGAGATGAGGTGCTCAGGGATCTGGTTTAGCACAGGACAGGGACGGTTGGACTCCACGAGCTTAAAGGGCTTTTCCAACCTGGTGATGCTGTGATTTTCTTACCAGTTCATTTTGTTGAGTGGGTTTCTTTTGGAGGGGGAGGGCTTTTATGTTTGTTTCCAGAACTTGTCCTTTATTTGATCAGGTCCCTGGGAATACATTCGTTCTGCCACTAATACTTGCTTCATTTTACCTCTTTACAGAAAAAATGCCGATCCTAAAGGGCGAAGCCTCACACTACGACGCCGACCTGCACAACCTTCTCTGCTGCTGCCAGTGCGCCGACGTGGCCTTTTACCCCGAAGACCTCAGCACGGTGGTGGAGGCCCACAAGATCATCCTCTGCTCCGTCAGCCACCTCTTCATGCTGCTTTTCCAGGTGAAGAGCCCCGCCGACATCCACGACGCCGCCATCGTGTGGACGGCGCAGAGCCTCTTCGCGGTGGAGGAGGGGGATGCCTCCCCGCCCGCCCCCCGCGGCCGCCCACCCTGCGTCCCGCCGCTCAGGGTGCTGGTGAAGGACTCTCTCTTCTGCTCTTGCCTGCCAGATGTCCTGCACTTCATTTATTCAGGTACCTCTCGGGCTGGGTCTGGTTACTCGTTTCTCATCCAGCTTTTGCTGTTGGGGGATGATGTGCTGCTGTCGGGCTACACCTGTTTCACAAAGATGCCACAAAGATGATGTAGGGAGTGGAACATCCTCCTTATGAGGAGAGGCTGAGGGAGATGGATCTTTGTAGCCAGGGGGAGACTGAGGGATGACCTCATTAATGTTTTATGGATTAAAACTAAAGGAAGGAAGGTTTAGATTAGATATTAGGGGGAAGTTTTTTACAGAGAGAGTGGTGAGGGGCTGGAAGGGGCTGCCCAGAGAGGGGGTGGGTGCCCCGTCCCTGGGGGTGTTCAAGGCCAGGTTGGATGGGGCCCTGGGCAACCTTGTGTAGCTCCAGGCCTGGAGGTTGGTGTCCCTGCCTGTGGCAGGGAGTTGGAGCTCTGGGACCCTTGGGGTCCCTTCCAACTCAGACCATTCTATGATTCCATGATTCTATGATTATAAATATGTAAAAGGTGAGAGTCAGGAGGCTGGAGCCAGGCTCTGCTCAGGGGTGGCAGCGACAGGACACGGGGCAGCAGGTACAGCTGGAGCAGAGGCAGCTCCATGGGAATGTGGGGAGGAACTTCTGCACCATTAGGATGGCAGAGTCCTGGGCCAGGCTACCCAGAGAGGCTGTGGAGTCTCCTTCTCTGGAGACATTCAAAACCCATCTGGATGTGTCCCTGTGGGATTTAGTCTGGGTGATCCTGCTCTGGCAGGGGGGTTGGACTAGATGAGCTTTCAAGGTCCCTTCCAACCCTTGATGTTCTGTGATTCTGATGAACATTGTCTATACAAAAGGAGCCCTTTGATTAGATTCAATACAAATCAAACTAGTTGTCATTCCAGATCTAATGAAAATAAATTAAGCACAACATTTTTCTGTACAAAGTCTATAAGCCAATGTTAGTAACACTCAAAAACTTGGCCAAAAAATGGAAAGTTTGAGATAGTTTCAGGTATCGGGCTCCTAACACATTTTAAGTGATTGCATGTTCTAAATATGTTGACTGGAGTGCAGGGTTGCATAAGAAAACTCAAGTGATTTCTCTTTGGCTATGGTGGTCCAGAAGACATGGTAAGTGATTGGAGTGTGGGGCACTATGGAATGTTGAATTTGCTGCAAATCCAGTCAATTAAAATGGCACTGATTTTCTTCTATCATTTTAAGTGTTGCTTAAGAATCCTCAGGTGAAAGAGAATCATGTTTTCTCTGGAAATGTCTGGTGCCTGTTTAGTCTTTATAAAATACTTTGCAAGATGTCAGTACATAAGAATATATATAATTGTCAAAAGAATTAGCAGGCTTTTTAATGATGCGTTCTGATTTTCACTGCAATAAAAAAAGCCCCAAATAATTATATATTTGGAGCCATATCCATGAAGAATCTTAGTCAATCTCTGCAGAGTGCTACCTACCTACCTGACATGTGAAAAGGATTTCTGCCTCAGTAGCTGAGACATGAACACTGGCTTGTGAAGGCACAAGGGAGACTCTTTCAGCTTGCAGATAGAGTTTGAACATTGAGAACACCCCTTTCAGTTCCTTCCAAACCAGTGTCACACATGAAGAACAGGTGCAGAAGGGTTTTGGTGTGAATGGACTGGTTCTTTGATTTCTTGGTGACGTGAATAGAGGATGAAACCTGAAATTCCAGGAGGTGAAAGAGAAGCACCTCTGCTGCCTGCTGTGTGTTAATTTCACTTTTTCTTATGTCAGCGAGGGCGTTGGGGAGCTTTGTACTGTTTTAGGTGACACTGGTGTAAGTCACAGCTCCCAGTCTGAAGGGCACTGCTGAAACTTATCAGAGCTGAAGATGCTGTATGCTGTTTGTGCTGTCCCCACCCTTCTGCAGCCCTTTCTTCAGGGCTGTGCTGACTTGTGCTTTACCCTCAGCTCTGTCTGCCTCTGACTCTTCCTGGCTGCACGGACCCAGGGGGCAGAGCTCAAAGTTCCCAAAAATCCCCACAGTGTCTTTGAGACTTACTCCAGCAATGTGCATCAGGGTAAACTGTGTTTAAGGCTGGTCAGCACTGTCAGTTTTCCCAAGAAAGCTATGGAGAGGTCTAGGAGAGTATCTGGTCAAACACCAGGGAAGTTTTATTGTGCAATAGCTGCATCTTGCCCTTCCTAAGTGCAGAGATCTGCCTGATTTACATGCAGAGAATATAGTTCCTGCAGGATCTGTTTGGCACTGGTGTCACCTTTTCTCTGCCAGCTAAGGCCTGTGCCTTGATGGTTTGTAATCCTGGTCTTGTGACAGGCGCTTTCCAGTGGGAACGACTAGAAGAGGACATCAGGAAGAAGCTGAAGGATCCAGAGAAGACTGAACATGTGCTTGAGAAAGTTAAATGTATCCTGAAAACTCCTGGGAAGGTACATCTAACTGTCTTGGGGTGACTGCTGGTGTTAGCTACTTGGGGCACTCTTGGGACAGATCTTGGGACACTGTTTTGTGGACTGTTTGGGACACTGTTTGGGACACTGTCAGCTCTTGGGACACTGTTTTGTAGACAGTTTCCTGTCCTGAGCTCACTTTGCCTCACTGCTTTTACTGCTTTCTCAGTGGGTTGTTCACAGGGGTGTACCAAATAGAAACACTGAGGTGCTGGGGTAACCCACAGTGTTTCCAGTAACAAAAACACAGGAGTAGGTACCCTAAAAGGTTTACTCATATTCACAGCTTTGCACATCATCTAACCAGGCGATTTTGTGTTTCTCCTGTAAAGGAGGCTGCTCAGGAAAGCTTTCCTGCACTGAACACCTGCCAACAGCTGCCTTTCTGCAGTGCATGGTGAGAGCTGGTTTCTCTGCTGAGCCTTGTGACATGGAAACCTGTCTGCAGCTCGATAACTCAGCAGATGACTTCAGAGTAAAACAGAATTTATATCACATCATTGTGCTAGTAAAAAGTTACAATACATCATTTCTTCCAGCAGCCATTTGCTGATAGAACTTACACATTCCCTGGTGATGCAGAACTTGCACAGGGCATTTCTCTCAGTATAAATGGGAAACCATCTTACCCTGTCTTGAGATAACAGAATATAAATGTTTCTTAGCTGTTTTAAGCTTCTGGATGCTCAGCTGCAGGCTTGCCAGTCCTGTCTCCACAGCCAAAACGTTCATAGGGTTGGATTTAGAAAGTCTTGAAGAGTCTTCAGATAATACGCCTGAATAGTTGCTACTCTTTGGGTTTTGTTATGCCCTCAGGATACTTTTATTTCATGTTGAAAAGTTTTCCTTGTTTTTTTATTGATAAAATTTAATTTGTTTTTTAAATTTATATTGATTGTTGTTATTTCTTGTTATTGTTGTTTATTGATATTGATTTTATTGATTTGATTTTTTTTTAATTGATAAAATTTAAAACAAATTCAGACAAGATTTTAACTGTCAGTTCAACCTCACCTGAATTTCCTTCATCACAGTCTACAATATGATTTTGATGTGGTTCCTTTTGGTAGCTTTAGATTCCATTTTTAAAGAAAAGCAAAACTGAAAAACTAACCTGGAAGTGCAGGGTTTTAGGAGGGTCTGTATACCCAGATTATTGTACAGATTATTGTACAAGAGCTCCCCCTGCTTCTGTGGAGGCAAAGTCAGGGCCACAGAAACAAGAGGAAGAAAAACATTTGGCTGCCTTGCCACAGCATCCCACCAGGAGACGGATGTGTGTCCCAGCACTGCTCCCCCCAGAGCCCCCAGACCTCGTGTTTCTGCCTGATCCCCTCCTGTGACAAGGTGACCCGCTGAATGGACAGGGGAAGGCTGTGGATGTGTCTGCCTGGACTTTGGCAAAGCCTTTGACAGGGTTTCTCACAGCATTCTGGCTGAGAAACTGGCTGCCACTGGCCTGGACAGGGGGACCCTCAGCTGGGTTAGAAACTGGCTGGCTGGCCGGGCCCAAAGGGGGAATGGAGCCAAATCCAGCTGGAGGCCGGTCACGAGTGGCGTCCCCAGGGCTCAGTGCTGGGTCCAGTTCTGTTCAGCATCTGTATCAGTGACCTGGATGGAGGGATGGGATGTTCCCTCAGTGGGTTTGGGGGTGACACTGAGCTGGGAGGAAGTGTTGATCTGCCTGAGGGTGGGGAGGCTCTTCAGAGGGATCTGAACAGGCTAGGCCCATGGGCTGAGACCAAGGGGATGAGGTTTAACAAGGCCAAGGGCAGAGTCCTGCACATGGGACAGAACAACCCCAGGCAGAGCTACAGGCTGGGGGAGACTGTCTGGAGAGCTGTCAGGCAGAGAAGGACCTGGGGGTGCTGGGTGACTCTGACTGGACACGAGCCAGCAGTGTGCCCGGGGGGCCAGGAAGGCCAAGGGCATCCTGGCTTGTGCCAGACCCAGCGTGGCCAGCAGGTCTGGGAGGGGATTGTGCCCCTGCACTGGGCACTGGGGAGGCCGCACCTCGAGTGCTGGGCCCAGTTCTGGGCCCCTCACTGCCAGAAGGACATGGAGGGCCTGGAGCGTGTCCAGAGAAGGGCAGCCAGGCTGGGGAAGGGGCTGGAGGGCAAATCCTCTGAGGAGCGGCTGAGGGAGCTGGGGGTGTTCAGCCTGGAGAAGAGGAGGCTGAGGGGAGACCTTCTCCCCACCTCCCCTGCCCTGCCAGGAGGGTGCAGAGAGGTGGGCGAGGGTCTCTTCAGCCAGGGGACAGGAGATGGGACAAGGGGCAATGGGCTCAAGCTGCCCCAGGGCAGGGTCAGATTGGATGTTAGAAAAAAATGTTTCACTGAAAGAGTTGTCAGGGCTGGAACAGGCTGCCCAGGGAGGGGCTGAGTCACCTTCCCTGGCTGTGTTCAAAAAAAGGGGAGATGAGGTACTTAGGGATCTGGTTTAGTTTAGGATGAGAATGGTTGGACTTGATGATCTTAAAGGTCTTTTCCAACCTTGTGATTCTGTGATTCTGTGAACCAGGCAGATGTGAAGATGTCCAGAAGATGTGGGATGCAGTCACACCTGCCCAGAGGTGCTGGATGGGGGAGTTCTGTCACAAGTCAGACAGTACCAAGGCAAGAGCAGGGACACAAGTGTAGGAAGCATTGATGATAATGCCCTTGTCTAAGTGACAGAGCAACTGATGAGGACAAGTGCCTTGCTGGACCTTGTTCAACCTGGAGGGGCTGATAGGGGATGAGAAGCTCAAGGGCAGCCTCGGCTGCAGTGACCATGAAACAGTGGAGTTCAAGATCCTCAGGGCAGCCAGAAGGGCGCACAGCAAGCTCACTGCCCTGGAATTTGACCTCTCTAGGGCTCTGCCTTGGAGGGAAGAGGGGCCCGGGAAAGCTGGTTAGCACTCAAGGATCACCTCCTCCAAGCTCAGGAGCCATGCATCCCAATAAAGGGAGTCAGGGAAACTGCCTGGAGGCCTGCAGAGATGAACAAGGAGCTCCTGGGCAAACACAAACCCAGAGGGGAGACCACCTGGAAGCCAGGACAGGTAGCCTGGGAGACATACAGAGAAGCTGTTGGAGCAGCCAGGGATCAGGTGAGGAAAGCTGAAGCCCTGGCAGAGATAAATCTGTCCAGGGACATCAGTGGTGACAAGAAAAGCTTCTACAGGTGCATCAGCCACAACAGGAAGGCAAAGGAAACGTGGGGCCCCTCTGGAATGAAACAGGAAACCCGGTTACCTGGGGTATGGAGAGGGCTGAGGTGCCTCAGTTTTCACCAGGAAGGACTCCAGCTACACAACCCAAGTGACCAGGTGACAGAAGGCAAAGGCAGGGACTGGGAGAGTGAAGAACAACCCACTGTAGGAGATCAAGTTTGAAGCCACCCAAGGAAGCTGAAGGTGCACAAGTCTGTGGGACCTGATGAGATGCATCCACAGCTCATGAGGGAACTGGCAGATGAAGTGTCTCAGCCACTCCCCATCCTGTTTGAGAAGATGTGGCAGTCTGGTGAAGGCCCCACTGCCTGGCAAAGGGGAAACATAACCCCCTTTTTGAAAGGGAAATGAGGACCCCCCGCCAGTGCTGCCTCCAGCTCGGGGGTCCCCAGGACAAGTAGGTCATGGAGCCATGGGAGAGAGATTCCTGAGGAGGCCTCTGCTCTGGAGCCAGGCTGGGAGAGCTGGGCTGGCTCAGCCCAGAGAAGAGAAGAGGAGGCTGCTTGTGGGGAGAGCTCCGAGCCCCTTCCCATCCCTCGAGGGGCTCCAGGAGAGCTGGAGAGGGGCTGGTGCCCAGGGCAGGGAGGGCCAGGCCCAGGGGAAGGGCCTTCAGCTGCAGGAGGGGGATGGAGAGGGGCTGGGAGGCAGAAATCCTTCCTGGGGAGGGGGGAGGCCCTGGTCCAAGGTGCCCAGAGAAGCTGGGGCTGCCCCAGGATCCCTGGCAGGGCTCAAGGCTGTGTTGGATGGGGCTTGGGGCACCCTGGCTGGGGGGTGGGTGTCCCTGCCCATGGCAGGGGGGTGCTGGGGACCCTGCCCACCCAAACCAGTTCGGGATTCCATGATATGGGCCCATGAAACAGATGCCTTGGAGGAAATGGGAAAATTAATGATTAAGATGAATGCAGAGGGTTGCACATGTCAGAGTCACACCTGTGTAGCATTAGGGAAAGAACACAACGTAGAGGAGAAAAGGTTGTTGTTGAGTTTCCCCATAATAACCATGTCTTGGAATGTTTTATTCTGTGGCCAGCTATACCTGACAGTGTGTTATTCATTTATTTTCCAGCTAAATACTGTAAAGGACTGTAGGCCCCACCAGATAAAACGGCTGTACAATACTTCTCTCAGGCTGTTCTTTAACACGCCTGTCCTAGCTGATGTCATCTTCAAAATACAAGGTATGGTACCTCTGCTCCTCCTGACATGGGCACTGCTGCACCCCCAGCCTTCATCCTCTCTGCACAAGAGTGGGAAATGGAGGTGACTGTATTTGCTGCTAAGCCAAAGCTAGGAACACTTCCATGCTTTTCTGTTGCTGTGGAAAGCAGCTCCTGCTTAGAACTGAGGCTTGTCCCCATGGATGCTGTACAGCAGAGTCCCTTTCACATGGTTTGTGGGGCTGAGCCTGTACCAGTGCCCTCTGCCTGTCACAGAGACTGTGTGCCTCTCTGGTTCACATGCACCCCTCAAAGGCTTAGCAACATGAGGGGTGTGCTGCAGGAAAAGCTCCTGCAGTGGCACAGGACACAGGTAGCAAGGCTGAGCCAGGGACTGCATCACAGGGGACTCTGATTGTGTTAAAATCTTACTTCTCACTCATCTTCCCACCTGCACAAGCTCTGGGATGTATCTGAGGGCTCTGCCCAGCGTCACACCTCGGAGAGGCATGGACTCCCGTGGCCATATCTACACTCACTGAATCACAGAGTTGTCTTGGTTGGAAAAGACCTTTCAGAACATCGAGTCCAACCACTGACCCAGCACTACCAAGCCCTGAGCACCACATCCACACATCTTTTAAAACTCCCCAGGAATGGGGCACCCTGCCAGAGCCCTGGGCAGCCTGTGCAGTGCCTGACAGCCCTTTTGGTGAAGACATTTTTCCTCACATCCAGTCTAAACCTCCCCTGGACTCCTGAGGACCTGCCCCCCGTCTCTCTAGGGCCAGCACTGGCTGTGGCTGTGCCTTTCTCTTCCCTCCAGAAGACTGACATGATTCAGTCCCACTCCTGTGCCCCCTCAGGCTGTATTCACTGCCCTTCTTCCCCCAGGGTGGGCATCCCTAGAAGTGCTGGGGTTTTGATGGCCTAATAATCCAGATGCCATCAACACCATCTGTGTGTCACTGACCTTCTAGATGCTTCCATTCTGATTTTTCACATTTCCACCACAGGTCTCTGCAGCTTCTGCATGGTAGGTGACTCCTTATGACAGAAACCTTCAGCCTAGCAGGCACCTGGCTTAGACCTGCCTGTTGCTTAACCCTACAAGTGAGAAGAGAAGCATCTCAGTCATTTGGGATTAAAACCCAGCAGGGATTATCTAGGACTCTGTGGCCAGGATTAAAAAGCCATGGAGAAGCATAGGCTGTCTTTGTGTGCTGACATGTCTGTAACAGGCTGTTACAGAAGTCAGGCTCCTCACAAAGATGTCAAGTGGTCCTTGGAAAAGGCATGGGCAGAACCCATGCCAGTGAAAGTGTGTTTTGTTCTGGTTTTCCCAGCAAAGAACGTGCTTGGCTGCTCTATGCTGTTGTGTCATGGTTGATTTTTTCCAGAAATTGAATGCATTCACCCTTAGAAAAAACAAAACATAAGGTACAGGGAGAAAAAGTGTTGCAGGCTATTGTGAAAATGAGATGGTTTTAAAGGTGTTAAAAGCTGGGTTAGAAACTGGCTGGATGGCCGGGCCCAAAGGGTGGTGGTGAATGAGTATGAGTCAGCAGTGTGCCCGGGGGGCCAGGAAGGCCAAGGGCATCCTGGCTTGTGCCAGAGCCAGCGTGGCCAGCAGGGCTGGGGAGGGGATTGTGCCCCTGCACTGGGCACTGGGGAGGCTGCACCTCGAGTGCTGGGCCCAGTTCTGGGCCCCTCACTGCCAGAAGGACATGGAGGGCCTGGAGCGTGTCCAGAGAAGGGCAGCCAGGCTGGGGAAGGGGCTGGAGGGCAAATCCTCTGAGGAGCGGCTGAGGGAGCTGGGGGTGTTCAGCCTGGAGAAGAGGAGGCTGAGGGGAGACCTTCTCCCCGCCTCCCCTGCCCTGCCAGGAGGGTGCAGAGAGGTGGGCGAGGGTCTCTTCAGCCAGGGGACAGGAGATGGGACAAGGGGCAATGGGCTCAAGCTGCCCCAGGGCAGGGTCAGCTCAGCTGGGAGGGCAAAGTTCTTCCCTGGCAGAGCTGTCAGGGCCTGGCCCAGGCTGCCCAGGGAGGGGCTGAGTCCCCGGCCCTGGGTGTGTTTAACAGGCGGGGAGATGAGGGGCTCAGGGATCTGGTTTAGCACAGGACAGGGACGGGTGGACTCCATCAGCTTAAAGGGCTTTTCCAGCCCACTGATGCTGTGATTCTGTGACTCTGTGACTCTGTAAATGCTGAAAATCTCCTCCATTTGTCCATGTCCAGCCCTTGTGTATAAAATCTTTCAGAATTAGACGATTGTTTATTTTCAGCTTTAAGTCTCAGAGAAGAATTAATCTCCCAAACATAAGCACACAGAGATAAGCATGTTCTTTCTAGATGTTCTGTTTAATATGCAGAAAAAAACCAGAAAGATCTTTGGAATTAAGAACAAAATACTGGTGCTGAGTTTAATGGCATGGACAATTCATGTCAGTGTCCCATGTCTGAGAAGGGCTTTCTGGGAGGTTGATGAAACCACACTGCCACTAATATAGATATTTATATCACAGCAAAAAAGCCCACATTACTGCTGAATGTGTGGACAAGTGTTTAAAAACTTCCAAACCTTTTCCTCTGATTCATCAGCCACATGAATTGCATCAAAATTAAATATAATCAGTAGAGAAATGGAAGGCTTTGGTCTTGATCAGGAAAATATGTTTTTTAGCCTTCAGCCAGGTCCTTGAAAACAGGGGGCTGCCTTGAGATTCCTAGCTTACCAGAGCATTTGGAAGGCCTTGAAGATGGGAACCCATTAAGTCTGTGTAAATTATAGCATGACTGAACCTCCTAATTAGTATGTAAATATCCAATTGTGTTCACATACAAGACTGCATGCATATCTTACCTCACATCTGCATCTGGTATTACTTATTTTATGGGCATAAATATGTAATACATAAATATATAATGCATTTGATAGATCCATATTATTCTATATCATGTAACACATTTATGTGTATTATATTTATATATAATATAAAAGATTAGACACATTGTGTAACTATAGTATAAATATGATAAATTATAGTATATAGTTACATAATTAACATGTGTTCTCCCTACGTAGAAATATATACGTTTTTCATGCAGCTTAGACAACCTGGAAGTAGAAGGTGAGTAGGAAAAAAAAAGAAGGGAAACTTTGTGAAAAGTTTGACTTCTGGAACACAGAGTCCAAGGGGAATAAACAGAATCATAGAATCATAGAAATCACTCATTTCTGCAGGGATTCACAGCGCTGTGTATTTATGCAGTGGGCCAGGGGTTCAGACAGACTGGTGCAGCCACAGTCATGCCACAGATTTTGGTGGTTGGAAGCAAGTTTCTGTCTGATAAAACTTTGCCCTCTTTGGGGAACATGGTGTTGGCAGGAGGTTGTCATCATAAATTTGTTATGTCTTTTCTGTGACTAACAGAAAGGCAATTGTAAACATCTCCACTGGTATGAAGTGAGTGTATTACTAATTATTTGTTAGATATTCTTAATTTCTAACACTTAATCACTTTCAGTGGAGGCCTCCTAAGGAAATAGCAGCTTCAAAAATGGAGATCTTCCTGTGTACACAAAATCACCATAGATTTTTGCCTTGTGTCCTGCAGGTGCAACTGTACCAGCCCACAGAGCAGTTCTGGTAGCTCGCTGTGAGGTAATGGCAGCTATGTTTAATGGTAATTATCTAGAAGCAAATAGTATTCTGGTTCCAGTGTATGGGGTTTCCAAAGACACTTTCCTCTCCTTTCTAGAGTATCTTTATACCGACTCCTGCTGCCCAGGTAAGAAGTTTTTAAAATACACATATATCTGTTACTCATTTTTCCACAATGGGGCATTGATAGAGGGTAATATAGAAGCATTTATTTCATTGAAAAATGGCAATATTTTAATGCATGATATCTCAGGAAAGATAATTTGCTCATATGGTGTGATAAAGAAAAAAATAATTCATATTCAAGTAAAATCAACTGCAGACAGAATAAGTACCACTAATAAAATGTTGTATTTGTTTTGTGATAACTCAAAACCTGTGAAATTTCATTTCTGGTCTGTTACAATATTTGCAATTCCTTTCTACATCACAACAATACTGCACTCTAATTTTAATTCTGGCTTTTACTTTAAAAATTTAATTTTGTTAAACATATATTTTGATATTCTTAATATAAACAAGGTTAATTTGCAAGAATACCTTTATTTATACACATTGATATCTTTTGTATGTAAATCCAGACAAAAAGTATGCCAACTGGAGCATTTGGCAAGAAAAATTGAGCTGGAGTGTCTTAACCTTTGTCTGTTTTAATGAGAAGAAAAACTACATTCTGAGTAAAACATATGACTCAAATACAGATATTTTTCCTTTGACCAACAGGCTGAGTGACGTTGTGATATGTATTTTAAATTTTGTTTCTTTCCAAATAATTTCACCACATTCATAGGTTTTTCATGTTTCTCTCTTCAGTCTGTCTAATATTGCCTTGTCCTATAGTTTTAACTGGCACCATATTTTAACTGGAACTGTATTTTAACTGGTACCATATTTTAACTGGCGCCATATTTTAACTGGAACTGTATTTTAACTGGTACCATATTTTAAATCATACCATATTTTAACTGGTGCCATATTTTAACTGGCACCATATTTTAACTGGCACCATATTTTAACTGGTACCATATTTTAACTGGCACCATATTTTAACTGGTACCATATTTTTTAAAAAAAATGCAGTCACTCCATTTTCTTTCTGACCTTTTTACTGTGTTTTCTTGTACATGTATCACAGTTTCTCTTTTTTTAGAGAGAATTAGAAAGCTGAATATTCTCATTAATCAGCACCTAGTTTCAATATAGCAGTGACCCTTGACCCAGAATCTTCAAGATTCAGGGTACTGTTAGCAATTACTTTCTAAAAAGTGCTAACTACACTTTTCCTGTTAATTAAATAGATTACCTGGGAAAAAAAGAGAGTGATATAGCCAACTTATAACAGTGAACATTAAAAGGTGGTGGTTAACGGTGGTTTGATTTTCTGTTCATTCTGAGCTGTTTAAAACCTCCTTAGCCTGGAGAAGAGGAGGCTGAGGGGAGACCTTATCACCCCCTACAACTACCTGAAGGGAGGTTATAGAGAGATAGGTGATGGTCTCTTCAGCCAGGGGACAGGAGATGGGACAAGGGGCAATGGGCTCAAGCTGCCCCAGGGCAGGGTCAGATTGGATGTTAGAAAAAAATGTTTCACTGAAAGAGTTGTCAGGGCTGGAACAGGCTGCCCAGGGAGGGGCTGAGTCACCTTCCCTGGCTGTGTTCAAAACAAGGGTAGATGAGGTACTTAGGGATCTGGTTTAGTTTAGGATGAGAATGGTTGGACTTGATGATCTTAAAGGTCTTTTCCAACCTGGTGATTCTGTGAAAGATGACTTAGAGAAAAGAGCCTTTGGCCTAAAGGTAAAATACATGTAAGTGGTGCTTTCTTGTTTTGCAGCCAGTATCCTGCAAGCTATGTCTCTCTTGATCTGTGCAGAGATGTACCAAGTCATGAGGCTCCAGCATATCTGCGAGCTTTACATTATCACGCAGCTTCAGAGCATGCCTAGCAGGGAGCTGGCGTCCACAAGCCTCAGCATCGTTAGCTTGCTCAGAAAGGCCAAGGTACGTGTTCCCTGCAGCAAACCATCGTGCACAGCTTGGCTCAGCTGCTACAACTTCAAAGACTTCTTAAATAATAATAATAATAATAATAATAATATAGTATCATCGTTAATAGAATACATTAATATAAATACATTAATACGATTATTATATTATTAATTATGTAAATATTATAATAATTATAAGTATTATAGTTAATATAATATATTAATATAAATATATTAATATAATTATTATATTACTACTGCTGCTACTACTACTACTACTAATTATTATTAGTATTAGTATTAGTATTAGTATTCCCCCTGCCAAGGACAAATATTAATACACAACCTGTTGATAGCACAAGATACTTGCATGTGTATGTCTGGCAAAGATTAACTGCAAGGTTAGGACTGAGGCTGTTGTCCTTGGGTTTACAAAACCATCAGAACATCTTCAGTGTTATGCTTTTGTGATTCAGCTACAGGGACTTGGTATTTTTATTCCTTTAGGCTGGGTTTTTATGAATTTATGCTGGTTTTTATATTCATTTAGGCTGGGTATTTTTGGGCTCCATCAGCAGAGGGGTGGCCAGCAGGGACAGGGAGGGGATTGTCCCTCTCTGCTCTGCCCTGGGGAGGCCCCAGCTGGAGTCCTGTGTCCAGAGCTGGGGCCCCAGTACAAGAAGGATGTGGAACTGTTGGAGAGGGGTCAGAGGAGCCACAGAGATGCTCAGAGGGCTGGAGCAGCTCCCCTACGGAGAGAGGCTGAGGGAGCTGGGCTGGGTCAGCCTGGAGCAGAGAAGGCTGTGGGGGGACCTCACTGCAGCCTTCCCGTCCCTGAAGGGAGCAGAGGAACAGGAGGGGAATGGGCTTGTGAAAGGGCAGAGACTGGCAGGACAAGGGGGATGGAGTGAAGCTGGAGGAGGGAAGGGGGAGAGGAGAGACTGGGGGAAGTTCTGTGCAGAGAGAGTGGTGAGGGGCTGGAAGGGGCTGCCCAGAGAGGGGGTGGGTGCCCCATCCCTGGGGGTGTTCAAGGCCAGGTTGGCTGGGGCCCTGGGCAGCCTTGTGTAGCTCCAGGCCTGGAGGTTGGTGTCCCTGCCTGTGGCAGGGGGTTGGAGCTCTGTGACCCTTGGGGTCCCTTCCAACCCAGACCAGGCTGGGATTCCATGGTTCTAGGCTGGGTTTTTATTCCTTTATGCTTGTTTTTATTCATTTAGGTTGGGTTTTTATTTCTTTAGGCTGGGTTTCTCTTAATTTAGGCTGGGTTTTTCATTTAGACTGGGTTATTTCTTCATATAGTCTGGTTTTTTATTCATTTGGGCTGGGTTTTTATTCATTTGGGCTGGGTTTTTTATTCCTCTAGGCTGGGTTTGGTATTCCTTTAGGCTGGGTATTTATTCCTTTACACTGGGTTTTTAATTCATTTAGGCTGGGTTTTTATTCATTTGGGCTGGGCTTTTTATCCATTTAGGCTGGGTTTTTATTCATTTAGGCTGGGTTTTTTGTTCCTTTAGGCTGGGGTTTTTATTCCTTTAGGCTGGGTTTTTATTCATTTAGGCTGGGTTTTTTGTTCATTTAGACTGGGTTTTTTATATCTTTAGGCTGTTTTTTTCTTCATATAGTCTGGTTTTAATTCCTTTAGGCTGGGTTTTTTGTTCATTTAGGCTGGGTTTTTATTTCTTTAGGCTAGGTATTTATTCCTTTAGGCTGGGTTTATTCCTTTAGTCTGGGTTTTTATTCCTTTAGGCTAGGCTTTTAATCCTTTAGGCTGGGTTTTTATTACTTCAGGCTGGGTTTTTATTCATTTAGGCTGGGTTTTTTGTTCCTTTAGGCTGGGGTTTTTATTCCTTTAGGCTAGGCTTTTAATCCTTTAGGCTGGGTTTTTATTACTTCAGGCTGGGTTTTTACTCATTTAGGCTGGGTTTTTTATTCATTTAGGCTGGGGTTTTTATTCAATTAGGCTGGGTTTGGTATTCATTTAGTCTGGGTTTTTATTCATTTGGGCTGCGGTTTTATTCATTTAGGCTGGGCTTTTATTCCTTTAGTCAGGGTTTTTATTCATTTAGGCTGGGTTTGGTATTCATTTAGGCTGAGTTTTTATTCCTTTAGGCAGGGATTTTACTCATTTGGGCTGGGTTTTGTATTCTTTTAGGCTAGATTTTATTCATTTAGGCTGGGTTTTTTATTCATTTAATCTGGGTTTTTATTCCTTTAGGATGGATTTTTATTCATTTAGGCTGGGTTTTTATTCCTTCAGGCTGGGTTTGGCATTCCTTTAGGCTGGGATTTTTCTTCATATAGTCTGGTTTATTATTCATTTAGGCTGGGTTTTATTCCTTTAGGCTGGGATTTTTCTTCATTAAGATGGGTTTTTAATCATTTAGGATGGGTGTATTGTTCAGTTAGGCTGGGTTTTTTGTTAATTTAGGCTGGGTTTTTATTCCTTTAGGCTGGGTTTTTTCTTCATTTAGGCTGGTTTTTTTATTCATTTAGGCTGGTTTTTTTATTCCTTTAGTCTGGGTTTTCATTCATTTAGGCTGGGTTTTTAATTCCTTTAGGCTGGGTTTTTATTCCTTTAGTCAGGGTTATTTTCATTTAGGTTTGAATTTTTCTTCATATAATCTGGTTTTTTATTAATTTAGACTGGCTTTTTATTCCTTTAGGCAGGGATTTTACTCATTTAGTCTGGGTTTTTATTCATTTAGTCTAGGTTTATATTCCTTTAAGCTGGGTTTTTATTAATTTAGGATGTTTTTTTAATTCCTTTAGGCTGGGTTTGGTATTCCTTTAGGCTGGGTTTTTTATTCATTAAGTCTGGGTTTTTTATTCCTTTATGCTGGGTTTTTTATTCATTTGGGCTGGGTTTGGAATTCCTTTAGGCTAGGTTTTATTCATTAAGGCAGGGTTTTATTCCTTTAGGCTGGGTTTTTATTCCATTAGTCTGGGTTTTTATTTTTTAGGCAGGGTTTTTTGTTCATTTAGGCTGGGTTTTTATTCATTTAGGCTGGGTATTTTATCCCTTTAGGCGGGGTTTATATTCCTTTAGGCTTGGGTTTTATTCCTTTAGGCTGAGTTTTTATTCATTTGGGCTGGTTTTTTATTCCTTTAGTCTGGGTTTTTTGTTGATTTATTCTGGGTATTTTATTCATTTAGACTGGGGTTTTATTTCTTTTAGGCTGGGTTTTTATTCCTTTAGTGAGGGTTTTTTCTTCATTTAGGCTGGGTTTTTATTCCTTTAGTCTGGGTTCGTATGCATTTAGGCTGGGTTTTTTATTCATTTCGGCTTGGGTTTCATTCCTTTGGGCTGGGTTTTTTATTCCTTTAGGCTGGTTTTTCATTCATTTAGTCTGGGTTTGGTTTTCTTTTAGGCTGGGTTTGGTATTTACTTTAGGCTGGGTTTTTTCTTCATTTAGTCTGGGGTTTTTATTGATTTAGGCTGGGTTTTTATTCCTTTAGACTCGGTTTTTATTCCTTTAGGCTGTGTCTTTATTCATTCACGCTGGGGGTTATATACATTTGGGCTGGGTTTTCATTCATTTAGGCTGAGTTTTTATTCATTTAGGCTGGGTTTTTATTCATTTAGGCTAGGTTTTTTCTTCATACAGTCTGGTTTTTTATTCATTTAGGCTGAGGTTTCATTCATTTAGGCTGGGTTTTTTTGTTCATTTAGGCTGGGTTTTTTGTTCATTTAGGCTTGGTTTTTATTCCTTTAGGCTTGTGTTTTATTCATTTAGGCTGGGAGTCTTTATTTGTTTAGGCTGGGTTTTTATTAATTTAGGCTAGGTTTTTTCTTCATATAGTCTGGTTTTTTATTCCTTTAGGCTCAGTGTTTTATTCATTTAGGCTGGGTTTTTTAATCCTTTTATCTAGGTTTTTTATTCATTTAGGCTGGGTTTTTTGTTCATTTCTGTTGGGTTTTTTATTCCTTTAGGCTGGGTTTTTTATTCATATAGGCTGGGTTTTTATTCCTCTAGGCTGGTTTCTTACTTTATTTAGTCTGAGGTTTTTATTCATTTAGGCTGGGCTTTTTTATTCATTTAGGCTGGGTTTTTATTCATTTAGGCTGGGTTTTTTATTACTTTAGGCTGGGTTTTTCTATTAATTTATGCTGGGTTTTTATTTATTTAGTCAGGGTTTTTATTCATTTAGGCTGGGTTTTTTACTGATGTAGGCTTGGTTTTTATTCCTTTAGTGAGGGTTTTTTTTCATTTAGTCTTTGTTTTTTATTGATTTAGACTGGGGTTTTATTCTTTTAGGCTGGGTTTTTATTCATTTAGACTGGGTGTTTTATCCCTTTAGCCTGGGTTTTTATCCCTTTAGGCTGGGTATTTTATCCCTTTAGGCTGGGGTTTTATTCCTTTAGGCTGGGTTTTTTTTCATTTAAGCTCGGTTTTTTATTCATTTAGGCTGAGTTTTTATTCATTTAGGCTGGGTTTTTATTCTATTAGAGAGGGGGTTTTATTCATAGAATCTGGTTTTTTATTTATTTAGGCTCGGTTTTTTCTTCATTTAGGCCTGGTGTTTTATTCCTTTAGGCTGGGTTTTTATTCCTTTAGGCTGGGGTTTTTTATTCATTTAGGCTGGGTTTTTTATTCCTTAAGGCTGGGGTTTTATTCCTTTAGTCAGGGTTTTTTATTCATTTAGGCTCGGTTTTTTATTTCTTTAGGCTGGGTTTGGTATCCCTTTAGTCTGGGTTTTTTATTCCTTTAGGGTGGGTTTCTATTCATTTAAGCTGGATTTTTATTTATTTAGGCTGGTTTTGTATTCCTTTATGCTTGGATTTTATTTCTTTAGGCTGGGTTTTTTATTCATTTAGGCTGGGGTTTTTTATTCATTTAGGCTGGGTTTTTTATTCATTTAGGCTGGGTTTTTTATTCATTTAGGCTGGGGTTTTTTATTCATTTAGGGTGGGTTTTTTATTCCTTTAGGCTGGGTTTTTATTCCTTTAGGCTCAGTTAAGTTGTTCCTGAAATTTCAGTCTGCAGTCTGGAGTGGAACTCAATGGGATCTGGCATCGTTTGAACCGAGATGAAGTCGCTACTGACCCGTCTCTGGGGTGTCCTTCGCCTCCCGCGCGCATCGCCGTCATCCCGTAATCTCTGTGGTTTCCTTCCTCAGGGACACCTTGCAGTGGTTCGGTTTAGTTACAGCTTTTGCCAGGAAAAAAACAATATTTTTGGAGAAATGAAGACACAATTCTGCTTCTTGTAGTGAAAAAGTGTATGACAGGCAAGTGGTAAAGAGGCTGTAACCTGACAGAGTGTTCAGTCAAACAGCTCAGCAGTGTGGAAGGACCAGAGGCTGGAAGGGGAGAGCTGGTAAAACAGATTTGGAAAACAGAAAAGGAAATAGAAACTGAATTGTTCCCAAGTGCCAGGCATGGAGTTACCTTAAATGGACAGGATTTTGTGGAGAAAGAGGAGACAACAAAGCCAACTTTTCACACTGCTTACTTCCCTCTTTCCAAAGCTCTGCTCCTCTGCAGAGGACAAAGATTCCTGATGGAAGGAGCCCCAGGGATTTGGTCCCCTTCTGCAGAAGGGGATTTTATTGCCCATTCTTGTTTTTCCATCTGTTAACATATTTCCATCAATAGCTTTTACTTCCCTACCTCCTAGAGTCAAAGCTTTATTGAGCAAACTGCTGTGCTGACAGTGGAGATCTGAAATGAAATACTTTGAGGTGTGAGGCACGGTTGTGTTTTAGACACCACAGCATTAAGTGTTGTTTCTCTTTCCTTCTCTCAGTTTCACAATTCTGATTGCCTTTCAACCTGGCTTCTTCATTTTATTGCCACTAACTACCTCATCTTCAGCCAAAAGCCTGAATTCCAAGATCTTTCAGGTAATTTTCCAATTACTTTTCTAATGAGAAATGTTTTTCAGTTCTGCTTCCATCAGAAGCAAGGTGCTGGATAACACTGCTCCTGCACCAGAAGGTGACTAGGACTTCTTTAGGCTATAGAGACTAGTCCAGGCTGAGTCTGTTTGAGCTGGATGGTTCACCCCCACACCAAGGGCAGCACAGCCAGCAGCCACAACCCCTTCTCTTTGGCTCCTGCACTGATTGCTCACTCATAACTGAACTGACTGGGACAGTTTAATCATTGTATATCAACGTCTCCACCTTATGCATATAACTTTGTTTAGTTTGTACGTTTGAATCAAGGTAATGAGTCACTTCCAATACCTGCTTTCTAAGGGCTGAGCTTTGCTTTGAAGAAAACAGGATCCTTACAGTACCCTCTAGCACCTCTTAGGAAATACAGCAACTAATTTCCATGCAAGTCAATAAACCCAGGCTCTTCCAGGAACAGATATTTATTTTCCCCAGCAGTGTATTTTTTTACTGATCTGTATCTCTAGAACTTTTTTGCTCATTGCCTACAGGGAGTTTTCATCACCCCAGTGAATGTTATCTGGACAGGTGCAAACCTTTGACCCATGTTTATATTCAGAACAAAGCTGTTTTGGTCTAAAGTACATTAGAGGTCCTCTTGCCTCATGGTAATGATCTTGAGGCAAACTAGTGGCACCAGGGCTGAAATACCCTCCTTTAGAGTGTTTCAACATGAAAAAATGCCCTCAGGGGATTACCATGTCTGGTTAACTTCTCAGGAAAGAGAAATATAGAATCAGAGAATCTTTAATTGGAAAAGACCTCTGGTATCATCTAGTCCAACTGTCAATACAACATTACCATGTCTACTAATTCCACTACTTTCAGAAGATCTCTCTGCTCCCTTTCATGACTTTTGAATTTATTTTACTAAGTCCTGCCAAGACAGGCTGAGGGAGTTTAGGTTGTTCAGCCTGGAGAAGAGAAGGCTCAGGGGAGATCTTACAGCAGTTTTTCAGTCCCTGAAGTGACCTGCAGGAAAGCTGGGAATGGCTGTTTGTAAGGGCTTGGAGCAGTAGGAAAAGGGGTGATGGGTTTAAACCAGAGCAGGACCTGATGAGACCTGAGGAAGAAGTTCATCACTCAGAGTGGTGGGTCACTGGCACAAGTTGCTCAGAGAGGTGGTGGAGGCCCCTTCCCTGGGGACATTCAGGGTCAGGGTGGATGAAGCTCTAAGCAACCTGATCTAGATCAAGGGTTGGACTAGCTGACCTTTAAAGGTCCCTTCCAACCCAGTGCAGTCTGGTATTCTGTGACTGGCCAGCAGGGACAGGGAGGGGATTGTCCCTCTCTGCTCTGCCCTCAGGAGGACCCAGCTGGAGTCCTGTGTCCAGAGCTGGGCCCCCAATACAAGAAGGATGTGGAACTGTTGGAGAGGGGTCAGAGGAGCCACGGAGATGCTCAGAGGGCTGGAGCAGCTCCCCTATGGAGAGAGGCTGAGGGAGCTGGGCTGGGTCAGCCTGGAGCAGAGAAGGCTGCGGGGGGACCTCACTGCAGCCTTCCCGTCCCTGAAGGGAGCAGAGGAACAGGAGGGGATTCAACTTTTTAAAAGGATAGACAACGACAGGACAAGGGGGAATGGATTAAAACTAAAGGAAGGAAGGTTTAGATTAGATATTAGGGGGAAGTTTTTTACAGAGAGAGTGGTGAGGGGCTGGAAGGGGCTGCCCAGAGAGGGGGTGGGTGCCCCATCCCTGGGGGTGTTCAAGGCCAGGTTGGATGGGGCCCTGGGCAGCCTTGTGTAGCTCCAGGCCTGGAGGTTGGTGTCCCTGCCTGTGGCAGGGGGTTGGAGCTCTGTGATCCTTGGGGTCTCTTCCAACTCAGACCAGCCTGTGATTCTATGACTCAATGAAGTGACTTACTCACTGGTGACTCCATGGCAAGGCAGCACCAGGTGGTCATCCTTAGGTCTGTGCTATAGCATGACCTGGGCAGAATGGAGAGTGCTCACCTTTGGTTTCTAGCTGTATTTGTGCCCTAAATGGTTTCAAACCTCTGTTAAAAGCAGCCTTTGGTGCAGCCTGTGCACCTGTGACGTGGGTTTGGAGGTTACAGCTCTTTCCTTCATTGCTCTGTTCAGCGGAGGAGCGCAGCTTCGTGGAGACACACAGGTGGCCTTCCGACCTGTACCTGAAGCAGCTCGCTGACTACAGGAACTACATCCACTCTCAGAAGTGCCACTGCGTGGTGATGTGAGGAGACTGAGCGCCTGACACGTGTAGCTCAACTGGGAAACCTCTGGAGCAGAGTGACACCGAGCACACGAGTCATGCCCAGAGCACGACCAGAGCGCGACGTGCCCTGCACGCTGTGTGCCAGGCTGCACTGTCCTTCCTCACCCCTTGGCTTTGGTAATAAACTGCCCTGCCTCTTTCCTGCACACATTGAGCAACAGGTCATGAAGATTCCTTCCAAGCACAAGGATCTCTGGCCCATGGGGATTAAACGTGGCCCGAGACAGGGTCACAACTGTCTCTCCTCTCCTCGCTTCAAACCACGTCTTGACTGTGGGATTGCTTTGCATGGTTATTGTCTGCTGCTGGACCAGCTCCTCTTGAAACAGGTGGCTTGGTAAGTGTGAGTAGAGGAGCAGGGAGCACAGCAGCAGTGCCAGGAAGCTGAGAAGCCAACTCCTTGGGTCTTTCAGTGCTTCAGGATGCCAGAATTTGCTGCATCATCCATTGGTTTGCAAAACTGAGGGTAGGCTTAATAAGCATCTCAGCAACTTCATTTCCTACCCCCGTTAAGCCTGGGCTCCTCTCCCGGAGACACTGGCAGTCGCAAGAGTAGCTGTGTGAATTCCAGGGGAACACATCCCCTACTGCCTCCCCCAAATCTCAAGCCCGAAGCTGCTCTCCCTCCCAGACACCAGAAGTTCAGCTTTCATGATCTGCAGCACACCCCTGGCAGCAGGGTCCTGCTGGGTCTGTCTCCAGCAGGAAAAGGTCTGGGAGAACTGAGTGTGCTCACAGCAATCCATCCAGTACTGGGAGGCACTGGGAGGAAAGGGAAGGGGGTGGGCAGCCTTTTTCAGGTTTTCTGGGAGAAAACTCGCAGCACTGGTGACGTTTTTGGGGACAGGGATCTGGGAGTCCTGAGTGTCTGCTGATGTAACAGGGCCTTGAGCACGGCTCTCCACAGGCTCCAGTTGAGTGTAGCTGCCATCCTGTGCCCACAGGCTGCACTGCCCGAGGCAAACCCAGCTGTCTTCTCCAGCTGCCTGGATTCCTTCTCACACACATCAGGCAAAGCTGAATATTGTGACCCAGACAAGGCTTGCAGGAGCTGTGGAAAGATTTCTTGGCCCAAATCACACATTTTTCTTGCACTGGTGTATGTACACCTGGTACTGCTGATGGCAAAAGGAACCCAACCTCTACCTGCACATAGGTACTTTGCTGTGAGATATGAAACGAAACTAAGTGCTTCATTATCATTCTTGTCCTTTTAATTCTGCTTTGCCAGCTGCCTTTTATCTTGGCACATAGCCTGAACCTGGAAAGACAAAGAAAAGATGATGAAAAGGTTGTTGGTGTTTCACAGCAGAGCAGCTCAGTTGTACCTGGACACTGGTGCTGTGACATGAAGATGGAGCAGCACATTGCTGGAGCTGCATCCTTCTGTTTGCATCTAAGAATTGTTTTTATATTTCAATATGGGTTTATAGGTAAATTGGTCTTTTAAAATTCCATCCAGAGGGATTTTAATTTTGGAAAGGTTGAGAGGGTCTATTCCTCTCCTATTTTTGGAAACAAAAAAGAAAGAAGAAAAAAAAAGAAAGAGCTTGTGACTCAGAGCCAGACTGCTGCTGGCTCAAAATGCTGTTGAATTGTTATTTTTGACTTTTTGTCTGGGGATCCTAATGTTCTCTAAAAGATTAGATATATTTCTCTACATCTCTCATAGAAGGACTCTGAAATAGAGTCAGAGTGTTACTTTGCTTTTTTGTGAACCCTGTAGAAAACTGAACATGTTTAAGAAAACAATGAGTGGGGAATAATATGTATTGAAGGTCTATTTAAAACATAATAATTTCCTATCGTTATAGTAGAGGTTAAAATATTTTAAGCATAAATTAACTGGATAGATATGAATAAAATAGGTTTAAGAAGCATAAAGTCATGAAGAGAAATGAGTGTGCAGCTGACCTACAGCACCCCTGGGCACCTGACAGCACCCTGGGTCACAGCACGTGCTTCTACTGGTACCCAGCTCAACTGTCAAAACTAACAACTAAATCACAGAATCCCAGAACCTCCTGAGCTGCCAGGGACCCACAAGGCCCATGGAGCCCAACTCCCAGCTCCACACAGCCCAGCCCAGTCAGAGCTGCACTGAGCGCATCGTCCAGACGCTTCTTGCCCTCAGCCCAGCTCAGCCTGTGACCCCTTCCCTGGGGAGCCTGTGCCAGCCCCAACCCCCCTCTCAGCACAGAACCTCTTCCTAACAGGCAGCCCAGGATGAGGTTGGGCTCCTGGCTGCCTGGGCACGCTGCTGGCTCGTGGGTAACCCTCTGTCGACCCCCAAACCCCTCTCACATGGCCGGCCTCCAGCGCCTGACCCCCAGGCCGGGTGTGCAGCCAGGGTCGCCCCTTCCCAGGGGCAGGATCCGGCACTGGCCCTTGTTAAACTTCCCACTGTCGGTGCTCGCCCAGCTCCCTGACCTGTCCAGGTCTCTCTGCGAGGCTTCTCCACCCCCAGCGGAGCCAACAGCTCCTCCCAGCTTGGTGTCATCTCAGACTTACCTAAGACACCCTCTAGGCCTGTGTCCAGGCTGTTTATGAAATCATATCTTAAGTATGGGACACAGGGGACATGGGCAGCCTCTGCTCAGTGCCTGTGGGGACAGGACAAGGGGCGATGGGCTCAAGTTGGAGCACAGGGAGTTCCCTCCCAATGTGGGGCAGAACTTCTTCCCAGTGAGGGTGAGGGAGCCCTGGGACAGGCTGCCCAGGGGGTGTGGAGTCTCCTTCTCTGGAGAGATTCCAGCCCTGTCTGGATGCCGCCCTGTGCGCCCTGTCCCAGGGACCCTGCTTTGGCAGGGGGCTGGACCCCAGGGGCTTCAGGGGTCTCTTCTGACCCCTATGATTCTGTGACTCTGTGATTATATGATTAAAAAGAGCTGGGCCTAAAATGGAGCCCTGGGAACCCCACTGGTGCCTGGCCACCAGCCAGATGGAACCCCACTCACCATCTCCCTCTGGGCCTGACCTTCAGCCCGTTGCCCACCCAGCACATCACGGCTTTGTCTAGTTGGACACTGGACATTTTGCCCAGCAAGGTGCAGTGAGACCCAGTATCAAAAGCCTCACTGAAACCCCCCAGATAACATCACCTGGTGTCCCTTGGCCAGCCAGCTGGGTGGCCTTGTCGTGACAGGAAATCAGACTGGATAGACAGGACCTGCCTCACCTGAGCTCGCCTTGGCCGTGACCAGTGACCGCGCTGTCCCTGAGGTGTTCTTCAGCAACTCCCCACACGATTCCCTCCATAATTTCACCAGGCCCCGAGGTGAGACTGACAGGCTGGTAGTTACCAGGGTCTTCTTGAAGACTGGGACACTGTTTGCCAGCTCCCAGTCAACTGGGACCTCTCCAGATTCCCGAGAGCATTGAACAGTAATTGAGAGAGGTCTGGCACTGACATCAGCCAGCTCCATGAGTACCCTGGCATGAATCCCATGGGGCCCATGCACTTCCTTGGATCCAGGAGCAGCAGCACATCTCCCACAAGTTTGGGGCTCACAAGGAGTTTCTCATTTCCCACAGTCCTGGTCCTCCAGCTCGGGGCATGTGGAGTCCCAGAGCCCACGACTGTGCTGAAGAGAACTGCAAAGAAGGGGTTAAATGCCTCTGCTTTGTCCCTGTCCCCGTCAGTAAGGTCACTGTTCTCATCCAGTAACTGACCAGTGTTCCCTCTGGGTCTCCTCTTGTTATTGATGTATTTGAAAACCCCCTTTTTGTTGCCTGGCACAGTACTGGGCAGCCTCAGCCCTAACTGAGCTTCGGCCACATGAATTTTCTCCCTACAAAGGCCACCAGCGTCCCTACAGTCCTGCCCGACCTTGTTTCCACTGGCCACGCTCTGTCTTTTTCCACCTGAGCTCTAGAAGAAGGTCCTTGTTCAGCCAACCCAGCCTCCTGGCCCAGCTACTTGACTTCCAACTTTTTGGAACTGCCTGTCCCTGTGCTTCTAGAAGGTGGCACTGAAAAGGTGACCAGCGCTGATGGACCCCACTCCATTCACAAGCAGCTTCCCTGTGGACCTTACCACCTAGTTCCCTGAGCAGCCCGAAGTCTGCTCTCCCCACATCTGGTGTTGAACTTTTGGAGGCAGTTTTCTTCCTCTAACCAGGGACTTTAAATTCCACCACTTCATGGTCACTATGGCCACGATGGTCACCTACCACCACTTCCCCCCCGAGACCTCCTCTGTGCTCAAGCAACCGAGCTAGCAGGACACCTTTCCTCCTTGGCTCCCTTAATACCTGAACAAGGAAGTTGTCCAGTGGCTTTAGGAATCTCCTGGACCTGTTTTTGCTAGCCATGGGGTGCTCCCCGTTAACGCCTGGCAGGTTGAAGTCCCCCATCATGACAAGAGCAGACAATCAGAGCTTTCTCTCAGTTCCTTGACAAACAATTCGTTGATGTCATCATTCCAGGTGCCCTGTAGTAGACACCCACAGTGACATCCCCTCTATTGGTTTGTCCCTCAATCCTTACCAGAGACTCTCAAGGGTGTCCTCACCAACTGACACCCCTGTGCAGCCCAGCCCCTCCACGTACAGACCCACCCCCCACCTCTCCTGCCCTGCCCGTCTCTCCTGAAGAGCCTGTAACCATCCATCCCCTCACCCCAGTCTCAGGGCTCTTCCCACAGGGTTTTCCTTAGGCCAGCGATGTCAGACCTCTGGGATGGAGCCAGGGCTTGCAGCTCTTCTCTCTTGCTCCTCCTGCTACGTGTGTTGGTGTGGAAGCACTTCAGACCTGCTGCAGCGTACCCCACACCTCTTGGAGTGGACTTAAGGGACTCACCAACACACAGCACCTCTGACTGTAGCACCTCTGACTGTAGCACACCATCCCATGTTTTCTCACCAGCCATGAGGATGCACTTCACCTGGACTTGTGGTCCCACCCCTGACCCCGACATGCTTCCCCTCAGGTCACCTCTAGCTGCCCTTGTTTTACCCCCTTCCCCCTTCAGAAGGAGCTTAAAGCCCTGCCAAAACCTGGCATAGGATCCTTGTCCCCCTCTGGGACAGGTGCACCCCGCCTGCTGCCAGCCATCCCAGCACCAAACAAACCATCCCATGTTCAAAGAACCCCAAACTCCACTGACACTGACAGGTCCAACACGCCTCAGGCTGGCTTCTGGCACGGAACCGACACAGCAGCTGTGTGCACGTCAGTCTGCACCACTTGTAGCCATAAATCCTTACTCCTTTGAAAGCTTCCCCAGGTTTTTTGCTGGAATTTAGCACGCTGGCACTAATTTAAGTATCAATAACATATACCATCACACTGCCTTTAATTTTCTGCATGAGTTTGACAGGCATTGAAGAGCAGGCTGAGTGGAAATGCAAACACCTCATACCCAACCAAGAGAAATATTTTGCTGTTGTGTGTTTTAGTCAGGGGTAACCACAGGGGTTTTTCACAGATGAAGCCAGGCAGTGTGAAATGATCTATTATTTACTCAAAGGTTAATGCATACCATTACTCAGACATCAAACCAGCTTTCCATGTTACTGAGTAGCCCACCATGCTGCACCAGGTGTGGCTGGGATGCCCTGCAGACACAGGCTGTCTGATAACTTTTAATTCTTAGAATTCTTACCCTAAATTGTCTTTGTTCTGTGTGATGATTCTCCATAGCAGCATGTTCATCCCAAAGCTATTTTTAAAACCACACATGGCTACAGTAACATGGCTAAAACTGGATCGTGATGCTTGCTGAGTTGCTGTTGGCCCTTTATTCCTTTTAGTGGAGACTTCAGCATTGTATCCATCATGGATAGGCAGGGATTAGGGAAGTGCTGAGACGGGTGTTTGTGAGTAACTTTATGTGGTATAAAACAAAAGAGGCTGTGGGACATTAAAAAAGGAAAAACAACTTGATACTGTGGTATAAAGTACAAATTGGGAACCAGGTGAGAAAGATTTTATTTAAGCAAATGAGAAACGGAAAAAAAGTGAGATGTCTGTGGAGGAAGATTCCAGTGGTCCTGGGCTCTCCTGGAGTCATGGGACATGGGAAGTGTTGGGGTAAAGAAGGGCGCTGGTGACAAATCGGTGTGCCCTTGGGCAAGTCTTGGGGGGTTTGGGATTACAGTGTCAGTTGAGGTTTAAGGAGGGGTTAGACTCCCAAGTCCTGCATTAACTAACCCTAAAAATCCCCTTTGAGAAGAGGATATTTTGAATGATGGATCTCACCATATCATTCTGGCTGTACCAGTACTTGTGTCTGCTTGCCCCAAGCTAGCACTCAGCCTTACAGAGACTAACAAAGAAAGCTTTCTGCACTGATAATGTTTTTCACATGATAGTTAAAGAATCTCTACTCTCATCCTTCAGGTCTTGGTGTATTTGATTTGAGAAAAAAACAAACCCAGATGGAAGAAAAGCTATTTTATAAGGAATGTGCTGGAAGTCCTGTATGTTTTAATATACCCTGACCAAGTGTACATGTTTTAGGTTCAATATGTAAAAGTTTGTTACAAAATAAAACCATTTTCTTCAGTCTCAGGTGATCATTTACCAGTGTCCATTAAGCAACAAGAGCATTATGCTGGAAATATGTTTTTTAGGTTATTACAATCACAAAATCATCAAATCACAGCATGGTTTGTGTTGGAAGGTACCTTAAGGGTCATCTGGTTCCAACTCCCCCCACAATGAGCAGCAACATCTTCAAGTAGATGAGGTTACTCAGAGCCCCATCCAACCTGACCTTGACCGTGTCCAGCGGTGGGGCACCTACCACCTCTCTGGGTGACCTGAGCCAGTGTTCTGCCACCCACAGCAGTGGGGTGGCATTCTTTCTTTATATATATAAGACATTCATTCTTTATATCTAGTCTGAATCTCCCCTCTTAAACTTTAAACCCATCACCTCTTGTGGTACCACAACAGGCCCGGCCAAAAACTCTGTCCCCATCTTTTTGATAAGCCACCTGTAAGTGTTGAAGGGCTGGAATACCCAATCCAGCCCTCCCATCATCTCCAGGGCTCCTGGGGACTGGCTCCCACAGCTCCGTGTTGCCCTTGTCTGAGGGACCCCTGAGCTGGAGGCAGCGCTGCCGGGGGGTCTGTGTCCCAGAGCGGAGCCGAGGGGCAGAATCCCCCTTTCCCAGCCCAGGGTCCCGCTGCTGGGGATGCAGCCCAGGACACGGAGGGTTTTTGGGGTAACAGTGCACAGTGATGGGTCACATGGAGCTTCTCACCCCCAGCACCCCAAGCCCTTCTCCTCAGGGCTGCTCTCCATCCACCCCCCAGGCTGTCACTGTGCTGGGGATTGCCCCAACCCACAGGCAGGACCTTGCCCTTGGCCTTGCTGAATTTCATGTGGTTTTCATGGTCCCACCTCTGCAGCCTGTCCAGGTCCCTTTCAATGGCATCCCTCCTCCCTTCCCTCCAGCGTGTCAATCACACCACACAGTTCAGTGTCACCAGCAAACTCTCTGTGAGTCCACTCCACCCCACTGTCCATGTCACTGTGTAGAACTGGTCCAAATATGGACCCCTGAGGGACACCACGAATCACTGGGCTCCATCTGGATACTGAGCCATTGACCACCACCCTCTGGATGTGACCAGCCAGCCCATTCCTCATCCCCCAACACAAGTCATACATCAAATTCCCACCCTTCCAGTTTACAGAGAATTGTTCAGTGGGACTGTGTCAAAGGTCTTATGGAAGTCCAGATAGATGACATCTGTGGCTTTTCCCTTGTCCCCTGGTGTACTCACTGTGTGATAGAAGGCCACTATTTTTCTCAGGCAAGAGTTGCCCTTTGTGAAGCCATTGAGCTGACAGGAAAACCTCCCTGTCCCCTGTGTGCCCTAGCAGAACTTCTAGGAGGATCTGTACTGTGATCTTCTCAGGCACAGAGGTGGGGCTGACAGGTTGGTAGTTCCCAGTGCCCTTCTTTCCTCCATTTTCCGTGCAACAGAGCAGTGGATGTTGTCTACCTTGCCTTCAGCAAGGCTTTTGACACCATCTCCCACAGCATCCTCATAGACAAGCTCAGGAAATGTGGGTGGGGTGGATTGAAAACTGGGTGAAAAAGAGAGCCCAGAGGGTTGTGATGAGTGGCAGAGTCTATCTGGGGCCTGTCACAAGTGGTGTCCTTGGGGTCAGTCCTGGGTCCAGCCCTGTCCAATGCCCTCATCAAGGGCTTGGATGAAGGGACTGAGTGTACTCCTGGCCAGTTTGCTGCTGATCCCAAACTGGGAGGAGTGGGCGACGTGCCTGCAGGCTGTGCTGCCATCCAGCCAGAGCTGGGCAGAGTCACCTTGTGACACTCAGCAAGGACAAGGGCAGGGTCCTGCTCCTGGGGAGGAACAGCCCAGCACCAGGGGGACCTGCTGGGAGGCAGCGCTGGGGACAGAGACCTGGGAGTCCCCGTGGGCAACAGGGTGACCAAGAGCCAGCGACGTGCCCTGGGGCCAAGAAAGCCAAGGGCATCACCTGGGGGGTGACCAGCAGGTCAGGGGGTTCT
Source organism: Porphyrio hochstetteri (assembly GCA_020800305.1). Lineage (NCBI taxonomy): Eukaryota > Metazoa > Chordata > Aves > Gruiformes > Rallidae > Porphyrio > Porphyrio hochstetteri. Next base: position 1,107,333 of record CM036938.1, on the reverse strand, counting down.
GCTGCCCCTCTGCTCTGCCTGGGGAGGCCTCGTTGGGAATTGTGTGTGTGGTGCTGGGCTCCCTGGGTCAGGAGGGACAGGGAGCTCCTGGAGAGGGGACAGCAAAGGGCTGTGGGGATGCTGAGGGCACCAGAACATCTCTCTGGCACAGAGGTGCTGAGGGACTTGGGGCTGCTCAGCCCAGAGAAGAGAAGCCTGAGGGGAATCTTCTCAGTGCTGATAAACCCCTGAGGGGTGGGCTCAGGAGGAGGGGTCAGGCTGTGTTCAGGGGTGCCCAGGGACAGGACATGGGGCTGTGGGCACAGGCTGGAGCAGAGGAAGTTCCCCCTGACCCTGAGGAGGAACTTCTGTGCTGGGAGGGTGGCAGAGCCCTGGGCCAGGCTGCCCAGAGAGGATGGGGAGTCTCCCTCCATCTCTGGAGACATTCCAACCCTGTGATCCTGGGTGTCCTGTGCAGCCTGCTCGAGGGGACCCTGCTCCGGGGGTGGGACTGGGGATCTCCAGAGGTCTCTGCCAATCCCTACCTGAGGCTCTGTGGTTCTCTAAGTGCCTTTCTAAATCTGTTAAGTCACTGAGGGTGGTGGTGCACCCTCTGTTTTGAGTGTGCTACGATGGGGATGGTGGTGACAGGGGCTGTGAGTGCTGCACCTTATCCCCCAGCAGGTATTTGCCACGGGCACATCAAACATTCAAACTGTCATCCTGTCCCTGCTGCCACCACTCTGCCTTTCCTTCTCACCCTTCAGTTTGCCCTTGGCTCCTCCACGCTGTCTCTGGCCTTCCTCTCCTCCCCTCTTACACCCGGGGATCCAGAGCTGTCACTCTGTGGGGCCTTACAGACCCCCAGCTCTGCTCTGCTCTGCTCCCCCCTCCCTGAGAACAGCTTCCCAGGGGATCCTACTGACTCACCTTTTAGCATCAGGAAGTGGCTTTCCTGGAGCTCAGGGTCCCGACTGGGCTCTTGGCCTCCCCACATCCCCAGGCACTGCAGCTCCCCCGCTGCGTGGCCCAGCCCAGGTTACAGCCCCGGCAACAAGGCCTGCAAGCGCCCGAGCCAAGAGCCCCGTCTGCCCTGGGACCCCACCAGCCCGGGCTGCGCAGGCCTCCGGTACCGAAACGCGGGCCTGTGGGGTGACACCCACCACAGAGCCCCGTATGGACCCGCTGAGCCGGCCTGTTTCCTGCAGTGTCCCTGCTGCCCCCGAGGGGCAAAGGAAAAGCACAACCTCTGCACCCGATTCCGTCTACAGCCACCCCAAGGACCGCGGGGCTCTCGTCGCTTTGGCTCTGCCCGCACGGGACAGCAGCAGCGGGAAGCAGCCCAGGGCCCTACGAGCTGGGGAGTTTCCTGGCCATCCCAGCCCACCCGGAGCAGCCTCATCAGGCCTGGCCATCCCCTTCTGAGGCTGATAATCCTCTGATGAGTAAAACTGGGCAAGATAACCCGGCAGCTTCAAAGGAAGCACAGACCTCTTCACACGCTAGCAGGGGTGCTTAGTAAATCCAAAAGAAGGTCTGTTGAGGGATATTAGCTCTTTAGTGGGAGCAAAGAAGTTTTAATTCAAATAAATTGCTTGGGATTAGACCTGGGTGTCATCTGTGCTGTTTGCTTTGCTCGGCATGAGCAGGTCAATCTGCTGAAGGCTTTCTGCCAGGCTACAATTGTTTCTCTTGGTAGTTTCCCTATCTGCTGGTACAGCCCTGTGTTTAGTCTTCCAGTATGGAGCAGTATTTTGGTGTCACGCTGATGTCCTGGCACTGTTTACCCCAAATGTGGGACTCTTCAGCTCTCCATGTTCTGCCAGCAAGGGCAGGAACTTGAGGACTGTAAACCAGGAGATAAAGAGGCCCCAGCCTTCAGCAGAAACTGCAAGTCAGCTGGGTAAGAGCCTGCCCGCTGCTCGGACACCCCAAAAGAACCCGATTACATAGTAGGAGACTAAGAATCGCCATTGGCCTTGGACAGTGAGCCCCACACCTCCCCTCCCCTTCTCCCTTGCATCAGGGGTGCATTTTAACTTTGGTTCCCCCCACAGGAAGCGAACCCCTTCCCCTTTTTGCGGGAGGTGCCCTGTACCCAGCGAGTCTCTCAAAGCACCATCAGTCTCCCAGGAGGGCTTTGGGAAAGGTCCGTTCCTTCACGGCAATCCCAGCTGGGAACTGTAACTGGTGTAGATGTCACTGTCACTGGAGAGTGAGGGGTGAGCCCGCTACGGCCTCAGGGATGATGGGCCCTGACAAGCGCAGAGCCCAGGTCTCTCTTGTCAGGAGCAGTCTCTGCCCTGGCCCGCAGCAGCCGGCGGGCTCGGCAGGTTCCTGTTCACCACAGGATGGGCCGGAGCGTTTTCACCCAGCCCCGGGGGTTTTCCGGGGTGACAGGCAGCAGCCGTCGCCTGGCGCGGCAGGACAGGGCCCGGCAGAGGTTGGCACTGTGCACTCGGCCTCAGAGCCAGCACTGGTGCGGGGAGAATCCTTCTGTGCCCCGAGCCCAGCCCGTCCACAGGCTCTACGTGGGATGTCCCAACGCTCCCTTGGACATTCGGTTCCTGTTTCTTGCCAACTGAGGGCCCGGCCAGATTCGCTACTTCCCCCCGGCTGGCACTGCCTGGGGGTCATCCCAGCAGGCAGATGTCGGGCCTGTGTTCGCTGTCTGGGGCTGTTTTAACCCTGGCGATGCCAGTCCCGACGCTGACCTGTCCTGCAAGACCAGCTCTGAGTAAAGCCCGAGGTTCTCTCCGGAGCGCGAGCTGCCGGCGCGGCAGCCAGGAAGGCAGCGGGCAGCTGGAAGGTGTGTGGGCAGCACATGTCGGGAAGAAGGAGCCTTTCAGCTTGATTCCTTGCCTGACGGCACAGCAGGGTCCAGGAGCTTACACAGGGAAGGGTGGGAGCTCTGGCTACCTCCACACCGAGAGCTGACGCTTCAGACCACGGTGTTTTACCCGCTGGGTTTTTGTATCCAGGGTCCAGGAGCCTTTGCTCTGTGTGAACGTGAAGCCAACGGCCCAGCAGGGATGAAGCCAGCACTGAACCCCAACGAGAGCAAACCAGAAGAGGTAAGTGCGGTCCCATCACCTCCCACACCCCTGCTCAGTTCCCCCACCCCAAGAAGAGGTTTTGGAAGTCGTCAGTTTCATTACCAAGCTTTCCCCAAACCAGTCCCCTTTCAGACCTGCTCACTGGAGGCTTATGGACTTCCCAGGTGCTTCGGTGGTGCCAGGCCTTGGTGCTTCAGTGGTGCTGGGCCTTGGTGCTTCAGTGGTGCCAGGCTGTGGTGCTTCAGTGGTGCTGGGCCTTGGTGCTTCGGTGGTGCTGGGCCTTGGTGCTTCGGTGGTGCTGGGCCTTGGTGCTTCAGTGGTGCTGGGCCTTGGTGCTTCAGTGGTGCTGGGCCTTGGTGCTTCGGTGGTACCGGGCCTTGGTGCTTTGGTAGTGCTGGGCCTTGGTGCTTCGGTGGTGCTGGGCCTTGGTGCTTCGGTGGTGCCAGGCCTTGGTGCTTCAGTGGTGCTGGGCCTTGGTGCTTTGGTAGTGCTGGGCCTTGGTGCTTCAGTAGTGCCGGGGCTTGGCCTTTCAGTAGTGCCGGGGCTTGGCCTTTCAGTGGTGCCGGGGCTTGGTGCTCCATTGGGGATGGGAGATGGGGTGCTTCAGCCAGACGCCCCCGGCTCTGAAGGCTGATGTTGCCCAGTGCCTGGAGGGGGCTGGCAGAGGAAACAGTCTGGGAAGAGCCTCTGGTCTCAGGACCGTTCTGCTTTCCGAGAAGCAGTGCTGAGAGCCGGAGGGGAGGGGACGCTGTGCTGCCCAGGACTTGCTGAGGTGCAGCGAGTGCTCACACAGTGCCTGGCACAGGGCTGGGCCATGGGGCACAGAGAGCTGCCTGCACCCAGCTGCCCAAATTCTCCTTTCTCAGGACCGCGCAGGAGTGATCTCAAAGCGCGCGTTGTCCTGTGCGCGGAGGAGCCAGCTTCCTCCTGCGCTGCTGGTGCTGCAGACACCTCACCTGGGAAGCCCTGGTCGGGGAGGGGCAGAGGGTTTGTGGCTGCCGGCTGCCTGTGTGTGGAATAAGGGAAACAAGGCCCTGTGGGCACTGCTGCTGGTTTCCCCCAGGCTCACGGGAAGGAGAAGGTCTGGAGCAGCCCTGGGCTCCCCAGTACAAGAGAGATGGGGATGTACTGAAGAGACGTCAGCCAAGGGCCACCAAAGGAATTGCAGTATCTGTCGTATGAGGGGGGCTGAGAGAGCTGGGGCTGCTCCCCCTGGAGAAGAGGGGCCTGGGGGGTTCTTGTCCTGACATAGGGAGGGAGTAAGGGAGGAAGGGGGGGATGAAAATGATGGACCCTGTCCCTTCCCAGCATTGCCCTATGCCCAGAGCAGAGGCTGCAGGCACGCACGGGGATGCCAGAGGCTCCATCTAAGCCAAAGGAAAATCTCTTTTGTTTGGGCTGTGGAGGCTCCATCCTTGGAGAAGGAAAGCCCTGACAGGACACGGCCCTGAGCAGGCGGATCAAGGTGACTCTGCCCCGAGCAGAGGCCAGAGCTCTCTGTCATCCGGTGTGAGCCAAACGTGTGGGACTGGCCTGGCACTGCCAGGCAGGACAGGCACGAGGGGCATCGCTGGCAGCTCAGCCCCGGCCAGAGCAGCCGGTGCCGAGCGGCTCCGGAGCCTCGTGGTGCCGCAGCCCTAAAGGGACCCCGGTCGCTGGTGTCCTCCTGCTCTGACACCCCCCTCTGCTCAGCACTTTGGGTGTCCTCCAGGGACAGAGCCAAAAGACAAGTATTGCTGCTTTAGAGCAAGTGACCCTGTGAGGAGATAACGTCCTCCTGGGAGGAGTTTCCAGCGGGGAGGGCTCAGCGCTGCTCATAAATATCCTGGTTGGAGCGGGGGACTCCACTTCTGCCCCGTCCCAGCTGCCTGCGAACTCGCCCTCGACGCTCCAGCTCCCCTTGGGAAGGCAGCATGGTCGAGTGGTTTGTCAGGAGCCAGATCAGGGATCACAGCGTGACCCTGTTCGTGACGTCCGACTGCCCGCAGAGCCGCAACGCCATGGAGATGCTCAAGAGCTACAACTTCGTGCCGGGCAGGCTGCGCGTGGTCGACATCACGGACAGGGACAACGTCCAGCACTTCATCCAGCAGAAGACCGGCCGCAACAGCGTAAGTTCTGGCAGCCTTTGCTCCCCAGCCTGCCGGTCCCTCGTCCCCGCCAGCCCACGCTCTGTCTGGCTGGGCCAGGGGCTCCGGCGAGGTCCCTTTCCCCTCCTCTCTCCGTGCCGGGGGGCAGGGAGAAGCCGCTCGCCTTCCCCATCCCCATGAAGGCTCCTCTTTCGGTGCCTCGGCTCCTCCCACCCCAAAGCCCCGGCAGGGACCCGTGCTGCCCTGCGGAGGGGTGCAGCCTGCTCCCCATGGCTGCGGCTGGCTCGGCGCAGAGCCCTGGGGCTGCAGCACCTCCCGGGACGGGCTGTGCCTCCCCAACCCTGTGGCCAAGGCCACCGGCTGCCGAGGAGACGCCGGGGTTGCCGTTCCCTTCTCCCTCCCCGTTAAGTCCCCTCATGAGCCCCAGCCCCACAGGCCAGTGACGGGGGTGGGAGGGAAGGCAGCGCTGCCCGAGTCCCAGGGGGATTTTCCCTGCGCTGGGCTCCCGTCCTGGCAGGTGGCTGGGCTGGGCCCAGGGGACATCCAGAGCTGAGCTGCCATGCGGGCAGCGGGACTGCCAGCGGGCCCGTCCCCACGTCTGTCCTGCCCGGGCCACGGCAGAGCCAGTCGCTCCCGCTGCCCACACCTCCTGCCAGGAATCGCTGATGGAGTCCGGCCGCTGTCCTGGCCTCTGCTGGACCCCCTGCTCGATTTGGGCTTCAGGGGGGGCACAGGGACCTTGCTGTGGGCTTCACTCCCCGCGCCCTGTCCTCAGGCCGGCACCTGAGCACGTCTGACCCACGCAGCCCCACCAGACAGCCAGAGCAGCTGGGCAGACAGGGAGAGAGGGAGAAAGGAGGGGAAAAGGAGGCAAGGAGGAAGAGAGGTGGAAGCTGTACAACTTTGTCAGAGCAGCAGCACGCAGAGAGCAGAAAGCCATTTCCCAGAAGCAGGGGGGGCAATAGGATCAGTCGGGAAGTGGCAGCACATTTCCAGGAGGTAAATCCCCCTTCCGAAGGGGGAAGATGATGGAGGGGGGGACACAGAGGGAGGGACAGAGTGAGATTTTGAGTCTGAAGGAGAAGGGTGTGAGGTCTGCAGCAAGACAAGTCCATTCCTGAAAGCAGAGGGTCATTTCCCAGCAGGGGAGGCGGCAGGAGCCGGGCGGCGGGCATGGGGGGGGGCTAAGGCGTCCCCCAGACAGGAAGGCTTGTCGTAGCTGTGGCTGGGGCCGGGCCTCTGCAGGGATGGGAAGGCTTTCCTCACCAGCTTGGCCATGGGGGATGAAGGAAACTCTTCTCTGTGCTCCCTTCAAAGCTCTCCGTGCTGGTGCCACCAGTGACAGCCCGCAGCTGCAGGGGTCGGGGGGGTTGCTTTGCCAGCACCGCTCTCGCTTCTGCCTGGCTGCTCATCCCTGCTCATCTTCCTGGCCTGGGGCTCGGGTGCTTCTCCCCAGCTCGGCCGGGATTTTCACTGCCCCCTGCGGAGCGCGGCGCACAGGAGCCTCGAGGAAGCGGCTGCGGTGCCGCAGCTCCTGCTGGTCATCAGGAGAGGGGTGCTCGTCCTTGCTCCGCTTATTTTGACATCGGGCCCTGCACTGGCCATCGTCGCTCCTCTCTCAGCCAGGCGACCGTCCTGAGCCGGCCAGGAAACGGGCCGGGCACAGGCAGGGGAATCGCTGGCGCTGGGGCTGCGAGGCAGGAGCCGGACAAGAGGCCAGGGAGGGGTGTGTGGAGAAGGGGTCGTGCCAGAAGCCCCCATCTGCTCTGCCCAGGGGCTGTCTGGTGCCTGGCAGCACGTCCCACCACGGCAGTGCCGGAGCTCGGAGACCCCGCTGTGGGCACAGGCGCGGTGCCTGCGCCCCTCGGGTCCCGGCACTGGGGGCCGCTCGCTGCGCTGGGACCTGTGTGTGTCTGCAGCCTGCCCAGCGCCCCCCTCCCGCTGCCCAGTCTCAGCCTCCGCCACAAAACGCAGCGGCTTCCCTGCCCTTCTCTTCCCGCAGCAGCTCTCCAGGCGGGCGGGGGCTCGGGGCGAGGCCAGGAGGACGCTGTGAATCTGCTGTCCTTGCTCCCCAGACAGCCCCTCTGTGCCCCCCCGCTCTCCCCATTAACCCCTGTGGTGTTTCTGCCCAGGCCCCTTACATCTTCATTGGGAGGTACTACATCGGAGGGTTTTCTGACCTGCAGAGGATCAGCCACGAGCTGCCCACGATGCTGCAGCAGATCGGGGCCCTGTGATAGCTGGAGGTGAGTCCTGGGGAGAGCGAGGCCTTGGCAAAGGACATGGCACCAAGGCCTCTGGTGCCACAGGGGGCTGTGCCTGGCCTTTGCCTGGGCCACGGCGACATGGCTCAGCTCGTAGAGCTTCCTTTGGCAGTTTGCTTTCCCTGTGTCCAAAGACACAGCCTGTTGCTCTCCAAGGAACATCAGCATTTCTGGCTCAGGTGGTGAGTGCCCCGGGTTTGCCAGTGCACCTCAAGGGCTCCCGGGGCGAGATGCTGACCGAGCAGAGGAGAACCAGGCAGGAGAGCGACCTCAGGCGTGAATGGCCTCTGCCGGGCTCACTGGAGGAAAGCAGCAGCACCCCAGGGTCCACTGCTCTCGTCCAGTGTCCCTTCAGCACCGAGCTGTGCCACGTACAGGGGGGGTGGAATTTCCCACAGAATCCCCAAATCACTGGGTTGGAAAGGCCCTTTAAGCCCATCAAGTCCAACCGTCCCTGTCCTGTGCTAAACCAGATCCCTGAGCCCCTCATCTCCCCGCCTGTTAAACACACCCAGGGCCGGGGACTCAGCCCCTCCCTGGGCAGCCTGGGCCAGGCCCTGACAGCTCTGCCAGGGAAGAACTTTGCCCTCCCAGCTGAGCTGACCCTGCCCTGGGGCAGCTTGAGCCCATTGCCCCTTGTCCCATCTCCTGTCCCCTGGCTGAAGAGACCCTCGCCCACCTCTCTGCACCCTCCTGGCAGGGCAGGGGAGGTGGGGAGAAGGTCTTGAGGCCATTTCCCCTTTCAAACCCACATCCCACCTCTGCGGAAGCCGCGATGCCGCCGGGTGTACAACTGGACACGGGGTGTTGGTGGGTGTGTGTGCCCAGTTCCTCCCCTGCCCGTGGGGTCAGCGCTGCGAGTCTCACCTGGCTCCGCACTCGGCTCGGCGCAGTCGGAGGCCCCGGCGCTCTCTGGGGCCCAGAGCTGCCCGTAGGGTGAGGGGTCGGAAGCGCCGGCTGCTGGACCCCTCGTGCGCTGCTGTGCACAGTGAGTGTGAGCACACACGGCCCCGTGTGTGCCTGGAGAGACACACGTGTGTGCCTCAACCTGCAGCAAACGCCGCGCCTGTGGGACAGGTGAAAGCGGCGTGTGGGGTGTCCCCAGCACCCTGCCCCAGGCTGGTACTGTGCTGCTGGAGTGGTTCCCAGCAGCAGTGGCCTCAGCCCTCTGTGTCTGCTCTTTCTGCTTCCAGGAGAGGGATGACCCGCAGCTGTGGCCCCCTTGTTCCGAGCCGCACGCTTCTCGGAGCAAATCGCTTGCTGCTTCTCTGAGGGATCACACGCAGCTCCTCTCCCTTCCACCGATCGGTGCTGAGAGGCGGCGCCGCCTCTGCATCCTCCCTGTAGCTCTGCACCTCTCGACGTGCTTCAGCCAATAAACTCCCCTTGCTGCCCGCAGCCTCGTGGTTCTTTCCCGCACAGCCCCGGTGCCGTGCCCCTGGCAGACTCCCCGCTGCTCTCCCCCGGCCCCGTCCTCCCTGTCTCTCCCGAGCAGCCTCTGGGGATTCCCGGTGCTGCCTGTGCCCCGCAGGGACGGGTGACAGGGGCCCGAGCTGCGGCGTGTGCGGGCGGCTGTACGCGGGTACCCTGCGGCGGGGCCCTGCGCACACATCCCCTGCCCGGGACCCGCCGGCCCTGGGCCGGGCCGGCCTCTCGCCGCAGGCTCTGGGGCCCCTCCGAGCAGCGCTGCCGGGGGCGGGAGGAGACACGGGCCCGTCCTGCGCTGCTGGGCCCTGACACACCAAGAGCCTGGTGGGCACGGGCAGAACCCCTGAGACACACGGGCCCCGGGCCGGGGGAAGGGACGGCACCGGGCCGGGAAACGGGCCCGCGGGAAGCGCCCGGTGCCGCTGCCAGGCCGGGCAGGAGCTGGTGAAATGCCTGGCAGCACAGGAACAGCCGCTGGCAGGGACAGCGCGAAGGATGCTCCCCCTCCAGGAGCAGCTGTGACACCCCAGTTTCCTGTTCCCCTGAGGAACAGCTGTGACACCCCAGTTTCCTGTTCCCCTCCAGGAGCAGCTGTGACACCCCAGTTTCCTGTTCCCCTGAGGAACAGCTGTGACACCCCAGTTTCCTGTTCCCCTCCAGGAGCAGCTGTGACACCCCAGTTTCCTGTTCCCCTCCAGGAGCAGCTGTGACACCCCAGTTTCCTGTTCCACTCCAGGAACAGCTGTGACACCCCAGTTTCCTGTTCCCCTCCAGGAACAGCTGTGACACCCCAGTTTCCTGTTCCCCTGAGGAACAGCTGTGACACCCCAGTTTCCTGTTCCCCTCCAGGAACAGCTGTGACACCCCAGTTTCCTGTTCCCCTCCAGGAGCAGCTGTGACACCCCAGTTTCCTGTTCCCCTGAGGAACAGCTGTGACACCCCAGTTTCCTGTTCCCCTCCAGGAACAGCTGTGACACCCCAGTTTCCTGTTCCCCTCCAGGAACAGCTGTGACACCCCAGTTTCCTGTTCCCCCTGAGGAACAGCTGTGACACCCCAGTTTCCTGTTTCCCTGAGGAGCATCTGTGACACCCCAGTTTCCTGTTCCCCTCCAGGAACAGCTGTGACACCCCAGTTTCCTGTTCCCCTCCAGGAACAGCTGTGACACCCCAGTTTCCTGTTCCCCTCCAGGAGCAGCTGTGACACCCCAGTTTCCTGTTCCCCTCCAGGAGCAGCTGTGACACCCCAGTTTCCTGTTCCCCTCCAGGAGCAGCTGTGACACCCCAGTTTCCTGTTCCCCTGAGGAACAGCTGTGACACCCCAGTTTCCTGTTCCCCTCCAGGAGCAGCTGTTGAACCCCCAGCACAAAACGGTTCCACATTCTTCTCTCTTTTCCATCTCTCATCTTTTCTCTTCCCCTCCTTGGTTCTTCTGCACAAAGGAATTAAACCTGCTTTTTCTCTTTCTCTATTTTTCTTATTTTTGTTTACAATTCTTATTTAAATTTTTCTTTTATGCTTTTATTTTTATTTTATTTTTTCTTATTTTTCTCCTTTTTGTTTCCTTTCTCCTTCCCCTTCCCCTTCCCCTTCCCCTTCTCCTTCTCCTTCCCCTTTCCCTTCTCCTTCCCCTTGCCCTTCTCCTTCTCCTTCTCCTTCCCCTTCCACTTCCCCTTCCCCTTCCCGTTCCACTCCCCCTTCCCTTCTCCTTCTTCTCCTTCCCCTTTCCCTTCCCCTTCCCCTTCCCCTTCCCCTTTCCCTTCTCCTTCCCCTTCTCCTTCCCCTTCTCCTTCCCCTTTCCCTTCTCCTTGTCCTTCCCGTTCCCCTTCCCCTTCCCCTTCCCCTTCCCCTTCCCCTTCCCCTCTCCTCCTCCTCACTGTGAAAGCTCTGCTAACCCCTGAGGAAGCAGAGTCACTCCTGCTGCTCCAGAGCCCGTCTCTTCCTGGGTTTCAATACCAGTTTGACCATTAGGAAGTGCTGGGCAGAGGCAGCCTAAGGGCAGGAATCCAGCCCCTTCCCCACTCCCCCTGAGCGTGGTCTCCCCCTCGCCCTTAGAGCTGGGGCAGGCGGCAGCCTGTCCCCAGTGCCCCCAGCTGGGCAGCCTCTCCCTGCTGGGAGGGTCCCCACTGTGCTGCTGGGGCTGCTGTCCTGCTCACCCTCATCCGGAGCTGCAGAGGAGCAGTCCCAGCCTTGCTGCCCAGCCCGGGGGTGTCATGGCAGAGGCAAAGGTTCTGGCAAGTCTAAAGCCCTTTCCCTCCGGGCTGAGCAGCAGCCCCAGCTTTCTGCAGGCTCTGGGGAGCTCCAGCTGGGTTCTGATCGACCCAGAGTCACGTTTGGCAGCGTGTGGCACCCCCCAGGCCCGGGGCAGTGACCCAGAGCTACAGCTCCATCCAGACGTTCCCCAGATTGCCTGGCAGGCGCCTGGAAGCTGCTCTCCAGCAGAACCTGCTGCTCCCAGTCCCTTTGTGTGGCTGGAATCGCCCCCAGATGGAAGGTTGTAACTGGAGTGGGACATCCCAGCACAGCAGCAGCACCAGCTCAGGTGAGGAATTTCCTCAGGGATGGGCACAGCACGTGTGCCTGGAGGGATGCCAGAGCTGCTGCTGGGGCAGCAACTGTTGCTGATGGTGAGAGGAACAGTTAAAATTGTAGCTATATTGTGTATATGTGTAATCATAGAATGTGTAAGGCTGGAAGGGACCTCCAGAGCCCATCTGTTCCCACCCCCTGCACTGAGCAGGCACATCTTCACTGGAGCAGGGCGCTCAGGGACACATCAGCCCGACCTTGAATGTCTCCAGGGATGGGGCCTCCACCACCTCTCTGGGAAACCTGTGCCAGTGACCCACCACCCTCATATTGAAGAATGTTTTCCTAATATCCAACCCAAATCTGCCCTTTTCTAGTTTAAACCATCACCCCTCATCCTGTCGCTCCATGCCCTCAGGAACAGTTCTTCCCCAGCTTCCTACAGGCACCTTTCAGGGGTTGGAAAGATGCTTTAAGGTGTCCCCCCCACAGCCTTCTCTTCTCCAGGCTGAGCCAGACCAGCTCTCCCAGCCTGGCTTCACAGCAGAGCTGCTCCAGCCTCAGATCATCCTCATGGCCTCCTCTGGCCCCGCTCCAACAGGTCCATGTCCTTGTGCTGAGAGCTCCAAGGCTGGACACAGCACTGCAGAGGGGTCTCCCCAGAGCAGAGCAGAGCAGAGGGGCAGAGTCCCCTCTCTCCATCTGCTGCCCAGGCTCCTGGGGATGCACCCAGGATGGGGTTGGCCTTGGGGGCTGCAGACACATTGGATGCTCATGTCCAGCTTCTCCCCCACGAGTCCCCCCAAGTCCTTTTCCTCAGGGCTGCTCTCCAGCACGTCATCTCCTGACCTGTATGGATAATGGGGATTGTCCTGACCCAGGTGCAGGACCCTGTGCTTGGCAGTGTTGAACCTCATGAGGTTCCCCTGGGCCCACTTCTCCAGCCTGTCCAGGTCCCTCTGCAGGGCATCCCATCCCTCCGTCACATGAACTTCACCTCTCAGCACACTTGCTGAGGGTGCTCTCAGTCCCACTGTCAATATCACTAATGAAGATATTAAACAGCACCGGTCCCAGCACAGAGCCCTGAGGAACTCCACTTGTCACCATCTTCCATCTGGACTTGGAGCCACTGACCACCCCCCTCTGGATGTGACCATCCAGCCAATTCCTTATCCACTGAACAGCCCACCCATCAAATCCATCACTCTCCAGCTTAGAAGGATGACGGATGCGGAGCCGCTCGCTATCATCTTCGACAGCTCTTGGAGAACAGGAGAAGTACCTGAGGATTGGAGGATAGCCAATATCACTCCAGTCTTCAAAAAGGGCAAGAAGGAGGATCCTAGCAACTATAGGCCAGTCAGCCTCACATCTGTCCCTGGAAAGGTGATGGAACAGCTTGTTCTGGATGCCATCTCCAAGCAACTGGAAGAGAAGAAGGTCATGAGGAGTAGTCAGCATGGATTCACCAAGGGGAGATCGGGATGACCAATCTCATAGCCTTCTATGATCTCCTCACCGGCTGGGTGGATGGAGGGAGAGCAGGGATGTCATCTACCTTGACTTCAGCAAGGCTTTCCATACTGTCTCCCATGACATCCTGATATCAAAGCTGAGAGAGCATGGGATAGATGAGTGGACAGTGAGGTGGGCTGAGAACTGGCTGTGGGACCGGGCTCAGAGGGTCGTGATCAGTGGAGCAGACTCTGACTGGAGGCCTGTGACTAGTGGTGTTCCCCAGGGCTCGGTGTTGGGTCCAGTCCTGTTTAATATCTTCATCGACGACCTTGATGAGGGAATAGCATCCACCCTCAGCAAGTACCTGATGATCCAGAGCTGGGAGGGGTGGCTGACAGGCAGGACACTGCGCTGCCATCCAGAGACCTGGACAGGCTGGAGAGCTGGGCAGGGAGAGACCAGATGAAATTCAACAAAAGCAAGTGGAGAGTCTGGCACCTGGGGAGGAATAACCGTCTGTATCAGTACAGGCTGGGGGTGACCTGCTGGAGAGGAGCTCTGTGGAGAAGGACCTGGGGGTGCTGGTGGGTGACAGGGTGGCCATGAGCCAGCAGTGTGCCCTGGGGGCCAAGAAGTCCAGTGGGATCCTGGGGGCATCAAGAGGAGTGTGGGCAGCAGGTCACAGGAGGGGATCCTCCCCCTCTGCTCTGCCCTGGTCAGGCCCCAGCTGGAGTGTTGTGTCCAGTTCTGGGCTCCCTGGGATCAAACAGCCAGGGGTCTCCTGGAGAGAGTCCAGAGGAGGCTGCTGTGTGCCAAAATGCTGCCTGTTTTTGCTGTTGGGTATTGACTCTGGCTGTAAGACCTGGAAGAATTCTAACAGATGGCTGCAAATCTGGCCCCCCCTTGTTGAGAGGGCAGCTATACAATAGGGGAAGTCAGAGATTATTACAGCATTCTGATGAAAATGCTGTTTCACATCTGCCCACCTGGGTCTGGCTGATCAATGTGCTGGACTTGTAGGGCAGTAATGGCAGAGCTGTCACTGGGTTGAATCTGAGCAGTCAAATCGGGCGCTGTGAGTTGCACAGCAGTCTGATGCTTACTGTGATGTACAGGCCCCCAGTGTGGTCAGCAATGTCATGGCTTGCTTTTTGGGTCTCCTAGGATGATTTACCTCGTGTTAAAACAGAAATTGATGCTATGAAGAATTTAAGTCACCAGCATATTTGCCAGTTGTATCACGTGATAGAGACATCCAAGAAGATATTCATGGTCTTAGAGGTAAGAAGCAGCCTTTCTGCCATGGCAAAGGGTCCTCACTTTACATATAGCAGTAGGTGGTAACAGAGTTCACCTGAAGCAATTCTTTAAAAGTTATCTCAATGATGAGCACGTTTTGTGATGCTTTAGCTTAAAAATTAAGCTGGTGATATGTCACATTTTCTTGTGAAAGCCACTCTTTGCTGTTTGATAAGTGAAAGTCCTACCTTGTGCTTCAGTTAGTTAAACAGCATCAGCAGCATACCTGGAACTCCTGCGTGGTTGCTCTCATCACCTGTGATGTTAGTCTGGTGTGTCCTTTGCCACATGCTGGGCATGAGTTGGGGCTTCTCAGATTGTTTGGGCTGCTGCAGTGCTGTCCCAGGGAGGACTGGGGGGCACCTGGGTGCTACTGTGATACAGCAGGGGGGAACAGAGGAGTTTCTTCTGGTTGCTGTCCAGCGTGCTCTTTGTTTTTTAGATTTCACTGCTGTGTTGTAAATGCATTCTCCTTGCCCTGTCCCCATGCAGTACTGCCCTGGAGGAGAGCTGTTTGACTACATCATTGCCAAGGACCGCCTCTCCGAGCAGGAGGCGCGGGTGTTCTTCCGGCAGATTGTTTCAGCCATCGCTTACGTCCACAGCCAGGGATATGCTCACAGGGATCTCAAGCCAGTAAGCCTGAGGGGGAGTCAGACTTGCATGTGGAGTAACAACCACACACTTGTACAATAACACTTGTATAATAACAAATCCCCATTAGGAGCCAGGGTAAGTTACACCTTCTCTGTTCCCTTGTGCGTAGAATCACAGTCACAGGGTTGGGAAAGCCCTTTAACCATCCCTGTCCTGTGCTAAACCAGATCCCTGAGCCCCTCATCTCCCCCCTGTTAAACACACCCAGGGCCGGGGACTCAGCCCCTCCCTGGGCAGCCTGGGCCAGGCCCTGACAGCTCTGCCAGGGGAGAACTTTTCCCTCCCAGCTGAGCTGACCCTGCCCTGGGGCAGCTTGAGCCCATTGCCCCTTGTCCCATCTCCTGTCCCCTGGCTGAAGAGACCCTCGCCCACCTCTCTGCACCCTCCTGGCAGGGCAGGGGAGGTGGGGAGAAGGTCTCCCCTCAGCCTCCTCTTCTCCAGGCTGAACACCCCCAGCTCCCTCAGCCGCTCCTCAGAGGATTTGCCCTCCAGCCCCTTCCCCAGCCTGGCTGCCCTTCTCTGGACACGCTCCAGGCCCTCCATGTCCTTCTGGCAGTGAGGGGCCCAGAACTGGGCCCAGCACTCGAGGTGCGGCCTCCCCAGTGCCCAGTGCAGGGGCACAATCCCCTCCCCAGACCTGCTGGCCACGCTGGCTCTGGCACAAGCCAGGATGCCCTTGGCCTTCCTGGCCCCCCGGGCACACTGCTGGCTCGTGTTCAGTCCCAGTCACCCAGCACCCCCAGGTCCTTCTCTGCCTGACAGCTCTCCAGACAGTCTCCCCCAGCCTGTAGCTCTGCCTGGGGTTGTTCTGTCCCATGTGCAGGATTCTGCCCTTGGCCTTGTTAAACCTCATCCCCTTGGTCTCAGCCCATGGGCCCAGCCTGTTCAGGTCCCTCTGAAGAGCCTCCCCACCCTCAGGCAGATCAACACTTCCTCCCAGCTCAGTGTCACCCCCAAACCCACTGAGGGAACATCCCATCCCTCCATCCAGGTCACTGATACAGATGCTGAACAGAACTGGACCCAGCACTGAGCCCTGGGGACGCCACTCGTGACCAGCCTCCAGCTGGATTTGGCTCCATTCACCACCCAGTGGTTCCCAGCCTGCAAACAAGGACAAGCACTGGAGGAGGTGTGCGCCAGCAGTGTCATCTACTGTGGATTCCAAGTGCATCACACATCCAAGAAGCACTAGGGATTATAGGAGACAAAGGATGTTAGAAGGGTTTCATATTTAAAGTCCATGCTCAGGTAATTCTACGTTCCTGTCACAATGTGGCCTGCAGGATGCCAGTGTTGGAGGCAGCCTGGGCTGCAGTGACCCTGCGCTGGTGCCATTCACTGTCCTCAGGAGTGTGAACCAAATGAGATGTGTATTCAGGACCCTGAATTTCAGGAAAGCTGACTTCCAGCTCTTCAAGAAGTTACTCATCAGGATCCCCTGGCCCTCCAAGACAAAGGGGGGAGCAGAGCTGGCAGATCTTTAAGGATGCTTTCAGCAAAGCACAGGAGCTCTCAATGCCCAGGTGTAGGAAGTGAGGCAAGGAAGGCAAGAGACTGAGTTGAGACCTGCTGGTCAAACTAACAGGCAAGATGGAAGTACAGAGTTTGATGGAAGTGAGGACAGGTATCCTGGGAAATGCACAGGGATGTTGCCTGGCTGTGTAGGGACGAGGTCAGGAAGGCCAAGGCGATGTTGGAGCTAAACTTGGCAAGGGAGGCCAAGGAAAACTAGAAGGTACTTGAACCAGAAAAGGCAGGTGAAAGAAAGTGTACCCCCCACGATGAGTGACGATGGTGAACTGGTGACAGCAGGTGAGGAAAAGGCTGAGGTTCTCAACCACTTTTCTGCCTCAGTCTTCACTGGCAACCTCTCTCCTCACTGCTCTCGAGCTGAGGGCCTGCAAGGTGGGACCAGGGAGACAGAGTCCCTCCCACTGCAAGTGAAGAGGAGGTTTGTGACCATGGGACCTGATGAGTTGCATCCCAGAGTCCTCAGGGAATTGGCTGATGGAGCTGTCAAGCCACTCTGCATGATATTTGAAAAGTCATGGTGGTCAGGTACAGTCCTTGGTGACTGGAAGACAGGAAACATCATGGCAATTTCTAAAAAGGGTAGGAACTAGCACCCTGTCAGCTTTACCTCTGTGCCTGCGAAGGTCATGGAACAGATCCTCCTAGAAGCTCTGCTGAGGCACATGGAGGACAGGGAGGTGACTCGAGACAGCCAGCATGG